>JAHWGI010000308.1:0-322989 GCA_029379305.1 Frankliniella fusca
GAGGGGGAGGAGGAGAGGGATAGGGGCGTGGCTCGGCCGGTTCTGGACGAGCCCCTAGAAGGATGGCAACCCGCTACATATTCATTGCGGGGGAGGGCGAAAACAATAAGGAGATACTTACCGGAAGGGACCCACGATCTTGGATTAGCTTTGATCGACCTTAAAAATGATATTGCGAGTAGGCTCCAAGTGGAAGCGGACGAGGCGCGGGGCATCAAGTGGAATATGGCCGTGTCAGTCGGCGCCTCAAGGGAGATAGAGAAGTCAGGTGAAATTCAGTGGGAACGAGAGTCCAAAACACTCGTGTCACAGCCACAGAGATTGCTTGCAGAAAATGATGGAGAGACATCACAGCAAGTGGAGACGGCTATATTAGAGGTTATGAACGGTGCCGAAAATTTAAGGTTGGCCGGCTCCAGCTGGGTCGTGAGTGACGTGTTTTACGTTGAGTTGCACGTGGCTGTGTACCGTCCTCTGAGGGGAGGCAGTTTCGTCCCAACGCCTGCGTGGTTAGGGCGTAAAAAAGTGGTGGTTAATGTCGCCACGCGTCGAAATCACGAGTGTTTTCGCTTGTCCATTTTGGCGCACCTGTACCCTGTGGCTGATCGCGGTCTTGAGAGTGATCCGCGGTCGTATACGGAACATTACCACTCATTGAATTTTGGGCGGTTGGACTCTGCAAATATGAAAGTGAAAGATATTGATAAATTTTTGGAGCTCAATCCCGGTTTCAGCCTGTCTGTGTTGGCCGCGGAAAAAAAGAATATATATCCCCTGTATTGTCCCAAAGAGAAAAAAGCAGAACACGTCGTGTTACTGTTACTGAGTAGGAGGGGGAAGCGACACTACACGCTCGTTCGTGATATGAATAGGCTTCTCTACAGCCAAACACGGCATAGGGCCCGCAAGTATTTCTGTGTGTATTGCCTGTGCCCGTTTCCTTCTAGTCAAAACTTGTCTTCTCACGAGACGGACTGTGCTCCGTTTGGTGCGCAGAAAACGATCTACCCCCGTGACGATGAATACCTCAGTTTTGACTCCAGTTACATACGCAAGATGGGCCCCGTGGACCACATGATATTTTACGATGTTGAGACATATACGAGGGCGAACGAGTCTGTTGTTCCCTCTAAGAAAACTGTGGTCGAGGGGTATCACGAGGTGTATGCTTACTGCCTGCTCATCGTGGATGGGCAAGGCGTTCCCGTGAAAGAGCCCGTTGTGTATAGTGGGGAAAACACAGAGGAAGTCATGTCACACTTTCTAGACACTCTCTTCAGAGAGGAAGAGTACTTGTTTCACCATCGGGTGTCTTATCCTCGCATGCCGAGCGCAGAGCAGGCGGAGCAGTGCGAGTCGGCCACAGTGTGTCATATTTGCCGGCGGCCCTTTCGAGAGGGTGAAGTGCGTGTCGTAGACCACGACCACGCGAGGGCGCATTCTAACGTGCTCGGCGTTGCGCACGCCACGTGTAATATTCACAGGCAGAGGCCGGCGTTCATACCCGTCCTCGCTCACGCGAATTTCAAATTTGACATACACCCGCTCATTCTAGCGGCATCCCGTCATGAAAAATTTAGGGCATGTGACGTCAAAATCATACCGAAGACATTTGATCATTATCGTGGTCTTACCCTCGTGGTAGATAAAAAGAATCGGCGGGAACTGAGATTTCTGGATTCTTACCAGCACGTGTCGAGCCCCCTAGATCAGCTGGCGGCCAGTCTCGGACCGCGAGATCTGTACTTGCTTGACGCATTTATCCCAGATCCACTTCAGAATGCACTGATGAGGCGGAAGGGGGTATTTTGCTATGATTATGTGAAATCACTGCAGCAGATGAGGGGGGTCACCTCCCTGCCAGAGAGGGAGCACTTTTACAATAAGTTAAAGAGAGAGCCCGTCAAAGATGAGGATTATGAGCATGCGAGGAAGGTGTGGGCCGCCTTCCGCTGCGCCAACCTGGAGCAGTATGCATGTGTGTACTTGCTAGCTGACGTGCTGATCTTGGCGTCGTTTTTCCTAAAATACAGAGCCAGTTCAATGGAGAAATTTGGATACGAAGTGTGTCATTTCTGGAGTAGTCCTGCGCTGAGCCTGGCGTGCGCGTTGCGGTATAGCCAAAGCCGCATAAAATTACTAAGTGATCCGACGATGCACTTGTTTTTTGAAAAATCGATACGCGGCGGCACGTCGTACGCGGGGCTGCGCCACGCGCGGGCGAATCACCCCGATTTGCCTGATTATGACCCGTCAGAAAAAATGAGTCATTTGCTTATGACGGATGTCAACGCACTGTACAGCTACGCCTTACAGCAGCCGCTACCTGTCGATGACTTCCGTTGGCTCAGCGGAGAGGAGGAATGTAGAGCATTTCTCGCTTCTCCCTCTTATCAGGATGGAGTCGAATCCGCCTGCTTTGAATGTGATTTGAGCTATCACATCAGGCCAAATGAGACGTCCATTCATGAGTGCTGGCCTCTGGCGCCCGTACACTGCAAGGTGAAAAAAGCCTGGTTGTCACCCTATCAGCGCCGCCTTGCCGAGGCAGCTGGGCTGAGCGAGTCTCAATTCACGAGAAAGCTGCTCGCATTCATTGGGCCTCGACAGCACTACATACTGCATGCCTCATTACTGGAGCTGTACTGTGAGTTGGGAATGCGGGTGACGCGGTTCCACCGCGCTGTCGCCTTTCGACAGGAACCCGTGTTCAAAACCTACATTGATCATTTGATCCAAGAGCGTCAAAAGGCGCAACTCCCTTTCCTGAGTACCTATTTTAAAGGGCTGTGCAACCAACTCTACGGCTCACTCAACAAGAGAGTGAGAGACTACAGAAACATCGCGTTATGCACGAGTGAGAAGAAGTTTGAAAAATTGGTCGCCTCTCCGGCTTATAAGGCTTTCAGAATTTTCGGGGCGGACCTCACTGCCGTGGAGAGCATCCAAAAACAGGTGCGTTTGAATCAGCCTTTGTTTGCGGCCAGCGCCGTCTTAGATATCTCCAAAGCTCACATGACTCGGATGTTTTGGAGGTTAAAAAGCCACTTCATCAGTCAGCCGGGGAAAACCTGCACATTATTCCAGAGTGACACTGATTCTGCGGGAGTGTACATTCAATCTGACGACCTCGATGCTGATTTGAGGTCGCTCGGAGATATGTTTGATTTCTCGGGTCTGCCGAGGTGGCACCCGCTCTATGATGAGAGCAGGGCGCGAGTACCCGGGTTGTTGAAAATTGAATACGGTAGTTTTCTCATCCGTGAGATTGTCAGCTTGCGTTCCAAAATGTACGCGATGATCATGCAAAAACGAGTGCCGCCCGGGCAGGCGCAGGCGAGCGGTGAAGTCGAGACGCAGACTGTCAGGAAATGTAAAGGGGTCCCAAGCGCTGTGTTGTATGACACGGTCAGCATGGGAGACTACAAGCGCTGCGTATTCCAGTCTTTCAGTAAAGAAGTACAATGCCTTACCATTCGAACGGATGGGCTGCACCAACTACTCACACTCAGGCAGAGAAAGCAGTGCCTCTCTGCTTTCGATGATAAAAGAAAAATATTGGAGGATGGCATACGCACTATTCCTTATTGTTTGGATAGTGAGGGTAATGAGGTGGAGTGGCCGCAGGAAATGGTGCAACACTCGGATGATGATGATGAACAGCTCGGAGAGCTTGTACGCCTCATAGAACAATTAGAGAGAGGGGGAGAGATGGATGGAGCGAGTCAATAAATTGGGCGCGTTCATAGAAAAACAGCGTTGCGTAACCGGTTCGATCATTTTACCCCGCGCCGCGAGGCGCCGCGCCGCCACGTGCATCATCGGCCCGGCCCGGCCCGGCCCGGCCCAGGCGGGCCCGGCCCGCCCAGGCGGGCCCAGGCGGGCCCCCTGGCCCGCACCGCTGCCGGACCGCCCCGCGCCGCCCCGCGGTGCCCCGCGCCGCCCCGCGCCGCCGCCGGACCGCGCCGCCCCGCGCCGCCCCGCGCCGCCCCCCCGCGCCGCCCCCCCGCGCCGCCCCGCGCCGCCGCCGCCGCCGGACCGCGCCGCCCCCCGCGCCGCCCCCGCCGCCCCGCGCCGCCCCCCCGCCCCGCGCCGCGTCGCGCCGGCTCGACCCGACCCGGGCCGGGCCGGGGCCGACCCGCGTCACACCGCACGTGACCGCTTAGGTGGACACACACACACACACGCACCGGTGCAATAAGAAGGTGTGATGTGGATAATCATTAGTGCGCTTTGCATCGTGATCGGGGCGGTGCGTGGTCTAGAAATACACTGTTTCGATCATTCTGCTATCCTGCGCCATTTTGTGAGTGTATCGGAAGCCGTGGTGGCTGAGTTACAAAGCGAATATGCGCAATTTTGTTACAATGCGACTCGCCCATTCGACTCCGTGCAGTCTCTGTATGACGCATGGGCCAACACCACGTCGTTTCTCCCGTTGTCTACCTGCGACACGCGAAAAAATGCGACCAGTCGTATACTAGCGCCCGACGAGGTCGGATGGTGTACCCCGGGCCTGTGGCACGTGGTGTCCTTCTGCTGCTGTCTGTTGTGCATTCCCCCCTTGTGGCTGCTCACCTCCTCGTATTATGCGCGACGAGTAAAGTCACATGACCGCACCAGCCCGTGCGCCCGCCCTCTGCAGGACAACCCTCACATTTGAAACGCCCTGCACTATACTGATTTGCGGACCCAGTGATTCTGGTAACCACCCTCACCCTCACCCCTGTATTCTGTATTGTTGTTATTATCATTATTATTATTATTATTATTCATGCCCCCCCCTCTCTCTCTCTCTCTCTCTCTCTCTCTCTCTCTCGCGCAGGCAAAACGACTCTGACGCTCGGGATTATCCAACATCAACAGCAGCTCTTTGATTCACGTTTTGATCACTTTATCTGGGCCTGTCAGGAAGGATCCAGAGTACCCGAGTCGATTGAAAAAGATTCTCGATTCGACATTGTTTACGGGCTACCCCAGAATAGCGCCATCCCGAAAAACTCGCTTGTCATCTTGGACGATCTTCAAAATTATTGGCAAAAGGAGACTCTACTGTTATTTACAGTATACAGCCATCATAACAATATCACAGTGATTGCACTCGCGCATAATCTGTACTCAAAAAATAAAGTCGCTCGTGACGTCACTCTCAGCACAAAGTACATCATTTTAAAGAGGTCTCCGCGAGATATAGCCCAATATCACCATTTTGCGAGGCAGGTAGCCGGCCACAAATCGAAGCAACTTGTGTCCGCTCTGCAAGACGCGTGTGCACTCCCATTCAGTTATTTGCTCGTCGATTTGACCCAAAGAGGCCACCCGGGGTTGAAATATCGATCTCAGATACTACCGTCCGACCCCACTGCGGTGATATACGCGACTGAGAGGGACGTTTCAGATCTGGTGCGAGTCGACCCGAATTATGAGCGATACAGAGATTAATAAGGCATTGATCCCCTTATTCCAAACGTTCGTTTCGGGCAATCTGAAAAGGAGGCGAGCGTTGATCAGCACTTTAAATAAGCCGGAAACGGAATTTTTGTGTGAAATCGTCTTAAACTCTATTTGTAATCGAGATATCAAGCTTCCCGAAAAGTGTTTAAAACAGTGTAGAAGACACAAGAAGCATATCCAAGCTCTCGCTTACGGTCGAAAACTATCTTGGAAAACGAAAAAGAAAATTATTCAGAACCAAGCGGGAAGGGGATTTTTCGTACCTCTGATCGCGACGGCGCTCGGTAGTCTGATACCCTCTTTATTCTCGCGATGACAGACGACTTGAAAAAATACATCATCATCAGCCCGGACCAACTCGCCCGCCTGATGGGTCGCGAGGCCAAACGCAGCCAAGAGCTGAATGACGCCAAAAACTCGGCTCTTACGACGGCAGAAAGACAGGCAGAAAAGATAGGCCCCCACTTGGCCTACAATTATTTTACAGGTGCACAGCGTCAATATTTGGAACACGAGGCGCGCGAGAGAACGACGCCTCTCACGTTCTACGCAGACGGAGCGGCCATGGGACCTCAGTCTGAGTCAGCCGCTCCCCCCTCTCACCCGCCCCCGGCCCCGTCGTCCCCGCCCCCGCCGGCCCCGCTGGCCCCGCCGGCCCCGCGCCGACGCGCCAGGCCCGCCGCGCCCCAGCAAAGGAAGAAGAAGAAGAGTCGCGCGCACATTGAAAAATTAAGACAAGATAAAGATACGGCAGAGGGCGCACTCACCCCACTAGGCGGCCCATTACGATCATGGCTGCGCCTTCACGACGTGGCTCGCCTCGTCCGAATGACGGAGTGACCCCGGCCCAGAGGCGCGAACTCGAGCGCATATGGACGACCCCCGGGCAGGAGTACGCGGCCTACGGCGGCCGATACCTTCTCAATAAAGCGACACGCGAGCGAAAAGAGAAATTACCAGTGGCTGAATTTTTGCAGAGTACCCGTGCGTACACGAGGACTTTTCCCGCCAAGAGAAGGACAAAACAGCCTTTTTATAGTTTTTCTCGGAAATGCTGGCTTATGGAATCCGATTTGGTGACCTGCACGCGAGTAGCAGAGCATAATGATGGGATCCATTACTTACTCTTATGCGTGGAGGGAACCACGCGAAAAATGTATGTGTACCCTTTAAAAAATAAAACCGCTTCGTGTGTGACGAATGGCTTCAAGTATCTTTTAGAGCACGAATTTGATTGTGTTCCGAAAACCGTGAGAACAGACGCTGGGTCCGAATACCGCTCCCATATGTTTAAAAACTTACTGAATAAATATGATATTCGTCAGCTTTTTGCTTCAAGTCTGTCGAAAGCTGCGCTCGCAGAGCGAGCCATTCAAACTCTGCAGCGCCGTATCTATCGTTTTTTGATTTTCAACAATACGTTTCGATTTATCGATGTTTTGCCCGATATCGTACAGTCCATCAACGGCAGCCCCCATGCCAGTTTGCTTGGTCTGGCACCCAACTCCATGGGCGACAAAGATATTTATCCGGTATGGGAACAATATTATTTGAAGCACACCACTGGGCAAGCACCCATCCGATTTAAGTTTGAGCCGGGTCAGCCCGTGAGAATCAGCATCGTTCAAAACGGCATGGACAAAGCTCACCGCGGCACTTACTCAGAGGAGATATACACCATTCATACTCGCATTCCTTCGAATCCGCCCGGTTATAAGCTTAGAGACTCCATGGGGCGCGATATTCAGGGTACATTTTACGAATCGGAGCTCATTAGCAGCCCCGATCACCCAGACACCGAGTACCGTGTGGATAAGATCCATGGAAAAAGAAAAGGTCCGGGAGGCAGGGAGCAGGTGCTAGTGAGCTTTGTAGGATGGCCGCCAGACAACCAGTCTTGGGTCGACAAGGCGAGCGTGCGGACCTAAGGGAGTGGCAATGGCGGATGATAGTGTCGTGGGCTTGCCCCTTACCTTTGTGTTACCTCTACTGAGTGATAGCTCAGCCGCGTATTTTGAAAATAATACGCTCAGTTCATTCCGAATTCTGTTAGAGACGCCCCTTAGACTTCCCGGAAAATGGGAGGTGGCCCTTGTTGAAATTATTTTAAATCCATTTAATGAAGAACAAGAAGAGGGATTTGCGTATTCTACATCCTATAGAGGACTGACGGACTTTGACGAATATCGCGTTGTCAGTCTACCCCAAGTACTGGACCGCATCGGACATGAGACGAGCGCGCCTCAGACGCCTTCTGACGGGACGGGGCGGGGGGCGTCGCCCTCGCCCACGCAAAACACGTCGGCGCGGACGACGTCGCCAGGGTTTGGCGAGACGCAACGTTCTGGCGTCCACGGCCCTGGCGAATTTCATCCCATAGTGCTGTGGACTCCTGATACTGTCATTGTTGGAGGAGGCGGCAAGCGACGCCCTGCCTCGCCCACCGGGCTGACGGCGTGGTCCTTACCTCGCCCCGCCCCGCCCCGCCCCACAGGCGGCAGTTTGCCCTCGCTCGCCGGCTCGGCAACACCGCGCTCTAGCCCGTCTGTGCCCGCCGCACCCCTCCCAGACCGTTCTCCTCCTCCTCCTCCTCCTCCTCCTCCTCCTCCTCCTCCTCCTCCTCCTCCTCCTCCTCCTCCTTCTCCTCCTTCCCCTCCTCCTCCTTCTCCTCCTCCTTCTCCTCCTCCCCCTCCCCCACCTCCTCCTCCTCCTCCTCCCCCTCCTCCCCCTCCTCCTCCTCCTCCTCCTCCTCCTCCTCCTCCTCCTCCTCCTCCTCCTCCTCCCCTACCCCCCGCTCCAGCCCTAGCCCCGAGCCCACCGCCCGGTCATTATTTTTTCCCTAAGACCCTCCTGTTGGACGACTTTATTCAAATACTAAGAAATAGTGGGCTAGGCGAGGAGGCTGTGGCACGCCAGTTAAATGCCGTGCCGAATCCAGACTCTGTGAATAATACCATAGACGAGCTTTTTGAGCAAACGGCGTCTTTTCAGTTTGACGGCGAAATCATTCATTATTCGCATGTAGATAAGCCTGTAGCCCCGTCTGAATTTTTACAACACGTCGCTGGATTTGCGGAATCTTTCTCTCAAGTGTCTAGACTGTACAAAAGCGTGCGTGAGCGCTGGGCTCAGCCTCCAGCGAAACGAATTCGCAGAAGTGCGTCTCACCCGCCCCACCCTAAGGGACTTTCGCGCTGTTTTATATATTGCGATATTATAGCGCCAACTCGACTTTCCGATACAAGCGCACGCTGCCTTCGCATTGTACCCATTGACAATAGCACGCTTCATCAAATTTTCCTACACCCCTATTACTTTGAAGTGGATAAAAAAGTAGTGTCCGTCATCCAAATTGACATTACAGACAAATTTGGATCACTTTTTGATTTCAACGCGTCACCAAACCCGACCGTTGTAGTACTTCAATTTAGAAGAATCGGTTAATACGAAAGAGTAATTTAATTTAATTTAATTTAATTTAACCTTTTACATAAAATAGAACATGGAGCAAAATCCGTTTTATATTCATTATTTAAATCAGAGCGGTCGAGGAGCGACGTATTACAGGAGTGGGTTTCCCATTCAAACTGGGAGGGGGCTTTTCGGAACTTTGTGGTCATATCTCCGACCCTTAATTACTTCAGGCGTCCAGGGGCTCGCTACCCAGGCTTTGACCTCGGGGACAAATATAATTAAAGATGCCATTTCGAATAAGGATGGGCAGAGTATATCAGAGATAACTCGTAAGCATGCGGGAGAGGCAATTCGAACAATGGGAGACAAACTCGCGACGAGGGTACAGCAGGGCGGTAGGGGGGCCCGGCGGCGTCGCCGCGTGACCACTAGGGCGGCGCCGAAGCGGGCCAAACCTCGGCGCCAGAAGGGATCGAGCTGCCGGCGGAGTAGCACGCGTTCGCACCCCGCGAACATTCGTGACGTATTCTCACCCTAAGGCGATATGGACCCCAACAATGTCGTCTTATCGCTTAAATCCGAATTGGACTTCTTCGATAAGGAGCAGATCCAAGCGGGGATTCTTTCAAATCACACCGAGATAATACGACCGCTAACTGCCATGCAGGGGGCCGCCACATCCGTCATTGAATTCGTTGCACCAGGACGGCCGTTAGCTCTACTTAACCTCAAATCTATCGTTTTGAAGATGGAAGTGTATCTGAGGAAAAAAGACGGATCGAGGATTACTGACGCTGACAACAAGACCTCTGTTGTCAACTGCTTACTTCATTCATTTATCCGTCAGTGCGAACTTTTTTTGAATGAGAAAAATGTCTCGAGAAGCCCCTCAGACTTTCACTTGCGAGCCTATTTGCAAATATTAACTTCCACACACCCGGGAGCGCTGGGTGGCGCGCTCTCTACCATCCCGTTCACGAAGGATAACAATCCGCAGAGCCTGGCGATGAACGAGGGGTGGTCTAAGCGATTAGACATGTTTAAAAATTCACAGAAAGTTCAGTTGGTGGGGACTCTGAGAGATGATGTCGTTCAGTTTTTAAATCCAAATGTGTACCTTTTAGACAATGTAAATTTGCGCCTCAAATTGACACTGAAATCCCCAAGAAATGTTTTTATGGTCTAAGGCCTCAGCGCCCAATAATGTCGAACTCGTGTTTGACTCAGCTCAACTGGAGTTGACATATTATCAAATATCTCCCGACTTGTCTCTCGCTATCGAGCGAATGTTGATGGACCGAAACGCAACTTATTTCTATCAGACTCGAGTTATCCGATCGCACTTGCATCCCGCAAACAGCTCCGTCATTGAAATAAATAATTTAGCATTCCATGCCATCCCTACATTTCTGCTGGTGTGCTTCCAAAAATGCACCGACTATACTCCAAACATTGAATCCAACCCATTTTGTTTTCCTGATTTCGGATTACAAGAAATCAGTCTATTTGTTAACGGAAGAGAAAACAAAATAGAATGTAATACAGACCATGACATGGGCTGCACCTCTGTTTTGAGAAGTATACAGCAAACATTTGGATTTTTGGATGAATCCCGACCCGGGAATTTGTACGATCTTGCCAGTCTAAGAAATGGCACTTTCTGTGTTTCCTTTGATCTGACAGCGGACCGCTCTGCTTCCGCTAGTAGGCATAATCTCGAGTCGCACGGAACCCTCCGATTGTACGCTAAGTTAAAACAGCCACTGTCTCATCCCATCAACGTTTTATGTTATGCTGGTTACAGCTCCAAATTTGAAATAACGAGTTCACGTGAAGTTTTGTTATTGTAATTATTCCCTGTTTTAACAATATGAAATCCTATAAAAGTCCCCTTACCACAGTGGACTTACTAAGGATATGCCATCGTCACCCTAACCTCAAACTTGTCAACTGTGGAGTTTATGCAAGAGATGAAATTATGTATTTCGAGCCTCCATTCCGACCCTGCCATTTAATTGTAAACATGTCGACGTCCGTCGAAGCAGGGAGTCATTGGATATCCATATTCCTAAATCGAGACTTTTCTGGAGAATTACTGGACAGCTTAGCCCTCCCCCCTCACCCAGACGTCCTCGGTTTTCTAAAACGTCATTGCACGACTTGTGTGACAAACGAATTTCGCCTACAAAGTTTTTTAAGCGCTACGTGCGGTATTTACTGCCTTTGGCATGGATCAGCGCGAGGCGGCGGCGAAACCCTCCCCCATTGGCTCGCCTCTTTTTCACGTTCTCCAATGAAAAACGACGCGAAAGCAAAATGCTATTTTGTCAGCCATTTTGCCCGCCCAACGGACTTCCGCCCGTTACCTACGCCAGCTAGCTGGAAGCGGCAGAGGCGCGAAGCTTGCGGCAGTTCCATTTGAGGCGTCAGCCCGAGAAGACACGTGATGTTGGGGGAAAATCCGTCAGTGTTTTGCGAGGTAGATGGCCAAAACTACTTCCTCAGCTCGCTGGGACTGGAAAACCTGCAGGCTGGACAATCCTTCGAGATCATGCCTCAAATAGATGTGAATTCGGGTAAGTTTATTGATGAATTTATTTATTTATTTATTTATTTATTTATTTATTTATTTATTTTTTCATATTCCTGTTTTCGTTTTATTGATAGGCCCTGCCGACACTGCGCCAAAGGCGACGCCGCGCCGCGGTAGGCCCAGGCGCTCGAACACCGAAGCAAATGGTAAGCTAGTGAACGTATCGGACATGTGTGTGTGTGTGTGTGTGTGTGTGTGTGTGTGTGTGTGTGTGTGTGTGTGTGTGTGTTTGCCTGCCAATCTTGCAAATGTCTAGCAATGTGTGTGTGTGTGTTCCACCCTCTTCCAGACAGTCAAACGCCCGTGTCATCACGGGCGCCACCGCCGCATCCAGCACCGAGAAAAAGGAAGACGGCCAGTGATGCATTGTCTACCAGACCTCGACGCAAGCTCTTCCGTACCGACGACGACATGGTTTCGCCGCCCGCCCCCGACCACGCCTCCGCCTCCGCCTCCGCCCCCATCCCCGCCCCCAGCGCGGCCTCCGCCCCGCCTCTCTCGCACGATAGGGGCCACAGCAGCAAATGTGTGTCCCTCGAAAAAGTGATCACATGTCTCGAACTGCTACAATGCTCACATTGTAGGGAATAATTGCATTATGACTATTCTTATAATTATTCTATTATTATCATTATTATTATTATTATTATTATTATTATTATTATTATTATTATTATTATTATTATCCATTTGCACGTCTGTAGAATAAGGGTGATTGTGGTCATATAAAGGAAATATTTGTATAATTGACATGCTCTGTTCATATGCACATGTAATATATTTGCACTTTGTATATAAAAGGCTTGTATTTAATTTGCGACCCCCCTCCTACAACGACATGCCAACGCCACTCGCCCACTCCCATCATAGTGCATAACGGCTTTACTATCACTCTCTTTCTATTATTTTATATTATTTATTTTCAGAAGAAATATGACGGCCGTTGAGCCTTATCTCTACATATGCTTAATGGCAGTCACAGCGACTTTCCGAATCCTGAGCCATCCGACCATGTCAAGACGGGAGAAGCAGCGCCGAGTTCGTATGACAATTCAGAGGGCAATCAACCGGTTTGAGCGCGAGCGCCACCGTAGGCTACGGAGGGCCGCGGAGCGGCGTCGTGCCCCGCCCCGCCCTGCCACGCCCCGCCCTGCCACGCCTCGCCCCGCCACGCCTCGCCCTGCCACGCCAGTCCCCGACCGAGCCAGCTGCGAAGAGAGGGGGGGACTGGCCGCGCCGGACTCACCCAGAGCTAGCCCACTGCGTGCGCCCTCCCCCGACACCCCACCCTCTCTCTCATCCGATTGCTCATGCGGGCGCATCCCTTCACCCGAGGTCATCGATTTAAACGAATCCCCTTCTCCACTACCTCTCTCCCTTAATTCTGACGACTCTGAGATTACATCCTGGCAACCCCCGCGACAGGATCAGGACGACGAGGCCGCCCGCGCTGGTTTTCGACATGATGACTGGGTCGACGATTTTTTCAAATAATACCGACGTCAGGCGCGGAGGGGAGGGGAGGGGAGGGGACTGACTACTGCAGACACATGCATACACGACGCCCTCACGAGTGCGAGCACGGTGTGACAAGGACAGACAGACAAGACCGAGTTGCGAAATCAGACAGCAGGCGAGTGCGGGGCCGGACGCGCCACGCCCTGCCATCACATCAGCAGCATACCGGAGCTTCATGTGTCACCCTTCCTGGGGGGCGCGCGCCCCGCACAGGGCCCCTCCACCGAGGAGCCCCTCTCGGAGTCCACTTCATCGGGACCCTCGACAGTGTGCACATCGTTCCGGACGAGGCTCGGCCCGCGGGCAGGTCATCAAATTATCCACGGTAAGTCTCTATGACCCGAACGAGAGTGTGCCGCACACTTGTGTGTGTGTGTGTGTGTGTGTGTGTGTGTGGTGTGCGCGCGCGCGACTGCGGAGAGCCGCCGCCGGCGGGAGGGCACGGCTGGCGAGCTCCATATGGGAGCAGCAAGGGCTATTGCCGACCCACCTGGCATGCCACGTGCCCGTGTGTGCGTGTGTGTGTGTGTGTGTGTGTGCGTGTGTGCGTGTGTGTGTGTGTGTGTGTCTGTGCGCGCGCACGCGCTCATTGGATCGACCGCGAGTGCCCTCAAGCGTGCATTTTGAAGCACACGGGTAATTTTTTTTTATTTTTTTTTGCAGTGTTGATTATTTCTGGCGGTTCCAAGATGGTTCACCCCTGCCGCGCCATCTTATTGCTCATCGCAGGAGGTACGTTGAGCAGGTGGTCTAGGGGATCCCGCCGAGGCACCTGGAGGCAGTGGAGGGGCGCGGGGCGGGGCGGGGCGGAGTGGGGCGGGGTGGGGACGGGGCGGGACGGGGCGGGCCGGGTCGGGGCGGGGCGTGCGGGGTGGGGCGGGGCGGGGTGGGGCGGGGTGGGGCGGGGTGGGGACGGGGCGGGGTGGGGCGGGGTGGAGCGGGGAGGGACACGCACTGCATCGTTCGCTCAGGCTGGGCCGGGACGGGCCGGGCCGGGCCGACGCGGCGCCGGCGTGGCGGCGCGGGGCGGGAGGGGATCATGGCGGGGGAGAGGAGAGGAGAGGAATGATAGGTAGCAGTGTTAATTATATTTTTCCAACTGTGTATTGATGCATTTTTTTTTCTTTTTCTCCAGGTTTTGTGTACGGTGGAGAATCCCCCGTCATTGTTGATTTCATTGACAATGACATCGTGGGAGTGGCTGTAGACGCAACGGTGGAGCAGAAGACCATTGGGACTATTTGCCACTGCGTCCAATTGCCCCTCACCACCACACTGGCGGAGCTTCAGGCCCTCAGTCGGGACACGGGCGACCTCCTCCGCCTCGGCTTGTGTCACATAGCCAACGACGACTGCCGTGACATAGGCGAAACCATGGACCGAGCGGATGGCTTCCACGTCGCACCTGCCACGGTTGGGCAACACTGCGAGCCTTGTGAGACCATCGCCCACCTGCCGGAGCAGCCCGTCTTAACGACGTCGACTAGGCTTCTCCTCCAGGGTTACGCCAACGCCACTGACCACGTGCGCCATGTCATCTTGAAAGCGCTAGCGGGCGAATGGAGGTGCGTCGGAAAATTCCTCGACGAAATGGGCCTTCTTTCGGACACCGTCCTCTCGCGGCAGGTGCCTAGCTACTCAACACTGAGTTGCCTCGCGGTGGTGGAGTCGCTCCCGCCGACAGCCTCCATTGACTGCAACGAGGTGGACAACATGAGCGTCATCTTCACCGACGGCGCCATCCGCCTGAGCGTACTCGCGCCGCTGGTGGAAACGGTGAAATCATTCGTATTTCTCCCCGTTCCGCAGCCGACGGGGTTGGAGACAGCCAATTTTTTGGGCGATATGCCTACGTCACCAGTGGCAGTAACTTTGTCTCTGGAAAATCCACCGAGCATGCTGGGCGGGGAAAATTACGAATGTCTTCAAGCTCTTTTCGGCTCCAGTGGCTCGTGTGCCCTCAAGGAACGCGTGATGGATGCGCCCATTGTTTTTCCCCTGGACAGCCCGGGTAAATGGCTGGTGATCGCGGCCTCACCCCAGGTGCTCGCTATCCGACCATCTCAGCGTTTACCCCTCTCGCGAGTCAAAATTCAAGGCCGAGTCCTCATTCGAATTCCGGAAGGAAGCGATTGTTGCCATAGCATTAGAATGGGCACGCAAATTAATTTTTTGTCGTTGGCACACTTTAATTCGACTCAGTTCGTATTTTTAAATAAGCTGAATTTTGTAACGACCCCCACTGCTGACCTGACGCGTGACAATGACACCACCTCACCCCCCACCTCACCCCCCACCTCACCCCCCACCTCACCCCCCACCTCGCCCCCCACCTCTTATTCCCCCCGTCCCACCACGAGCGTTACCCCACCCCACCCCGCCCCATCCTCCACTCCCCCAAGCCTTACCTCGCCCCCCACCTCTGAACCCCCCCGGCCCGCCGCGACCAATACCCCGCCCCGCCTCTCCCCGCCCTCCACCGCTGTCTCCCCCCGTCCCACCACGGCGGGTACCCCGCCCCGCCCCACCCCACCCTCCACTCTTCCACGCCTCACCTCACCTCCCTCCTCCGCACCGCCGCGTCCCGCCACGACGGGTACCCCGCCCCGCCCCACCCCACCCTCCACTCTTCCAAACCTCACCTCACCTCCCACCTCCGCCCCGCCCCGCCCTACACCCGTAGCCCAACCCAGCCCCGCCCCGACAGCTGCATCACCTGGACTCACCTCCATCACTGACGCGCCAATGGCGGCTACACTGCGCGCAGAAAGACACGTCTTAATTTCGCTGACGACCATCGGCTGGGCTATTTTGGCAATCATTTGTATTGTGTTCACCGTCAGAAAAATTCAGGCAAGGCGTGCACGACAACGACGGCGGACAGATATAGAATTACATACAATAAACAGGGCATTTAGTGATACTTAATACACTTGTATTTTTATTTTTTCTTCGTTTTATTTTTTATTCTATTTTGTAAGTACATTCTTTTTATATTGTAAACATCTTACATTTAGCAATAGAATAAATTACCACTGAAAATCATTCGCTCATTTGACTCGAAGAGCACACACACTCCTCTCCCTCCCCCTCTTCCTCCTCTCCCTCCTCCTCCTCCTCCTCTTCCTCGTCTTCCTCTTCTCCCCCCTCCTCCCCCTCCGACTCTTCATATACTGCATTCATATAATCAAAAAACATGTTTCCAAACTGCTCCTTATGCTTAAACGTCAAGTCAAGCAAAAACTCTTGTTCAGCACTCAAAATCTCACAATTGCTGAAGCGCTGACCGAACACAGAAATAACGCGTTCCGCCTCTTTCTCCGTCTCCACAAGCACCTCCATTTCCTTGGCCAACACTCTCAGAGAATTCATACTGCTCAATACCCACTTCTCACTTTCCACAGCATACTGCTTTAATGTGTGAACACTGCATTGAATAGCGTCAGCCAACCCCAGCAGTGTCTTTGTGCTGATCTCCGCTAAAAGAATATAATTCAAACGCTCCCCTCCTTTACGAGCGATTCTCAAGGAAGGTTCACCGTCCCGTAAAGTTGTGCAACGGAACTCAACATTTTCCAAAACCCGACTAGCCCCAGGAAATTTAGGGTGCGCAAAATGAGCAAACACAGAACCCATCCAGCGCGAGTCCAGCAGGGCCGCCAGTTCCATCTCAGTCAGGGCCACGCCCCCGATCCCCGGACTCCCAGATATAAGAGCACAAACACCGATATTTCTATCGAGACGGAGTCCAACGGTAATCGTTTTGCTGTGCGAGCGATTCAGCGCCCATGATTTCTCCAGTAGCAGACGGGGGCGACCCTCCTCACTGAGACGTCTCGTCACTTGCTTGAAATCCTTGCTTCTTGGAAGACTTGCTTCAGCCACGGTTGGCGCCACTAAGAGCAAACAACACCACCTAGTTAATAATCACATAAGATATTCCTACGCAACTTGGTGAATGTTGTTTACTCACTATTTTCTCTCGAACTGACACTTTCAACAATGTCACCGATGCCGATGCCCCTCTCTTGACGCTTATCACAACCGCCCTTTCCTTGCCACGCCTCAACTCACACTGATGGCCTAGCGCGGGATGACCACTACCCCCCCCGCCGACACGGGCGCACCTGCTCACTCCATCTGCTCGGGACACGCGCGCGCCGCTCATCTCCCCCCTTCCCCCCTTCCCCCTCTCCATACGAGCCTCCGCCAGGACGACCTCCTCCACTCTACTGAACGCCGCATACATCATTTCCGTTGCCACCACAGTTTAGGGCCTAACTCACTCAAATATAATCACGTGACCGCGAGGCGATACCGCCCCCACCATCAAGGGGTTCACCGACCTCCTACGAGCTCCACCAAGACGACCTCCTACACTGCTGAGCGCCGATTACATCACGGGCGTAACTTGGGCTCTATCTCTCTCACACACGACCGTAGAGCGATACCGCCCAGCCAGCACCGGACCACGATGGGTTGCCTACCCACCAGGCGCTACCGTACATCCCACCCCCTGCTGACTGCCCCACGGGTGGGCACTGCCCTGGGGCGTGTCCGAAGCCGGACGCCCCCTTTCATCTACACACACAGAGGTGCAGCGCCTCGCGGAGGGTGTCCATCAAGCCCTGCTTCCCGAGGAGCCCCATCCCGGCGCCTCGGCCCCCACGGCGGCCCAGCTGGTGGCGTACGCCCGCGGGATGGCCCGCAACACGGCGGCGGGCCCTGACGGTTTGCCAGCGGAGCTGTTCGCCCACGCCACCTCCACCTTCTACGACCACCTGCAGCGGGTGGTGGCGGAGGCGTGGGACACCGGCACCTTCCCGGAGGCCTGGCTGCTGTCCTTGCAGCACCCCCTCCCTAAGGTGCACCGGCCGGCCGGGGTCGACGAGTTTCGCCCCATCTCCCTCTGTAATGTGGTGTATAAGCTTGTCGCCACCCACCTCCACCATCTTCTCGTCGACCTGCTGCCTCCGCTTCCCTTCTACCAGGCCGGCTTTCAGCCCGGGCGCTCCACTGCGGACCATATCTTCGTGGTGCGTCGCGTCCTGGATGAGTTTTGGCGGGCGGGTCGGCCGGTCCACCTCCTCGCCCTGGACATCAAGGCCGCCTTCCCGTCCGTCGACAAGGTCCAGGTCGTCGACGCCCTCCTCGAGGCCGGGGCCCCGCCCTTCCTGGTGAACAGGGTCATCGCTCTGGCGCTCACCGACCGCACCTTCGTCCGGTGGTACGGCCAGACCACCTCCGTGGTCACCCGGGGCCGTGGGGTCCGGATGGGCTGCCCGGTGAGCCCCTGGCTCTTCACCCTGGTGTTGCACCGCGCGGTGGCAGCGGCCGTCCGGCACCTCCCGCGCTTTGACCTGACGGAGGCCCGTCCTGAGGTGGTCCCGGCGGTGTGCGCGTACCCCGACGACCTGCTGGTGCTCTCGGACTCCTACGTTGACGTGGCCGATTTCCTCGACGCTTTCGTGGCCCGGGTGCGGGACATCGGGCTCCACCTCAACTATAGGAAGTGCGAGTACATGGTCCGTGCTCCCGGTGCCCCGGACCCGGGTCCGCTCCCGCGGCCGACGGTGGTCGGTCACCATCAGGTCCAGCAGGTCGACAGGCTAGTGTACCTCGGGGCGGTCATCACGGACCGTCTCTCCCGGCAGCCTGGCGTCCACCACCAGGTCCGTAAGATGCAAATGGCGGCCACGGCCATCCTGCCCACTTTCCGGCAGCACCCCCTCCTGGAGGCTGTCCTGGACAGGATGTTCAGCACCATCCTGCTGCCGTCCCTGCGGTATGAGCAGGCGGTGGGGTCCACCACCAAGCGGTCCCGGGCCACCCTCCGCCGGGAGGCTGCGGTGACCCTGGCCGCCCTCCATGCCACCGCTCGCCCCCCCGGGGACAGGCGTCCGCCTCCTCCCCCCCGCCGTGCCGCCTCGGTTAACTGGTCGATCCGGGCGGCGCGGGTGCAGTTCGCCGGCCACCTCCATCGCCGCCCCCCGGGTCACCCGCTCCGCACTGCTCTTCACTTCGACCTGGGCCGCAAGAAGGTGGGCCGCCCGTGTTATACCTTTCGGGACTCGCTGCGCCAGGACCTGGCCCGCATTCCCCCACCCCCGGAGGGCTGGGAGGCCCTGTGGCAGTCCAAGGCGGCCACCTCGGCCTTCCTGAAACAGGTCCGGGAGGAGGCTTCGTCGTCCGAGGATGAAGGCGCGGGGCCCGCTGACGGCCGGCGTCGCCCGGCGGTCCGCCTGGAGGTAGGCTCGGGGTCGGAGTCGGACCCGGACGCCCTCTGAGTAAGTACGGCGCTCTCCATCTGTCTCAGGTTCGTCGTACGCCTGCACGTTGCCTGCCTGCTTGCTAGCGGCCTGCTAAACCTGTGTGCCTCCGTACTTACTACTTGCCTCTCCACCACCGTCCGCCCCTCTACCACGGCCCTGGGTCGCCGCGCGCGGAGCGCGGGGGCGGTCCCCCCTAGGAGTGTGCGACTTCCGCGGCTCCGCCATGGGGGGGATGGTCATCCCACTAATTGCACTTCTCTTCTAGCAAGGGTCTAACGGTTGCCGACGCCAGCGGCCTGACGTGGCTTTATGCGTAATTCCTCAGACAAATAATACTGGAGCGAGTCCACGACTCCGCCGTTAGACTCCTATTATTATTATTATTATTATTATTATTATTATTATTATTATTATTATGAATTTCCCTGGTGAGACAGACCGACCGTCGAAATGTACCGACGCGTCGGTTTTTGCGACGAATCCGACCAAAAACCGACCATAGTTGTCGTATTTCCGTCGTAATTGACGGAAATATGACGTCGGTCACGTGTCGACGTCAAAAGTTTGTCGGCTGGAACCGACAAAAGGTCCGATAGACGTCGGTCGCTACGAGATTACGACGTCGACGTTCATTCGACGCCAAATTTCTGGCGTTCATGAAAAACGCCAAATACTGGCGTCATTCGACGCCAAATATTGGCGTTTTTCGACTCAAAACACCAAATACTGGCGTCATTCGACGCCAAATATTGCCATTTTTCGGCCCAAAACGCCAAAATTTGGCGTCGAACGACGCCAGTGTTTGTCGTATTTCATGAACGCCAGGTATTTGGCGTCTTTCGACGCCAACCAGTACAGTGGAGGCAGATAGAAGAAAACATGTTTATACTTACGCAAAATGATACTATTTTGTGCCGTCAATGGCCATATATACAAATTACACAAAATATAAAGGTTTACTCTATCACCATTACCACAAAATACCGTCTCCTGTACGTTTCAGTGTAAAAATCCTTAGTTTTTCAAAAATGAAATTCAAATTTCGCGCTCATTTCCGGTCTGTTGGTAACCGGATGTGCCTTCGGATTGTCATTTTGTTGTCGGCTGACCAAATGTCAACCGGAAACGCCATTTAACGACCAAATATGCGCCCATAACGCGCCCCTCGCAATTACTTTTTAGTGAAGGAGTAAAAATATTGAAATTTCGCGCCATATCCGGTTTTGAATGACCACAAGTGGTTTCCGGTCGTCAGTCCGACGCCGGGCAGTCAATTGCAACCATTTCGGCACCTAGTGTGGTGTTTAGACCGGAGTGGAAGCTCCACACAAGCGTATTTACCGTATTTGCACTTTTGAAATTTGAATTTCCCGCCCAGCCGCTCATATGGGCTAGAACTTCCGGTACTGCGGGTAAAAATGTTCCTTTGGGTCTGTACTGTCACTGTGCAAAACGGCTTGCTTTCTTCACAAAATGCAGGGTCCTCCTGGCATATCATGCTAAACGCTTGCACTAAAGGAAAGTTGGAATTGTGGTGTTATTGTTGTATTGCCTTAGACCTATATTAATTTGATGTTTTACTCTTGTGTGACTGAATGACTCTCTATTCTTGACTTCCTTACTTTGTTTAAGAAATGAAATCCATAATTATGAATAGATAAAAAATATTTAAGAAAATAAAAATATTTTTGAACAACTCAAACTTGAATTTCCTTTTCATGGCACATTAACATGTGAGATTAATAGACTAGATACGGCAATCATTTCCACATCTATAAATTAAATAGAAAAAAAACAATGTAATATGCACTACTCATAACAATATTCAAAGTCATGCAGACAAACAAATATTTAAAATACTGAGCATTAGCATTAGTCATCCAGTGAGAACTTATTCGGACGAACAAAGCAGTCAAAAAGATCCCATTAAAATATTCAAGTAACACGAGTAGTCTTATCAATTAAAATGTTTGGTTGGAAACCTAATTCAAAACAAATTAAATTTATCAATAAAAACAATTGGTTATTTACTAAGTTTCAAACAAATCAGACTATTAAAACTTAAATACTTAGTTCCACGCTGGTGAAGAACTGTCTATTTCTTCTTTCGCCTTGCAACAGACACCCTCATGGCCATGCTTATGAGTGGATTTTTATTCCTCAATCGGTTTAACCTTCTCTTGGTTATGCCTCTACCGCAAATTTTAGAAAACATTGTAATTACATCATTCACAAGGTTCAGTGATAGTTTTTCTGGCAAAGCATCGGAAATAATTTGATCCCAATCCACACTTATATTACTCTTTGTAACTTTTTCAATAACTTCTTCATAGTTAATTGAACCATCAAATTTTTCACTTTCTAAAATTACAGAAGCCACCTTTTTAAAAAATTCTTGAACAGGGGGGAAAATATACAACAGGCCACCTCTATCCACATCAGAAGTCCACTGTGCTTCAATATTAATTTCACCTTCTGGTATTTCACACAACACTTTGGTTTTAAGAACACTAGCAATAGTTTGCCATTTAACATTAGAACTGTACCTTTTAGCTATTCTAAGGTAGCCTCTCATTATTGACCCAGCAATGTAGAATATTACCTGCTTTTGTTCTAAATCTAGTTCACTGACTACTGCGCCTTCATTTGGACGGTAATTACTTCTATAAGTTACCGATATATATATCTGAATATCTCAAGAGTAAAGTTCAACATAAACTCCAACAGAAACTGTGATTGAGTATTTGGATGAAACTCAGATAAGTTTAAAATACTTAAAAGACTAGAACACAAATCACTGTTGGATAATATTTCTTCCATCTTATCACCTAGATTACTCATAAGTGCTGATGGTAAAACTACTTTTGAATCTAAAGCTACCAGTAATTCTTTGGCAACTAATTCACTGAAGTCTACAAACTTTGGCTGCACAGCAAGATGACCTACTAATTCCTTAAATTTCTGTCCATTAGTTCCGTGGCTTATGCAGTTGGAGACCGAAGTGAGAGCTGTTGCAGATATAGCCTCTATGTTGTCCAAAATTTTCTTTTGGTCTGGGAATATCCTAGCAGCATCTTCAATGGAAACAAACAATTAAAAAAAAAAACACTCTAAAAAAAATAAATTAAAAGTACAGTGGCACAGGGAATCATAAATACCTTGCATAACATGCATTCTGTTGTGGGCTTGGAATGAACGGGTGCGCACATATGGTTTTAAGCAATAAGTACAAATTAAAGTAGGCTTCGTCTTGGCATTGGTCTTTTTCTTTTTCTTGGATGGAGGCGGTGCCGGTACTCTAAATAATGAGGAAGGGTGTTGTTCATCATCAGCAGGTGCAAGTTGTGAGAAAGTCAGATCATTCACACTTAGGTCAATTGGCTGGGTATCATCGACAGCCGGGGTCTGTTGAGCAGCTCTAGTCTTTTTGGCACCTGCAGCACGAAGGATAAAGAAAGGGTGTCAGTCAGAAATTCATGGTTTTTGGTGGAAACATTTGGAAAGGGCCACCTGTTGTGCAATATAACCTCACCTGCTGGCTGGGACTGAGAAGTGTGAGATTTTAAATGCACATTGTAGTAATACAGCAACCAGGGTTGGGCACGTTACTTTTAAAATGTAACGATTAACGTTCGTCAAAAAGTAATCGTTTAAGTTATCGTTACTGGGTGTCCAAAGCGTAACGCGTTAACGTTACTCGTAACGCTGTAACGGCGTTAACGTTACATCGACTTTAAGCGACCCCCGATGTCATAAAAGTCCGCAAAAAGGGAAAATAGTGTACACTGAATAATAAATAGAGTTCAGTTCTTGAAAAATAAAGTAATTTTTAACTGTCACATAATATCAAAGTAAGATCAGCATTTCCAAAATTTCTTGTTAACCTTAAGTAATACCTCTCTTTCTAGAGTGCTGTCATTCAGGCGAGTGCGAAGTTTGGAGAAGCTGAGTCCACTGGATGAGGAAAACCTTTCGACACTCGCACTTGACGGCAAGGAAGTATTATACTTTAGTTCAGCATGTCTAGGGAAATCGCGCTTTCCATTGGGCCCCTTGGCGTAGCAAAAGTAACGATAACGCCGTTACGTCGTTACGCAGAAAAAGTAATCGTTATCGTTAACGTTACTGACTTCCCAAATTTCAATGCGTTACCCGTTAACGTTAATTAACGTTAACGAAAACGCCGTAACGCCGTTACTCGTTAAAGTAACGTACCCAACCCTGCTGATAGCCTTTGCCACAATACTCACATATAAATTTAAAAGAGTCGGGTTTAGTCCTAGGTCTCCTGGGTGTTGACTCCACCTCCAAATTCCGTTTGAATTCTCTAAATGAGACACCACCGTCGTCTTTGTTTGATGACGGGTCCATTCTAGAAAATGATTGATGATGATAATTGGGCGTGACAACATTAAAACTCGTTCACAATAACCCCACTAACTTCCATTTCACTGATGATCTGACAAAGGGACTTAAGTCCATCTGAACAAATTTTACAGGATGACCAAAAACGTGTTTTATTCGTATCTGGCAGTTACATTTTTAAAGCTAAATGACTTTTTCTTTCACAGTATGTTTCATTTTTAAATGTATTTCCTTCAAGTACAGTGTATGCTGCTTTAACTTGTTTGGAATGGGTTTTAGTGTGACTTACGTCTTTTAGGACCTCCCTGTAGATCTGACAGAGGAACGTAAGTCCTGTCATAATCTGACAAAGGAGCTTAAGTCCACAGGCAGAATCTGACAGAGGAACGTAAGTCCAGGCATAATCTGACAAAGAAACGTAAGTCCACAGGTGGAGCCTGACAGAGGAACGTAAGTCCAGGCATAATCTGCCAAAGAAACTTAAGTCCATAGGTGGAGCCTGACAGAGGAACGTAAGTCCAAGCATAAGCTGACAAAGGAACTTAAGTCCAACGGTGGAGCCTGACAGAGGAACGTAAGTCCAAGCATAAGCTGACAAAGGAACTTAAGTCCACGTGCAACTCCTCATAGAAACCTGTTAGCCTTTTCAAAAACTGCAAATTAAGTGCATATTAAATTCATTTTATAAAATGCAATATTATGGAGGTTGCATGAAGACTAGGAGGTACACTGGTAAAACAAATGTTTAGTTTCTATACATCATGGTGTATAGTTGGCAATTCTATACATGACATGATGTTTAGCAGGAACTAAACATGACAAGATGTTTAACACCTATACACTTGGCAAATGTTTAGAGGTTAAACATTTTGTGATGTATAGAAGTATACACTTGGGCGAAGCTTCACATGGAAAAGCATAGGGATACCACGCTGCGCCAAGTGTATAGCCAACTGAACACTTGCGAAGTGTTTTGAAAATAAACATTTGCTGATGTATAGTTTGAACTAAACATGATTTAGTGTTTAAGTTTTAAACATTAGCAGTTAAACATCATTTGATGTTTAGAACTATACATTTGTTTTACCAGTGTACATTAGGAAAATACCACTGCCCAACAAGACATATGTATTTTGAGTGGCACCTTTAATAGTGCTGTGGGACACTCACATAATGTTGTGCCAGGTCCAGCATGATGTTCAGGTTAAGTCCAAATCCACCAGTAAACAATCATCTTGAAACTCTTTTGAACACCATATCTTGTAATGAGCGACAAACGCTGAAAACAGGCAATGCTAACCGATTCGAGTAGTTGGCAAACCATGACAATGCATTTTCATCAATATAATAATAATAATAATAATAATAATAATAATAATAATAATAATAATAATAATAATAATAATAATTAACCGCTATGACGAGAATGGGTGAAAGAAACTGAAGTCGTCTGCTTTCGCTCTGCCCTCCAGTAAGCACCACACACATTCACGTTCTTAACAGCTGAAAGTTGAAAGCCACAGCAGACGACGCGAGCCATAGCGAGAAGAAAAATCACACAACGGTGATAGGGTGGAAGAAACTGTTTGCGAAAAACAGAAGAGACGTTTCTAATGTCTCTTTGAATTCATGAAGTAAAAGTTTGTAGCTCTAATTTTTCGAGCGACCTTCGAGAATCAAGGCGAAATGTTGACCATATACCGTATTTTTATCTCTTTTGGCATGAGAACCGCTGCAGTGTGTACCTTGGTTATCCCTGATGGGACAGTCACGACGCGTCGGATAGCACAACGCGTCGGACTTTTGTCAGGCCTGACGAGGACAAGACCAAATTGGTCAGATGGGCGTCGTACCTGACCGAAACACGATTAAGACTCGTCGTGTTTCTGTCAGATCTGACAAATTGCTAGACACCTGATCAAAATTCGACGTCGCACATGCGTCTGTTAGCCGACGACCAGATCACCAGCGTTGTAAGTGACCGAAATGCGACGTCGTAGACGTCGTATTTGTGTCAGATGTGCGACGTCACATTTAGCTCCTTCGCGACTAGAGCTCCAGCGTCGTGTATGACCAACATACGACGTCGTATTTGCGTCAGATACGCGACGTCACCTTTAACTCCTTCGCGAGTGGAGCTCAAGCGTCGTGTATGACCAACATACGACGTCGTATTTGCGTCAGATACGCGACGGCACCTTTAACTCCCGTACGACTAGATCCCCATCGTCCTATGTGATCAAAATACGACGCCAGCTGCACTTACGACTTATGGCTGGTCTGTAAAAAGCGTAAATATTGGGGGGAGGAGGGGGCGGGGGGAGGGGGGTCGGTTTACTCATAGAAACCCAGTTGCCATAGTGACTTATTGCACTAATCGCGCTTCGGTTTTTAAAAGTCTAAGTTGAGGAGTTCAGGCACCACATGGCAAATCGAGAAATTCCAGACATTGATGAAGCGTGTGATGTGTTCATTGAGGTAAGCCTTGATAAGATATAAAGATGATGTTTGATTGGCAATCAAGAAAATATAAGCACTTTTAAATAGCAGGAATTCCCCCATTTTCAGGGAGAGATTGATAGACTGACAAGGGCTATAGGACAGCTTCAAAGAAAATTAAAGATGTTTGAGAGGATGAAAAATAGTTGGAAACCCATCATAGAAAACTACAGAGGGACCAACAGTATGTTCCGATCAACTGCCAGATGTTTGCTTGCAAACAGTAAGCCATGACTCTTTCTCTATCGTAACATTTCTGTTTTGTTTACTTTTAGATTTTTACTACCCTAGCCAGTCAAAGTACTTCCAGCGATAAAAAGTTTCACTTGGACGAGAAAGAGTCACACCAAATTTTCAGTAATGCAAAATACAAGTAAACACATTGAAATCAACAAATAATTTTGGTATTTGGAGGATTAAAATTGATACAAGATGTAAATACACAATTGGAAATCCAGTAATTTTCTTTTTATTTGTAACATAAAATTTTATTATGATTGGATGAGCTCATACTCTTAGAAAAATATACCATTCCATTCAAACTCAACCTCTTGGATTCATTGATACGTCTCAGAGGCTCCGAGCAGTGAGACGGGACGGTATTACCAACCAAAACCAGTTTTGGCAGTTTTAGCAAAAAAATATTGCAGATGCACAACACTTGCCAATTTCATTACTTCAATAACACCATTAACATTTAAATTTAACACGAAGGATATTGCACATTTAGCACATAATGAGCTCAACTTTCATGGCTTGCCATTGCCTAGTTATTATTATTATTATTACTTCTGTATGGCGAATGAAGAAGGGAAGGTGACCATCCTGGAGCACCCTAGCAACATGCCTGGCAGTGTTAAAAGGAATGTCAACATTTAATTCACTAACAAACAAACCACAGATTTCTTCATCACCTTGCACAAAAGTGACTATCTTGTTGACTTTGCAAAAGGTGTTTCCAAATGTGTAAAGGTAACTATTGTTGTGAAGCCTGTCAGGGTTGTATCTCGATTAATGCACTTCTATATTCTTCTTGAGTAGAACACGCTGGTACTCGGTGTAGCCCTGACACACAAAACCCTCTCTCTCAAGACATTCAACCTCGTCTTGGGTAGGTCTTCTCTGTTCTCCCACACTCAGCAGAGTTACACCATCGAAAGCTTGCACATTTTGCCTCCTGGGCTTTGATATGATACTTAAAAGTTCTTGACGAATTTCTTCTATGTGAGGCTGTTGGTGATTGCATGCAGCACACACACAAAGTTGTAGAAGGTGCCGGGTAACAACTTGCTTCACAGCATCCTTTGGAGATTTGATCTTGGCCAGGAGTTTTCGGTTGTAGGATTCAAAATTGAAAGTTGAGTATGCATGCAAGGATCCCCAAGCCCTTACAACAACCGCTAAGTGAGACATGAGATGAACGCAGGGGGTCATAGCGCCAAGTCCAAAATACTCCTCATAGAGTTCCACATAGCGGTTGAGAAGACCTTCAGCAATCTCTATTTCCCTGGGTGCAATGCTGTCCTGGCTGAGGAGGAAAAGCACATTTCCCAGTGCTGCAGATATCTCATGGGGATCTCAATGTCTTGTAGGCAAGGGGTGGAGTAATGGAAAACCCAATTCCTCCACTCACTTGCCTTGTAGCTGGCTCTTTTCGTAAAATCATATGGCGTCCTAGCTATGCAGTTGGGGGGTTTGCAGGTCAAGAGTCTTTGGTTAATTCTTCACTCTTTTTGAACAATAGGCATTGGGCCTAGCCGAAGGAGAAAATTAGTATGAGGTGGTACCACTCTTTCAAAGACAGCGTGAAGGTTGTCAATAGCGTTCCCTCTACAAATTTTGAAGTGTCTCAGGTGAAGAAGTTGTGATCTGCCATAATATCCACGCACAACTTGACCAGTGCGTTTAGCATTGTTCATGTCTTGTCTCACATTTTCATCAGTTCTTAAAACCCCAGGAGCAACTTGAGGATGAGGCAGTGCAGGATATCTCCAGCTCAGGTGACTATATATGCCCCTATTGTCACATATAAAACACCAAAAAGCACTATTATACTGCTTTTGGGCGAGAATTGGACAAGGCGAAGAAGGACAGGCCAAGCTTCAAGACGGGCACATTTTCCCTCCTTAAACCCATCCAAAAAGAACACATAGCCAAAATTCCATGGCGAAGAAAAAAATCCATTATTTTCTTCCATCTCTCGGAAAACTTCACCATCATATATTTCCTCTATATTTTGAGGGTTTAATTTTTGACGGTTGTGCCGGTACTGCATGTACTCTCCCATTCCTGGCAAAGACAGGATGAACTCCAACTGCTTTTTAATAAAACTGCATCAGGATTCTTCAACAAATCATTCCTGTTTGTAGCATTCTGTTGATGATGTCATTTGTTAATAAAGGAGGCAGTTTGTGCAGTAACTTAGTACCCTTTAGCATGCAGTCTACTTACCTGTGTGGGGCTTGGAGGTTGTGATTGTAGATTAATTCTCTTGCTCTGCAAAACCTCTCCTCCATCGGTCTAAAAAAGAAAATTTAGAACACAATCTTAACCTATCTTGGGCAAGTTAGGCTGTGACATCCTTCCTCGCTTTGGAAGTAATGTTTCAGATGTCTCTCTTACTTCTGGTATAATGGCGAGTAGTTTTCTCTTCCTCCATCTGTAATTATTTGTACGACTCTGAAACTTGTACGAGACTTCACGCGGCCACTCCATCCCATGACAGCACACAACAGCAGAACCAGCAGGACTAAACCGGCGAACCGGCGAACACGTGCGGACACCGGACACTGAGAACAACTACAACTGTGCGGAGGTTAGGTGAAGTTAAGGTGGAGGGGGCTTCGATAGCAAAGTTATGTGAAATGTTTCTTTTATTATATTTTATGATGGAGATTATAGGAAATTTGTTATTATTATCTGTTTTTATTTTTATTAAACGTATTTTTTCGTTTTTAATTTTTAATGCATCGCAGTTTTAATTTTTTAGAAAACTTTTCTTTTTGTGTATTAACGTACAGAATTGACGGTGTTCTCTGGTTATGTAGGGGTTTACACAAGTTACTTCAAAAATGAGGAAAATATGTTTTCCCTTAAATTTTTATGTGTTTATAGACCGCAGTAGCCATTTACCATCCAGTAAATATGAGTTGTGCCATGGTTTTGATAGTGGTGTAGACCTAGGTGTAGATTGTGGGATCCGGCCGGTTGTTGGTTGGCTAACCTGCTAACTTGCAGCTGAGCCGGCCGGTCGCTTTTTGGGTTAGGTTGGGAGCTATAAAAAGCAGGATTTTCACGATGGAAGTGCAGTTTGTGCAGTTACTTTCAAGGAATTATCATCGTTATTTTCGCTCGCATCAGCATCGGTATCGGCTCGTTTAAAGTGTTGAAATGGAAGAAAGGAAACAGTTTTTTGTGGCAGTGAAGTATGTCAATGCATCAGGTGTTGACAAGTCTCTGAAGTCAGATGACATTTACGTCGTGGATGAAGTTCGTTTGAAGTATTGGTGTTTCCATCCATGACATATGAATGATTTTGACAATGAGGAGTATAAGTATGGAGTGATCAAGAATGAGGAAATGGTCTACCTGAAAGTTGTGAGGCTTGCTGGTAAGTCTGCACTGCCATTGAGTTAGGTTATACACTAGGCAGCGTGAGGTTAGAATTGTGTTTGGGAACCCTTTCAGTTGTCAAATTGGTTCCAGTTGGCATAATTAAGATTTCGATGGTATTCGACCATAGATTTTTCACTTGTGACGCGACCTTGTGGAACTGATTTCGTGTTTGTGTTCACTTTGTTGGTTTCCACTTGGCTATGGTCAGATACTGTTTGTTAAGCTCTGCATTGGTGTCGGGTTATTCACTTCGCATTTGCCTACTTTGTGCTAGTACCATAATGTAATGATATTGTGTTTTTATTGTAGAAAACCATGATGATCTTGGCTACGGACACATATCTATTCCAAAGAGGTGGTCCATTGGCAAGGGGAGTGAGCCCCTCAAATCTTTCCGGTTTGTGGCGGAAGGTGAAGCGGGGAAGAAAGCTGCAGATGTGAGTACCTGACTGTCCCTTTGTGATACAAAGGTCTCCTTGAAATTAATAATTACATATATTTCACTGCAGGCATCCAAGCGTAGTCATCAGGTTCTGCGAGAGGAGAGTCACTCAGAAAAGAAGAATCACTCAGAGAAGAGGAAGTCTGAACATGACACGCAGGAGAAAGTCTCATCATCGTAGCCAGGTATTCAGTCATTTAACGTTTCTATCAAAGCTTGAATGTGCTTGTAACCTCAATTCCTCAATTTACTCACTGTTTTTCCTCTTTTCCAGAAGTCACCAGATGGAAAAGGAAATGCCAATGCCTTCAACAGTAGTGTAAGGGATGACAACAGCCATGAGGAAGATGCCTTTAGCGATAACAATGCAAATGGTATTAAGGAAGAAAATCCTATCTGCTCCAGCGAAGACAAGCCCTCATCCTCTGCTGCTAATGATGTATGAAAATCGCTTCTCACAATTTACATTGACATGCCTTTAAAGTTATGTTCTTTTTTATCATTCTATTTTCAAGTTCTTTTCTTTTATATCATTCTCTTTTCAAGTTCTTTTCTTTTATATCAATCTATTTTACTTGCTTTAATCTGAGGTTGTCAATGTTATTGTACAATATTCTCTAGTGTGCTGTGTAAGGGATTTGGCAAATTATATCAAGTTTCTTTTGTTTTCAGCCGCCCGTCTGTGATCAGTGTCTGAAGCACAGAGCTGAAGCAGAAAAGGCCAGAGAAGAAACAAAGCAGTTGCAAGAGGAACTCAAGAAACTGAAAAGTAGAAGTGGAACCATCTCCAAGATAGAAGTAATGACACTTCTCCAGGCAAACTTGAAAGGTATGTTCTTCAAATAATTTTCTTAGATTTTGTCCTGCTGCAACATGAAGTAAAGACTGCCACACTGATAGACATATCATTCTATTAAAACGTGTTTTGTTTTAAGCTGGACTTTAATGCACCAGTGTAATATGCAGATACACCGTTAGTATTATGCTGCTCCTTTTTCTCTGAAAATGTCAATGGCAGTGTGGGAGTGCACTTACATGTTCATGCATTTATGATTTACTCAACTTATCAGCAACCGGAATTTTGATGTTTGATTGCGTTGGATCATGCAGGCACATCTGTAACGGAGGAGAAATTCTTGGAAAATGTCAAGTATCTTGTGGACGACTCTGCCAATGTTGAGGTGCCGGATGGAATGGTAATACAAATCATCCTGTTTTCTTTTCCTTGTAATAGTCAGACATGCACATTACTCATTATTTGTTCTTTCTATTCAGGTCTATTGTGGGAATAAAATTATCGTGAACAAAAGTGATCTGTACGAAACTTCAAGGGCCCCAACATTTATCAGAAGGGTTGCTCGTATTATTGACATTTTCTATCCTGGTGAGCAGCACCAGCACTTTCTATCTGGGTTTGCGGCAAGAGCTCCTGCAACCCTGGAAATATTCAAAATAACAGATCATGAAGTGAGAGCCATCAAAAGTAAGTTAATCATGCTCTGTGTGTAGACTGTAAAATGTTTGCAATCTAAATTCTTTTTCATGTGAAGAATTCTCAATCTTTCCATTGCCAAAACTGAGTTCTTTTTGTAAGGAACCTCTTTTGGAAAAGCTATGTTTGAACTCTGCTTGCTAACTATTTCTATTACAATTTAATAGTTTGCAAACCTCGTAAATAACTAGTTTATTGTAGTATTGCTTTAAGTATTCATGTTAGATGCATATGAAATAGTTTGCCATTTAACCCCCCCCCCTTTTTTTTTGTTTTGCAAGTATTTTGAAGGCAATATATATATGAAATGTGTTCTCACTGTGTTCTTTTTTTTATTGAGATCCTGAAGGCCCTGCCAGGCTGGAATGCTATGCTTAAGTCAGACATCAGCACTGCAAATTTTTGTTCTTCAATCAAATACTACACCTCGCAGTGTTTGACAAATTTTTTAAAGGGTAATGGACATATTAGGCATTCAACCCCAAAACCCAAGAAGGGCAGGACAACCCGAAGAAGAACCTAGAAGAAGAAAATTTTAAAACAAGCAGGCCCGCCCTTCCGCCAAACGTCGTTGCCAGCTCCGCTTTGCTACGCTGGCAACTCCGTTCGGCAGGGGTCGTGCCTGCTTGGCCTGCCGGCGGCGTTCGGTCGGGCCTTCGGCCAGACCCCTAAGTCACACAGAACGTCCTCTTAGCTTGTAAATGATCGGGCCTGCGGCCCGTAAAGGCATTCTCTTCGGAAAGAGGCAGTTTGTAACGGTGAACCACCGAAACTACAGCCCTCCCTTCTGCTTTGAAAACGTGCCGATAGTGACTAAACGGTCAGTTATTCGGCAAAAAAGGGGAGTCGGAAATCTCGAAAAATGTCGAAATACGTGAGTTCGGCCTCAGGTGGAACGGTTGAACTCGGATTTAATTTGGCAGCAGTTGGCAACACTGAATTACGCTCGTCGAACCAATTTTAATGGTATAGGCGTCGAGGGGTGTCGAAAATTTCAAAAATTGTCGAAATATGTCGAAAATTGTCGAAATATGTAGAAATTCGTAAAAAAATGTCGAAAAATCTCGAAATATCTCAAAAATGTTGAGATATATTGAAAAATATGGATAATGTCGAAAATCATCGAAAACCATCGAAAAATGAGGGATAATGTCGAAAAATGTCGAAGAATATCGAAAATTGTAAAAGATGTTTACAAATGTCGAAATATGTCGGAATATGTCAAAAATGTCGAAGCATATCAAAAAACATCGAAAATTATCAAAAATGTCAAAAATTATCGAAAATTATCGAAAATTATCGAAAAATTATCGAAAAATATCAAAAATTATCGAAAATGTCGAAAAATATCGAAAAATACCGCAAATGTCGAATAATATCGAAAAATATCGAAAAACAACGAAAAATGTCGAAAATACAGGAAAATATCGAGAAATGTCGAAAATAATCGAAATGTTTGAGTTTTGACGATTGGCAACACTGCAAAACGGAAAAACGGTTGGCGCCACTGAATTGCGCTCGAAAAGACGCTTCCAGAGAGGTGCTGGAAGATATCCAGTTAAGGGTTTTTTTCTCGGACGATGGGATTTTTCGGACGATGGGATTCTGACACTGGGGTTTTTCGGACGATGGGATTCTGGCACTCTGGGTTTTTTCTGATAATGGGATTCTGACACTCTGGGTTTTTTTTGTATCATGGGATTATGGGACTCTGGGGTTTTTCGGATTGTGGGATTCTGTGATAATGGGATTTTCGAACGCGCCCGTCTTAATATCCAGCCATTACGGACCGCAAGGGAAAACGATCTGCGAATAAGATCGACATCATTTTAGGCACACGGCTCGCGGTTCGAAAATCCCATTATCACAGAATCCCATTATCCGAAAAACCCCGGAGTCCCATAATCCCAAAATACGAAAAAAAAACAGAGTGTCAGAATCCCAATATCAGAAAAAACCCAGAGTGTCAGAATCCCATTATCCGAAAAAACCCGGAGTCCCATAATCCCATAATACGAAAAAAACCCAGAGTGTCAGAATCCCATTATCAGAAAAACCCCAGAGTGCCAGAATCCCATCGTCCGAAAAACCCCAGTGTCAGAATGGCCGATGCCCACTTGCGATGCGACTACCTGCGTATACCTGAGTCGACCGAAAAAAGTGACCACTTGCGACGCGCTGCTCGGGGGCCGGTCCCTAATCGGGCAGCAGACGGAATGCGGCACTTCACTGTGATTTGTGCCCACTTGCGATGCGGGGAGGGGCGGGGGGCGATATGTGCCCATTTGCGATGCGCCGTATGGGTTGCCTAAGGCCTGGGCGGGAGGGCTCGTGCGAACGGTCTCCTGACGGCACAGCCGTCATTGGAGACAGCCATCTCTGTCGCACTGGGCTGGCTGCCGCTGCCCCCCTCACCCCTCACCCCTCAGATGAGTGGGAGGGACAGGCAGGGTCAGGTGTCTGTTCCGGTCGGCAGCTGCAGTCAGTGAGAGCGGCGAGAGCAGGCAGGAGTTATTGTGTTGTCATTCAGTTGTTGTGCGTGTTGTGTGAGATGGATTTTATCATTACGGAAACCTCAAAGGGCGCGCCTTGTCTGCTGCTGGAACACCACAAATATCGCCGAGTTCGTCGCGCCGACAAAACAACAATTACTTGGAGGTACTGTTCATTCTGATCGAACTTGAGGGGCCGTGCCGGGCCTGGGCCGGAACGTGGCCGGGGCCGGAACGTGGCCGGGGCCGGGCCGGGGCCGGGCCGGGGCCGGAACGTGGCCCGGCCGGGACCGGAACGTGGCCGGGGCCGGGCCGGAGCCGGGGAACTCTTTTCTTATTTTTAATTTTAAATTTTAAATAGGTGTTGCCACAAGCAGTGTTCCTCTCAGGTCCTGACGGACTGTGACATGAAAAAAATTATTTCACGAAGCGGAGACCACCTCCTACACCCAACTCTCACCGAAAGGCAGACAGAAGTTGTTGTTGTGGCCGCAGCCTGTAAACGTGCTGCAACAGATTCTCTGGACTGTCGGCCTCGGAAGATCATTCGGCGGGAAATACGAAACTGTGATTTTATTTTGAAACCTGACACGAAGAATGTAAGTGTTGATTTAAACATGACACATTAGTATTTCTCTCATTTGACTTGATTACATTATAAATTTTTGTGCAGATTTCTAAGGGAATGTACCGAGCAAAAAGGAAGCTGCTGCCAGCCCTTCCAAAAACTGGCGCGGAAGTAATGGAGCAGTTTGCAAATGAGATGGCGATCAAAACGTCCAGGGGAGAATTGTTTTCTTTTCCAATGATGGATTCTGGGATTCTTATATTTACTTGTGATACCAATTTGAGGTTCGTATTTTTGTTGTTTTAAAATTCTAATTTGACACCCACTTTATTTTTAAGGTTGCTTGCTGAATGTGAGACAATAATTGCTGATGGCACATTTGATTATGCGCCAGACAAGTTTGTACAGATGTACACCATGCATGGGAACACTATGGGACACAATGTACCCCTAGCATATTGCTGCTTGCCAAATAAGAAGGGCCCAACCTACGCAGCTATGCTAGCTGCTTTGAAGAACCTGGCAAACGACAGACTTGGTGTCGAACTGAAGCCGAGCAACATTCATGTAGACTTTGAGGATGCTCCACTGGCGGCCTTCCGCAACTCCTTTCCCTCTGCCGAAATACGAGCTTGCAAGTTTCACTTTGCGCAGAACTTGATAAAGGTAATGTTTTTATTTTTCTTTTTCTGACTGTTTCATTACTATAGGCCTTATTTCTCTAATCCTTTGTTTCAGCGTATTCGGGCGAACAAGACCTTGCTTTCGTCTTACCGAAAGCGTGAATCTGAGACTGGCCAGTGGCTCCGAGCTTTCATCGCGTTGCCCAACCTACCACCCCATGTCGTGCCTGATGCCTTTGTGGAACTGTATAGTTGTGTGCCATCTGGTAGTTTGCACTCATTCAGTGATTATGTCCTCAACACGTACATAGAGTCTACTCGGTTAGTACCATCTGCGCCATACTCGTAACTTTACACATCATTGCTAAACAGAAAACTTATTTTGTTTCCCTTATTTTCAGCTATCCTCCTTCACTTTGGGCGCGGGCACCGACATTGGACGACATTACTACGACTAACACTGCAGAAAGTTTCCATTCACGTTACAATGACGATCACTCATCATCCCACCCAAACATTCATGTGACATTACAATCATTACTTGACTTACAAGAAGAGACGTACTTGACTGACAGGACTATTAGGGCGGGGATATGGGGAAAGGCGAGGAGAGAAACAGTACAAATTAGGGAAAAAATTGTAGCTTTATATGATAAATTTGACAAGGAGACCATAAGTGTCTCTGAGTATTTATTTGCTGTTGGTGATGCAATCGCCGAGTCCAAAGTCAGGACAAATTAATTGATTTTACTCATGAGTATTTTACAAATATTTTCTGTACCTGTACTCTTTACCTATAATGAATAAAGTTTATTTCCTCATACTGATGCCATTTCTTGCTCCATCATGTGAGAGTTCGCGCCCGGCTCCCAGGCAGTAGGCAACCCATGCGGCGCATCGCAAGTGGGCACTTTTCGCCGGAGAGCGCGTCAGCCTCCTCCCCCTCCCTTTTGGCCGCATCGCAAGTGTCCACTTTTCGCCGGACAGCGCGTCAGCCCCCTCCGCTCCGCTCCGCATTTACGCGCCGGTCCCCGGCCCCTTAATCCCTTGAGCAGGTAGGCGCATCGCAACGCATCGCAAGTGTCCACCTCCCGTCAGAATCCCATCGTCCGAAAAATCCCATCGTCCGAGAAAAAAAACCTTAACTGGATATCTTCCTGGTCGATGGGGTGGAGAAAAGTTGAAATCTGGACCAATTTCGGGTGTTTTTTACAGTGTAGTCGCGAGTTGGGTCCGTTTTCATGAAAAACGGTGGGCACCATTGAACTGGACGCGAAAAGACGGTTCCAGAGAGGTGCAGGTCGATGGGGTTGAGAAAAGTTGAAAACTGGACTAATTTCGGGTGTTTTTTACAGTGTAGTCGCGAGTTGGGTCCGTTTTCGTGAACAACGGTGTGCGCCATTGAACTGGACGTGAAAAGACGCTTCCAGACATGTGCGGGTCGATGGGGTTGAGGAAAGTTGAAATCTGGACTAATTTCGGGTGTTTTTTACAGTGTAGTCGCAAGTTGGGTCCGTTTTCATGAAAAACGGTGGGCGCCATTGAACTGGACGCGAAAAGACGCTTCCATAGAGGTGCGGGTCGATGGGGTTGAGAAAAGTTGAAAACTGGACCAATTTCGGGTGCTTTTTACAGTGTAGTCGCGAGTTGGGTCCGTTTTCATGAAAAACGGTGGGCGCCATTGAACTGGACGCGAAAAGACGCTTCCATAGAGGTGCGGGTCGATGGGGTTGAGAAAAGTTGAAAACTGGACCAATTTCGGGTGCTTTTTACAGTGTAGTCGCGAGTTGGGTCCATTTTTTTGTAAAACGGTGTGCACCATTGAACTGGACGCGAAAAGACGCTTTCGGAGAGGTACGGGTCGACGGGGTTGGAAAAAGTTGATTTTTTATTTATTTATTTATTTATTTATTCCGTGAAAACTTTAATAATTTTTTTCAGTGCCTTAATGAGGGTTGCCAGGATTTGCACCAGGCGTTTCGGTGTCCAGGAGTGACCCTTAAGATACCCTAAAAATTTCAACTCTCTAGCTCAACTCCTTCGAGTGGAACAGACAGACAGACAAACAGACAGACAGACAGACAGACAGACAGACAGACAGACACCGCATCGATTGCATAAGCCCGCTCTAAAGCTTTTTCAAAGCAGAAGGGCGGGCTAAAAATAGTGAAATGACATAAAATACTTTACCATTAAAAAAGATGTATCATTGATACTCACCTGATTTTACAGGAGAGAAAAAGTGAACTAGAACGGATGATTGGTAGGAGTTATCCTTCATGCTGTGGGCCTAGCTGCTCCAGTCCAGCCCTCCCTCCAAGTGGATGGAATTTTTTGGTGAGGCAGAGTAAGTACTAGATAAGTTTGACGGGGACTGAAACACAAAACAAATTAAAACAAAATTGATCTACAGCAAGAACTTTAGCAATTTAGTGGAAGAAAAAATCAAAGCATTACAATGCTGACCTGAGTCTGTCAACTTGATGATTGAAATTGAAATTGAAATTGTTTTTATTGGGGCCTATGCAAAAGGACTATAAAAATCCCGCTGACACATAGGCCCGCCTTCTATTACACACTTTTAGAGGCGGGCGAGTAGAGTTACCAAAATTTTTGTGTCAATTACATTGATTTTAGCAAAGATTGAAATATGTAATTGCTTACAGTGGCATAAGACTTATTAAGATAATTATATAGCTTAAGTTGATTCCAGAGCTGGGAAGAGTACACATGAAAAGAGTGGTTATATTTAACAAGTCTATGATTCGGTATTTGAAGCATGTTTTTACAGGAGCGAGTACATTTACTGTTAGAGATGGACGTGAAGGTGTAGGATTTGTACAGGTAGGGTGGGTTTTTAGTTGTAATAATTCTCCAAACTAATTTAGCGACAGCCAGGGAACGCCTTTGATCAACCTTTAAAATATTTAGTTGCTTGTACACTGGAGTGATATGATCGTATCTACTAGTTCCAGAAATAAATCTCATGGCGGCATTCTGTGCTTTTTGTAGCTTTAAGGTATTGGTGACTGACATGTCAGTAAAAACAGCAGAAGCATAGTCAATATGCGGGAATACTAAAGATGATACAACCATTTTTCTTACTCTAGGTGGGATGAAGGAAAAGCTTCTTCTTAGCTGAGCTAGAATGCCAAATATTTTCTTAACAACAGCTGCACAGTGGTCATTCCACGAAAGTGTAGCATCAAATACCACGCCTAGATTTGTTACATTAACAGAGTATGGTATGCTGCAGTTGTTGATAGAGAGCTGTGGAATGGTCAGATTTTTCAGTTTTGTTAAGTATCGCTGTGACCCTAGTATTATAACCTGAGTTTTAGCTACATTAAGTGTTAGATTGTGTTTAACACAGAAGTCGATAACCTGTAATACATCGGTAGTAATAGTATTTAACTTCATATCAAATTCATTCTCTGAAAAATGTGAGTACAGTTGCAGGTCATCAGCGTACATATGATGTTTTGATTGCTTAGAAATTACCTTTGGCAGATCAAATAGGTACATTAAAAACAACAATGGTCCAAGCACGCTTCCCTGCGGAACACCAGTGGATATCTCAGCCCATTCTGAGAAAAGGTCGCTTGACATATAAACCCTTTGAAGGCGATCACAGAGATATGAAGAGAACCAGTTAACTACAGCATCAGAAAAACCGAGATATTTAAGTTTGGTTAATAGTAACTTATGGTGAACACAATCAAAAGCTTTGCTTAAATCTAGCAGAACAAGCAATGTCATCATTTTTTTATCCATAGCTGACCTAATGTCATCTGTGACTTTTACCAATGCAGTGACTGTACTATAGTTTTTTCTAAATCCTGATTGGAACTCTGCAAACAGATTATTTTCATCAAGATAATCACACACTTGTTGATGCACTATTTTTTCCAGGGCTTTGCTCAAAGTACACAGATTACTGACTGGTCGGTAGTCCTTCGAATCTGTAGGGTGCTTAACTTTAGGTAATGGCAGTATATTGGCCTTTTTCCAAATAGAGGGGAAAACACTGTTTTGCAGGCTATAATTAAATATGTGATCTAACACAGGCAGTATGACAGGCAAGCACAACTTTATAAAAGTAGCAGGAATTTGATCAACACCCTTTGCATTTGACTTAATAGAGTTGATGGCTTTTACAATATTTTCAGGAAGAGCATATTTGAAATGAAATTTACAATTAATGTCTCGATGAGGCATTACAGTACAGTATTCTTCAATACATTTGGCAGTTAAATCAGGGTGTTTTACGGATGATACAGATGCATAATGCTCATTAAGAATATCTACAGGAACAACGAGATTAGCTGGTGCACTCTTATTTGCTATATTTAATGAGCGGATAGTAGCCCAGGTAGATTTAGAACTCATACACATATCAAACTTGGAATAGAAAAATTTGGCCTTAGCACTCCGTATTTCTTGTTTGACCTTATTTCTTATATCCTTAAATTTCTCATGATCAGGTGCACTTTTGGTTTTTAAAAATTTAATTCTTAGCTTGTTCCTTTTTTTTATAAGCTTACGTATACATTTGGTCATCCATGGCTGTGAGGGCTGCTTTGCAGTGAAAGTTTTAAGTGGTGCATGTTTATCCATAACATCTGTGATGGAGAGGGTGGAGAGTAGAGAGTCGCTCTGGAAACGAACTGAACAGGAGAGAAATGCACTTGTGCAAAGTGCATACTTGTCCCTTGTCGGTTACTTTTCTGTGGGACTGCTGATTGCTTCACCTGGAAAAAGACATAAAAAATGGTGCAAGTAAATTGTGCAAGGCCAATTTGCCTATTATCGTTAATTAAAAAGAGCTCAGCTAGTCCATCTCTAGGATACAACATTCCATCCCTGATGGGACGACACGACTTGACTTAGACGTAAACCCGACGTCGTGTCAGAGTCGTCGTCGCGTGTGATTGTTTCAAAACACGACGCGTCAGTTCTGACAAAACCACGACCGAATGGGTCAGAAGTTCGTCGTATCGGACCATAAACGACCAAGACACGTCGTGCCGACGAAAACCCGACGTCGCATATGCGTTGGGCACCTGACGTCAAGTAGCACGACGCTTCCGATTACTGTCAGGCCTGACCAAAAATACGACCGAGTGCGTCGTATATGCGTCGTGTTTCTGTCAGATCTGACAATTACTCGACCAAACCTCTACGTCGCACATGCGTCTGGTATCCAACGTCAGGTAGCACGACCAGATCGCCAGCGTCGTATGTGACCAAAATACGACGTCAGTTGTGACTCCTTCACGACCAGATCCCCAGCGTCATATGTGACCAACATACGACGTCAGTTGTAACTTCTTCACGACCAGATCCCTTATCGCGTCAATTCGGCACCTAACTACCCGAAGCTAGCTACACGAATTTGCATACCGCAACTACATGACAGAACTCTTTTTTTTTTTTTCAGGTGTAGATATCGATGCACAAAGACTCAAATTTTGTAGTGCATAACACATGTTTGCATGCAAAAGAACAATTTTTTAAATTCTAACTTTGTTTTAATTATTTTGGCCAATTTATATATGTTATGACTAATGTCCGATATCGGCCAGTGTCGGACATTAGCCGGCTAATGTCCGAAGGTCCGGACATTAATCAAGCTGCAGTGGTTAGTGTTGACATTACCCGACTAATGTCCGGTTGGTCGGAGTGCATTCGGACATTAGTCGGCGGGCAGTGGTTAATGTCGACACTAACCACTGAGCGGGTCTAAAGCAGGGCAGGGGGCAGGGGGCAAAGTGAACAGCAGGTGCATTTCATTTATTTCAGTGAGTTTGTAAGGTGATGAGTGTAGTGTTGCATTACATGATGTGACGGAATTCACCGTCGGGTTTAGATTGCACATCTATTAGGTCCACCTGGCAGCGGCTGTTCATTTGACTATGAATTATTGGTTTTAACACAATGCCCTTCTTTGTAGATTTTTGCTTGTAGGCACATTTTTCACACATGGCCACGAACATGGCATGGCACACACTTCTTGAGTGATGTTGGCATACCTAAAACAGACACATGACATTAAGACATGACACACTACTTGCATTACCCACGAGGGATAAACAACTCTGAATTTTCGTGCACAAATGTGAATTTTTCTGAATTTTTATTGAATTTTTTGCAAGTTTTGCTCTAATTTTTGTGAATTTTAGTGAATTTTTCTGAATTTTTCTGAATTACGAGGTGTACAAAAATTTCAGAGTTGTTTCCCCCTCGATTACCCAGCAACGACAACGACACTTACAATTTTTTTACTTCCTTGTAAGTGCGCGAATTCCCACCGTGCCCCGCCTGAATGTGGGCATCAAAGACGGCGTCCAGCATTTCTTCGATCGGGACAAAATACCTCATCAGCCTCGGATCGTCTTCGGGGGTGGTCAGACGATCTTTGCCTTTGAGATTGTAAATGCTATACTTCTTGAGGCGGCGGCGATCAAGTGATGTAAGCTGCTTCTTTGGCTTGTCTTGTGCAGCCTTTACCTCCCTCACAGTTTGCATGTACCTCTCTATGTCCTGTACCTTCGCGTTGTCTTTACGCTTGTCGCCGTACATAGCCTCCAGCTTCGCATCAAATTTGGGACGCATTTTGTTCTTCTGGGCGTCCAGCATCTGCTTTCTGATTTCATCAGCAACTTCAGGACTCATGGCCATGGCCATTTTTGCTTGTTGTTCGCGCCCTTCGCGCCGTTTGCGCCCCGTTGCCCTGCTAGCGCCCCAGCCAACAGTACCAAAACACCCAACACACTCTTTTTCCCTCCCATTTCTCTCCCTTTTTCCCTCTCCTTTTCCTCCCTGGTTAATGTCTCCTGGTTAATGTCCGGAACGGACATTAACCAGGCACCCTTGATTAATGTCCGTTTAGGGTAGTTAATGTCCGGAGGATCGACATTACCCAGCTGCCCCTGAGTAATGTCCGAACCTTCGGACATTAGTTGACTAGTGTCCGACATTAGCCGCACGCCGGACATTAGTCATAACATATATAAGTATATTTACATATACAAATAGAATGCCTAATGGTATCACAATAAAATTTCCAAGCAGTATCTTTAAACAGCCAATAGCAATAGCATATACAAACAAAATAGTCATTCAAATATATGTGAATGTCCAGTCATATAGAGAGACCTCATGTCAAAACTAGACAGTAAAAGTAAAGCAGTATAATGTAATGCCTATGTAGCTTACCAGAGAGAACAATTTATTTAATTTTGAATTTATGTTTTAATTATATTAGACAAATTATATCTCAAGACAATATCAAACAGTTATTAAAAAGCACACATTAACTTGCACATCTATAGACATTTTTATTTCTAGGTTCTTCTTGTGAAGAATATGGTAGAAGTTTTAATTACAATGTAGAAACAATTCATTTTTACTACTGAGTTTTACAGAAGCACTAAGAGTGAACTCAGGGACGTAATTAGGGCATGTGTGAGGGAGGGGCGATGCATCGCGGGTTGCCTAACTTCAGGGGCAAACCTCGAATTCTACTTTAATGTCTAGTATTCCGTTACGATTCTGTGTATTGTATTCTGTGGACTCAAGAAAGGCGAAAGGCGGGGCCACCACTGCGGCTCAGTGCGCCCCGTATGACAGCCGAAAATCGGAAATTTGGGTCCCCTTTGGGGACCCGAGGGGGGGGGGCGATCGCCCCCATCGCCCTAATTACGTCCCTGAGTGAACTAGGAATTAATATTTAGATAGATAGTTGAGCATCAGTTAATCAAGCAACTGAAAAGTTAGAGGGAGAAAAATTCATACATTAATCTCTGGAGAAAGAAAGAAACCTGTACACAATTACTTTAAAAGGGATACCTAACTAATGGAAATTAACAACTTCAGAGAAAGAAAATCATAGTGACCATATAGCTGAACTAATTTCAGAATATGGTAGAAGTTATTTTAATTACAATGTAGAAACAATTCATTTTTACTACTGAGTTCTACAGAAGCACTTAAAGTGAACTAGGAATTAATATTTAGATAGATAGTCGTGTATCAGTTAATCAAACAACTGATAGAGGGGGGAAAATTCATACATTTACCTCTGGGAAAAAAAGAAACCCTTTTTTAGTGCATTTAGTGTCAAATTAATATCTACAGGCTCTTTACTTTTAGAGAAACTTAAAGAAAAGAGAGAGAACACTTGAGGTGTTGTCATTTTGTAAACATTACAAATTCATTAAAAATCTTACTCAAAAAACACAATCAATTAAGCTTTGCTAAACTATGGAAAATTTGCAACGAAATATATTTTTATCTAATATATGTAGATAAACTTGTGGCTTTATACACTTAAAGTAGATTGACTAGTTTCTTTAATAATCACATCATTCGTCTTCTGGTAGGTCTGGATCAGTATCTTCAAGAGACTCTTCTGTAGTCAGGGCATAATAAAATGCATGGTGTTCAGAGTCCAAGAATTGAAGTAATTTTAACAAATCCTTTTTCTTCTGAGCTGAAATGGGCTGTGGTGTTGTGTAACACTTCTTGAGTATTGTAGAAAGCCTGGGCAGAGTTGAACTTTTGCCATTAACTCTGAGAAAGCTCAGATCTTCAAAAAGAACATCAGGGTTGTGTGAACTCTTCACTTGGATAATTCCAAGGCGTTCTTTTGTATAACGGAAGACGAAAGTGTCCAGCCAAGAAAACTTTCCGTTCTGAACGGTCTTTTCCCTTTTCACAAGGGGCCCTTTCAGAAGGGAAGAAAAATCATAGAAATTGTCCTTCATTTGAATAACTTTGAACTTTCCATTAGGAAGGAAACTCATCATTGTCATTCTGTTGTCCAGCTGCTTTCACTGCATCGTACCATTCTTGGGGTACGTTAACCTTCTCCAGGGTTTTCTTGTATCGTTCAATGACGGAATGCTTGTTATCAGGCTCCATATGGGTGTGGCCGGGAACAAGGAACATGTGCTCTACAGTCTTTAACGAGGCATGTTCTTGAAATGCAACAAAATACATAGAAGATATATGGCTGTTTCTATTCTGTGAGGTGCATGCATCAGAAAAAAGCACAAGCCTTTCAACACCATCAGGAACATGTTGCAAAATATGTCTCAAAAGACAAGAAGCAATGGCATTTGCTGACCGGCCACCTTCACCTTCATGCCACATGTAGCAAAAGGTTTTCTTGGTTTTCGTATCATAAACGGTAAGGTTAAAGGTATTTAGATGTCGAGTGTAGTAACTCTCTCCACACCGCAACATAGGGGTGGGAAGACACTGCTCCAAGTCATAAACAAGAACTCTCATGTTGTCATTGACCAATGCTTCTTTCTTCAATTTTCTTTTGATAGCACATGCCTCTTCTGCTTTTCTGTGATGAACCTCTAATTCAATCTCTGCCTTTCTCTTTTCATCACCTTCTTTTAGACTTATTTCTATTTTGAGTCTGTCACATTTGCCACATTGGTCCTTAGAATTTTTCTTGAACTTTTTACCTGTACTCTTGGCTAATCTTTTGTAGGCAGAATATGATACATATGGATAGTTAGTGTTTTTGTACAATCTGTACATCTTTTTATAACTCAAATTTGATGGAAAATATAAGGACTTGGCTTGAGAGCGGGAATAATGAGATACATAAGAGGGAAAAGACTCTATGTGTGTCATTACTGCTTGTTTCTTTTCTTCAGAAAGAATGTGTTTAGGCTGATGATGACCTCTTCCATCTTCGGGGATAATACTGCCAGGTGAAATCATTTTCTTAGCTGTGATATTTCTGACAAAGGTCTCAGAAATACATAGAGTACCAAGAAACGTAGACTTACACACACGTTTTCTATTTCCCTCCACGTCCAAGTAGTACTGAAAAGTGACTTTCCTATTTTTGCCACTGTCATCATTTCTTACCCGTCTCCTCATTGGTCTGACGCACTCTATTAAGGATGACACATACTGTGATTGCTTATTGTGACTAGCAAGGTTCCAGTAATTATCACACAATGTAGCAGCTCCTTCTTTAGAGATGTGATCCTGGCATTTATGCAGTGAACAGGTGTGTACTGGTTTTGGTTCTCTTCTTGCAACTGTTTTTCCTTTAGGTGTTTGGTATTCCTTTCCAGAATCTCTAAGATTTTTTCTTTCTGTTTTAGAGCTTTCTTGGAGGGAGGCTTATCATCATTGTTCGTCATAAGATCTTGAAGGCCATCTTCACTTAGTGGCTCAGCAGTATCATGATATGCCTCACTTAATTCCCCATTGTCTGCAAGTAAAGCACAAAAAATATCGGTAAGTTAAAGAGCCAATCATACCTGCAAGGTGAAACATATAGCGAAGACCTTGTTCTTATTACCATTGTCCGAGCATTGATTTCTTTCAACGTTTTTCAATGAATCAGGTTCATCATTTTCAATATTAGGAGCCTGAGTCATAAAACTAGCAGAACAGGTTCAGGACCTAGATAATGGAAAAAAAAAATTATATTGTAAGTAAAAAGAAAAATATTTGCTTTAAGAGTTTGTAAAACACTACTGCAGAAGACTTACTTGTGCTACCAAATAGTGGGTTTCCTGCAGTCTTCTTTGGTGTGGATACCTGTTTACTTGAGTGTAACTTTTTTCCTGGGACTGAGAGGGATTTCTTTGATGGTAGAGGCTTCTCCTTTCCAGGTATTATATGAACTTTTCTTGAAGTCACAGTCACATCTAGTGGAAGATATACAATTCCAAATGAGGGAACAACAAATGATAATATAAAGAATAAAGAAGTGTTCTTAATCTCTTTACCTTTTCTGGAGCCTTGATTTGCTCCTATATTATTTACTTCCCCTTTACCCCCAGCTGAGTGAGCGATAGTTTGATCCCGAGAGATTGTAGTTTCTAAGCTAGCAGAAGTGCCGGACTGAGAATCTGAAGTCAGAACAACAAAATTAAAATAATTGTCAAGGTAGGACTCTTGAATTTTTTAAAGAGTGATAATTATTTCTCTGGATGCTCCTACAATCTTCACTTCAACTGCACTTCATTAATTTTTGCATTAGCTACAAAAAGTTAAATGTCAAGAGCAAGAAGAATCTCTTTTTAAATCAATTCACCGTTTCATTTATTGTCTATGAACATTTTCTGAGGCTCTAACTCCCTACCAATGAAATTTTCAAATTGCTTATAAGGAAGCTATTAAGTGCAATTTCAATGTGTATACTGAATGCATAGCAAAAACTTGATGTGCAGAGCATGTCCCACCCCACTTTGATTGTTATTGAAAGAAGTAGGAATAATCTCTCATACAGAGTAAACATACAAGTTTCAGACTGACCTTTACTCCTTATGCTGCCAAAGCCCAAACCCTTGCGAGCCTTTGGCGACATCCTCTTGAGGCTATTCAGTAAAGCAGACTGCTCGACGGCCGTCCGTCCGTCCGTCCGTCCGTGCGGTAGTATCGGAGGCGGAGCCGGTGGTCCCTTCGGCCTTTACTCGTCTTCCTTCGGGTTTCCCCCTCCCCCCCTCCTCCCTCCCTCTCTCAAACAACATCGACAACATCAACAACGAATAGAAGACGGTATTATCAGTTCCAGTACCTAGTGTATCTCTTCTTGACAGGTTCGTGGAAAAGTTCTGAAATGGCTGAAATTGATGATGAGGAAGAGGTACTGGAACTGATTGTGCTGGCAGTTATGCTAGAGTTTGGCCTAGATGACGATTTAGGACGCCCTTTTAATGCTGGAGTAGCAAGTAAGTTATATACTAGATTTAAGGTTATGGCAGTATTGCTAGTGAAACTGTTTATTTTTTGTTTCTTGATTGCAGAGTCTTTACAAAATTTAGTGAACAAGGAGTCCTGGCGTAGACTTCATGATCCATACTTCGCCAAACACTTTAGAATGGATACTACTACATTTGAGGTATGTTTGTTTGCTGAACTGATTTTCGATTGATTGTATGATGAATGATTTTCACTGTGTTTTGTCTTATCTAGAGGCCGCTTCTTGCCTTGGGAAACCATCTCGTGGCTACTAATAAAATAATAAGAAGGCCAACGGAGCCCTTATATTTTTCATTGTTGATGGTCCTATGGATATTGGCTGCTCCCGACACCTTCAGGGCTGTGGCAGTGAAGTTTGGAGTTGCCCAGAGCATTGTCCATTTTCATTATTTGTAAATGATTTTGGGGATAAGGTCAATGTCACATGATTATGTGATATGGCCAACGAGTTGGAAGCTGAAGTGATTGCTTAATGAGTTTGAGGATAATTACGGTTACCCAGGAGTAATCGGTTGCATTGATGGTAGTCTCATTCCAATTACTGCACCCTTAGAGCAAAAGCAGCGCTATGTTGACCGACACCATCAGTATTCAATTACTGTGCAGGCTGTGTGTGACCATAATTTAATTTTTAGACATGTATATGTAGGACAACCTGGAAGTGTGGGGGATGCGAGGACATTCCAGAGAAGGCCTTTAGGCCGCTCTATTCTTAGAAACCAGGACACTTGCTATGACAAGCACCTGCTTGGTGATGGTGCTTATAAGCTGACGTCGCAGGTAAATGGAGAAGAAATTACGTTTACATAAGGCATAATGATTAACCAAAGTTGTTTTAAGTTTTGTTTCTGTTTTTTGACAGGTAATGGCCCCTTACAGGAACAGAGGTATTTTGACCCAGAAACAGAGGACCCATAACTATTACCTTTCCAAAACACGGTCTCATGTTGAGCGGGCTTTTGCCCTTTTGAAAAAGAAGTGGCGACGTTTGAAGCCTTTTCACAACTACTGCCTGACCTATGCAATAGATCACATTACAGCTTGCATCGTATTACACAACTTTGTGCTACTTGAAGGTGAAAAGTATGAGGTAGGTCCTTGGCATGCGCTATTAACAACATTTTAAGGCGTTGTCATAATATTTAATAACATTTTACATGCAGGGTGTAGCTGTTGATCATCTGCATGGAGCTCCTGATATCAATGAAGAACAAGTAAGACAGGCTGCCGCTGATGGTGAATTGAAAAGGGACTTCATTGCTGACCTGCTGTATGGTGGTGAAGAATAATTTGATAAATCAGTGAAGAATAAGAAAGTGTCAATATTATAGTTTTTTAAATTAAAAACTAAACAATTTATGAATTAATAGATTTTCTATTTAAAGTGTAAATTGTACCATAAATTATATAACAAAACAAAAATTCTTGGGTATTGATACTTGTACTATCACATACAAGAAAACATTGTCAGACTTAAAAAATCACTTACAAACATAAGTCAAACAATAGGTGAAGCGCAGTTTGACAACCTCAATTCTTATCCTTTGACTTCCTTCTCAAGGTTAGTTCCTCAGCCAACACTTCTAAGGCTCTAGTGCCTCGTTCTTGTCTCTCTTTCTCCTCTTTCTCTTTGCGCTGTTTGCCAGTGAGAACTGGAGGCCTCGCCTTACCTCTTGTTTGGTCCTTAAAACATTAATGCATCAGTTGCACTGTTAAGGTGGTAAAAATATAATTAAGTCCTAGACACAACATACCTCTGAGACTACTACATTATGCTGATTACCAACAGCTGCAGTAATTTTAGAATTAGCGGTCACATCATTTTCTAACAGGACATCTACCAAATCAACTACATCTGATAATCCACTTCTTTGTGACAGAACTGCTGCTCCCCTGTTTCCTGTATCTGCCAGGTCTTCATGGTATGACTTGTACAGACATTTCAGTGCTTCGATTTTATTCTCACATTGTGATGGAGAGTAGAAATACTTTTCATCAACCATTTTGCCACTGATCATGTCCCAGAAACCTGATCGACGTATAGGTTTGTCAAAATCATCTTTTTCTTCCAGACAAATGCTGATTAGACACCTAGTTGCAGGTATGGTCCACTGAGCAACTGTAAGATAAATAATAGGTGAAAAAAAATTGCAGAAGAGCAAAGTTTGTGTTACCTTGTTATAGAAAAGATTACTAACCTTTCGAAAATTTAAGTAAGTCCTGTTTACTTCCACAGATTGAGTTGTCGCTGTCACTATCTGGCTCATATTTTGTGCCTGCAACAAGGCTCAAGTCTGCTGACTTATTAAACGCCACACTGCATGCTATGTGCTGAGGAGTTTTGGTTGATGTCTCACTCCTCTCTTGTTTTCTAAATGTGTTAAGAAGGTTGCCTCTCTTGGAGCGCAGTCTTCCTAGCACACAAATAACTCCCTTCGATGAAAGGTATCGTTCATTCAGAGCAATGTCATGGCTTCCATCGTGTGGAATTTAATTCCTAAATTTTATTAGTGCCCGAATAAATAGGATAGTCCCTTCTTTAGAGTCAAGATCAATAGTCTTCATCAAGGAATTGTCAGATTTAGCACCTGTTGATAGAGAAATAATTATAGATTAATGTAGTCTATGCGTGAGTGCCAATTTGGGCCTGTAAGAAAGCAGCTTCCATTGAACTTCAGAGGAATTCCCTGGCTTTGGTTCAAGACACTGCACGATGGAGAGTGGCGTACCAAAATAATTAACATTTTCAAGAAGTGTTGCGAGAGAGGCCTCCTCACTGCAACTGAACTGTAGACAGCAACATACAAGTGAAATTAGAGACAGTCAGGGTACCTAGAAATCAATTTTAGATAAACACATTACCTTTACTATAACAGATTCATTTTCAAAATTATAGTCATAAACAGCTTCTACTATGATATCATCATCTGATTTTGGTTCGGACACCATTTCTCCTTCAACAAGCTTCTTTATAAAAAAATTCTTTTAATGACTTCACTGTAAAAAATTTTGTCGTTGATTAACAGCAAAGTTGTCGTTAATTTTTTCATTGACAGGTTGTCGTTGGACAACGACAGCAGTCATTACCCAACAACAGATGTTGTTCCTCAACGGCAATTCCATTGTTCCAAAATAAAACAACACAATCGTTGAATTACTATAGAGTGTTGTTCTTTAACGATGAGGAACCGTCCTCCAACAAAAAATGTCGTTGCTCAGCGAAACATTCGTTCAGTAACGAAAAAAGTCTGTTAGAATAAAATGTCAAAATAAAATGAAATGTTTCCCATAGTAAGCCAATAGATGTACTCTCCTTCACATCCTACATCCCCCCTCCCCCCAGCCCCTCTCCACAAAATAAGTTTGGAATATTATTAGTATTATTTCATTTTAAGAAGTATGACAGCACAGATGAAGTTTTCACAAGGAAAACTATGTTGTACTCTGTTTCGAGGTATTCACACCAACCAACCAACCACTTACTTGACATTATGAAGTAAGGGGAGTATCAATTGTAACAAGGAGCCTGTTCGTCAGAACACTACTACATAACCTCAGATCACTGTGGTGTAGTTTTTGAGAGGAATGACACTTACTTGATTTCACACCAATTCGAGTGACAGCTGGTGAAAATCACTCCTAATGAAATGGAAGCTTGATCTATACATATAGTAGATGGCTTTTCATTTGGAAAACACAATTCTTGCTGTAATTTCATTCTCGGTCTAGCTTTTAAGTCTGTCCTGTTCGTTGCGTTTCGTTTCAAAACACAACTTCACTGCCCTCTCCTCTCCTGCCCTCCTGCCTCCTGCCTCCTCACTCTTCTCTCACTATTCACAGTTCTGACTGATAATAATCCCGAAGTGGAGTTGAGTGGAGTGCGTGGAGTGGGAGTGGGGTACTTTGGAGAAGGCTCCGCGTCCGCGCTACAGAGCAGAAGACAGGCATGCTGTAGGGGTTATATTTTGTTCACTGCTTGATTTGTACTGTTGGTATTAGAAACATGACATGAAAGTATAGTATGCGACTTTAAATTCTCGGTTTTGTTCGAGCCTTTAGGTTATCGACGTGTTTTGTAAGTTTTTTCCCAGCGGCTGGTGAGTTCAGCATTTTCTGTCTGAAAGAGCCTGTATGCTGCATGTGAGGACTTCTTGAACTGCACAATTGGCTTTTCTAGTTTTAAGTTTCAATCGCCAACTTTCACTTGAAAATGGTTCCGTGCTCGTCATGCCTACTGACATGCAATAATAATATCCAAGTTAACACTGGACGTGGCGTCCTGTGTCTGTAACAAGGGTGCTAACGTTATCACTTCATCTTCCTACTCCTAACCTTTGCTTAGAAACTACTCAAATCTTATTCTGCTGATTTTTGCTCGTGAAACTTGCTTTTCTTTTAAAATTTCAATAAAAATCTAGAGTTGACGCACTCATTCTGGAGCTCTCTTGATATTTTGTTGCTTTGCCTGTGTGCGATAGCTTGTGGCCTCAACATATTTATGACATTTTTCAACTGATATTAACTTTTGTGTTCCAGGTGCGATTTGTGGTGGCCGCCTGGTAAGCGCTGGTCTATTTTTGGTGGTATGATGGCGTTGTACAGCTGGCGAAACCAGTGAGGAGTGAGAGCGAGCTAACATGTGTCCCCAGGTACGGAATGAGGTATTGTAGTTATTCAAATCAATTATTGTCTCGTTGTTAATGTATTTTTCCCTCTTGGAAAGTAAAGAAATCAAAACTTTTGATTTCTTTCACATTTCCTTACTTTCATATTAAAGCCTATTGTCAGTTGATTTTCACACGAACCAAAAACTTCTTGTTTTTGTTTTCTCTGTTGCAGCAAATGGGAGAGCGACAACTTCTGAACCTCCTTGGCATTATTTCCCTTGTGCCCCTGGCAACCATACAGCTGGTATGTTTATATTTTGCATAACATTGTAAGCTCTCATCAACAGCATTTATTCCCCATGGTTGAGTATATCATAATTTTTTCCTTTTTGTATGTTTTAGATGCTGTGGGAGATGAACTGTCGCTTATTGACGATTGAACCAAGAGGACCGCAAGCCGTTATGAAATGCAATCTATTTGAAGTTCTCTGTTTTATGTGCTCTTCTTTTTCACTCTTTTTACTAGCATGTAATTGAATGCTTAGCTCTTCACAGTGCTGTCTGCTGGGGCAGCATTGCTGATTAATATCTTACCTACATAATGCTTGTGTTGTTGTGGTCATATAGATTTTTTTAGTATATTTTTTTTAAAAATCTTGAATCCTATTTCATTTTTAAGTCAATGTTTGTGGCTCAGCATAACTGTCAGCCTTGGATAACATTTCCCTTATTATTGAAACAGAGTGTGCCACTAAGATAATCTCAATTTCTTTTAAATAAAATTAAAATATAAAACTAATTGTTTCCCCTCTTGATAACCATACCCGCGTCATTAGAAATATTGCTGCCAAAGCATCTTTCAAGTGGGGATCTTCGATTCAATAAACTTGGACAGTGGCTTCTTGGCCAGACATGAACAATTAGTTATCATCTCAAGGGGTCTTCTCTATCAAGGACTGGACTAGTTCACAACAGTTTCCTTGAGTTAAAAGCTGGTTTCACCTGAGTATAATTGCAATTTTAATTCAGAGAGGAAGAGAAAATCATTTTGGTGTACAACAGTCAATTCTTTATTTTAGAAACTGCTTTAGTTTCTATGCCAGAACATATTTTAGACTAGGGTGAATAAGCTAATGGTACAATAGAGAAATTCATCAGCCTACCAACAAATACAGTTCAGGTACATTGCAAGTCTTCATAGTAGGTGGATTGAAACAAATAGATTACTTTCTTCCTTACAAGGAATCATTTAGTTAAACTGGTACTAACTTAAAAATTAATTAACAGAAATAGTGTCTTCCTTAAAGTTGGACTTAAAACAAATAAAAACAAATAAAAACAAAATCAACAAAAAGAGGGGTTCTCCTAAAAAGGTCTCTTACACTACCTCTTAGAATTCATAAAAACATCATAGATATCTAGCACCTTTCCAAAAGAAATTCAAGGAAACTATGTTCAGTTCCAAGGTGGCTTAAATAATCCTATGTCATCAGTATCAAAAATAAAAACAGGTACATAAAATGCATGACACTGGCAAAAAGGAAAGTGATTTGAGCAAAGACTCTCAATCAATAACTAAAATAATCATATGTCATTGGTACCAAAAATAAAAACAGGTTCATAAAATACATGGCACTGGTAAAAGGGAAAGCTGCTTTGAGCAAGACTCTCAAGTTTCTTCAAAAGTAATCAACGTCTTCAGTGCCAAAAAGAAAACAGGTACATAAAATATATATAAGAGACTGGCAAAAAGGAGAGCTGCTTCGAGCAAAGACTCTCAATCAGTAACAAAAATAATCATCTGTCATCGGTACCAAAAATAAAAACAGGTACATAAAATACATGGCACTGGTAAAAGGGAAAGCTGCTTTGAGCAAGACTCTCAATTTCTTCCTTAAATAATCAACGTCATCAGTACCAAAAAAAGCAAAACAGGTACATAAAATAAATACATGAGACTGGCAAAAAGGAAAGCTGCTTTGAGCACGATTCTCAATCAATAACAAAAATAATCATATGTTATCGGTACCAAAAATAAAAACAGGTACATAAAATACATGGCACTGGTAAAAGGGAGAGCTGCTTTGAGCAAGACTCCTTAATCACTATCTATATTCCATCTGTCTCATAAATACCTGGAAGCAGTCTTTTGTATACTTTTAACACAATCAAATGAAAAAAGTAAACCAAATCAAAGAGTGTCTTAAGATTCTATCAACTTGTATTTTAAGGAAAAGCAGCGTACACCTTTATAAAAGTAAGTTGGTTGAGGTTTTGGATGTTTTAGACTTTCTCTTGATGCTCTTTGTAGACATCCACTACTCTCCAGGGGTATCTTGAAGATCCCAAAACTAGGGTCATAAATTGGTTCAATAACGTCCAAAATCAACTCTACACGGGTTCCTTGAGTTAAAATTGCTCGTATGAAACCTGCCTTCATGGAACAGCCACTTGATGCTAGAAGAAGAAGATCATCTAGATGGTACCTGAGTCCATCTCGGAGTAGCACTTCACATTCTTCCCAGTTTGTTGCAAATATGTTTTCATCTTGAATGAATCTTGAAACAAGCCCAGAATGAGAACTAGGAGAAAATGGTTTTGATTTTGTCACAGCGGTTTCTTCCTGGAACAGTGGACCTGTTCCCACATAACAAAGATGCAATTGATGTCTTGTAGCAAGAGTATATTCTAAATTTTTGAAGTTTCTGCCTAACCTGGCGATATGTTTGAACATTTTATGCACCTGTTCGTATGGAAGAGTCCATAATGGTTGCAGAGGGCCATATTTAAGCATAAGTTCCGGATAGTGACAGACCAGATGATGTTTTGGCTTGATTGGATAAGTTTTAGAGCAGAGAACCAGAGATCTTTGTTCAAAATACTCTGGCAAGAGTACATCTTTTATGTATGCAACATCTGTGACAGAGAACTCTGGTGCCAACAAATATTCACACAATTCCTTCAGCTGCAGAAACAACTTCCAAGCAGGATGTTCTGTATCTTCTGTATCATTGGAGATAAAAATCTCCAATGATGAAAGGAAGAATCCGGAGCAGGGTCCAATTTTGCACAGCATGGCCACCAAGTTTTTGTCCTTTCACATTGACACAAGCTGGTTTGTTTGGGGCGTCAGCACCAGAACACCTGAAGTTTTTGATTCTCCTGTTTAAGAGATTATAACTAAAAAACTTTGATTTCACCAAACTTGCTATAATGCCTGATAAGTCCCAACTGATGACCCCTTCAAGAATATCATGTGCACAGCATGGAACTAAATGGGTTGCTGAGTGAAAGTACTTTAATGTATTAAATATGGAATCCTCCTTGATACCATGATACGGTTTTCCAAGAAGTCGGGATCGAAATACACAACGCCTATATGAATCTCTGGTCCTCAATGAACAAGTGACAGTGGGATTCCTCTTATATATCTTCCTCTTGACATTACAGAACCGGCAACAATAAGTTCCTGAGAAGCTTTGCACAAAACCTCCAATGAAGTGTTGGCCAAGATTGTCCCCAATGCCATACTCCACAACAACTTTAATATTTTCAGATTTTAACATAATTCCATTTCTTTCTAGGTCAGCAAGGTCATCCCTTAACTTTTGAAAGCACTTATTAATACCAACGGATTTTATAACTGACTCTCTGATGATCATAACAAGATGCTTAGATGAAACCTTTGATCTCAAAGAAGGATTCAAATTTGCTATGGTGAAATAAACAGCAAGGTCCTTGTATTTATTTTTGGCTGAGCCTAGCACGTTCAGGACAGGGTTGAAGCCATCTTGGAAGAGGAACACTTGAATTTCTTTTCTGGGGTGGTTTTCACTCTTGAACTGTTGACCGTCAGTATAATTTGACATGATGCCATCTTGCCGACCACGAAGTGGTTGGAAGGAGATGTCTATTTCTTTTTGGACAGTGGGGTCTTCGAGGACAGTTTCCAAAGTTTCCCGAACTGGCACATATTGGAATTTCTTGTTGGTCCTTCCACTACTCATATCCAAACGTACTTCAGTAGGAGGTTTGAAGTTAAAATTCTTTTGAAAGTATCTCTTTCGAAGAAAATCAGATGTTAAGGTCGGACCAGGAATGTCCTTGCTGTGTGAAGCATAGAGCAAGTCTGAGCACATTATTTTGTACTTAATTAGATTAATGTCTTTTTCTTCAACTTTCAGTTTTTTTAGTTCTTCAGTAAGGAGCAACTTAATCCTTGAATGAGTTATACTTGATAGTAATGCAATTCCTTCACTGATCTCCTGAATAACATTATATGGTAAAAAAAATTTACCGTATAGTCTCAGATAAAACTTAGCAATACAATCCATCACCAACTCATCATTCAATATCTGAGGGTCTTCATTCAGTTCTGCTTCAGGAACTGCTTCTGATTCTTCCATGTTTCCAGAATCCATGACTTCATCTTCAACTGTGCTGGTGCTGGGACAACTTGAAGGAACAGAATTAAAAGTGACACTTTCATTTGAGAGCTTCCTCTTCTTAACACATCCCTCATCGAGCCAACCACTATGCGTTTGGGACATATGCACTCTCAAGTTTGCCACTTTAGTGAAGGGATGTTTAAACTTACAGTCTGGTACTGGGCACTTCGGTATTGGAACTTCACTCTTTAGATGCTGGTAATAATGCTGAACTATGTCCCAAGTAGATGAAGCAGACTTTGAGCAATCAGGCACACAACAAAAATAATGAGGAGTATCAGGGCCAGCAAGATGTTCCTGGTGCTTGGTTTTACGATGATATTGGGAGACATGGTTGTTCATTGAACCAAAAGATGACGTGGTAAATTTACACTCAAGTGAAGGACAGTAATACAAAAAATTGCTGTTCATGCTATGGCTATGTTGATGCCGTACGCTGCTGGCAATAGTTTCTGGCACCATTGAGCATAATTGACATGGATAAGGCCCAGGGTTGGTTTCAATATTACCAATTGTCAAAAGAGAGGATATCACTGAGGCTGCAGCTAAGGTTGCCATCAAGTTCCAAGTAGATATATCATAATGACATAGAACCCTGAAATAATAGGCAATACAATTATTTTTTTTGAATGCAACAAACTGATTATAATTGTTTATAATTCAACATGTGAAACGGCTTAAGAATGATCCACAAGTCTCTACTTACCTTTTAAGTAGGAGCAAGATAAAGACAGACCTGTAAAGAAAATAATAATTGAAAGTTCATATTTTGAAGGAGATATGTAATTCATTTATGAGCGATGAAAGAAATACTGTGAAAACAGCCATGCAGAACATTTACCTGAAAATTGTCTGCTTACAATACAGAAAATCAGGTGTCACAAGTGTTGGATCAACATGGTTGATCTTGCTAACTACTAACAGCAAGGCCATTATCATCACCACATTCCCAAGTAGAACTGATAAAAGTGTTGATTGGTAACTTGGGGAATAGCATTTCCCCCCTATCAATTTGGCTCCAGTAAATAGACCAATGCGCATCCTCCACTGCTCCACAGAAACGCCCATTTTTGTTAAGTCTAGAGAAATAATGGAAACAAGAATAAAACTATAGAGGAAACATGGCACATACATATGGAATAAAGAAACTTTACTTAACTCAGAGCTCCACAGACAAAGCAAAATCTTACCTGTGAATTTGGCTAAATATCGCTAATTATCAAAAATAGTATTTTGACAACATGAGATTTACATCAGCTAACTTCAATCTCTAAAATGCTGCGAGAAAAAACAAGCTTATTTCTAAAATATTCAATGCAATTAAAATTCCAGATGTGAGCTAAATAAATTCACATAAGTCCTTTGAAAAGGGAGGGCCTTGAAATTCCAAGTAATATTACCTTTCATGAGTCCCAGTTAAATTTCAATTAAGAGATCCACTAACAAAGCTCCACAGAGAAACTAGAGTATCACCAATGACAAGTTCTTCTAAATCACCATCAAAAGAAACTCTTTGATATCGTCTTGAATTTAAAAATTAAAAAAGCCTCTCACAAAAAGTTTGGATTGCTCAGGGTCCAGATTTAGGATTGAGTTGATTCCACTGATGATGTCTTCTTTGCTGTGCAATATTTCCTCACCATTTACTCCCTCTTCTCAGATAGTTAGGCGGGCACTCTTGCCAATTCTATAATTGAAATATTTATCAGTAAAAAATAAAAAAAAACTCAAATTATGAAAACAATCAAAAACTTGAAGGGAGACTCACCTTTCAATAATTGTTTGATACCACTTTCCATCCGCAACAATCTTATCGACAATGACACGAGTAGGTCCTGATCAAAGATACACAAAGAACAGGAAACAAAAACAATCTGAAATAAAAGCCATACTATAAGAAAAGTTGAACAAAGAAGAACAACAAATGGCAAATAAAGTAACTCACTGTTTTGGTTCTTCTTGGTTTGACACTCCTCACATTCCTTGTTTTCATTGCCTTGGTACAATATAAAACCATTGGACCGGCTTGTCTTAAAATACACTGCAATTCATGATGATGATGTTGGGACAGACTTAAAGGATTTCGCAACTGTAATGTCTTGATAAAACCGCACAGCAACTTTAATTCTGAGATAGAATAAAATTAAGTGTTTAGTACAAGAATAAAACTTTTAAAAATTGATTGTTTGACCTTGATTAAAAATGTAAATCCTCATTTCGTGTTACATGCCTGTTAACATTTTCCCGTGCCTTTGCTACTTGTTGTTTCAATTCCTCAAGAGAGTCCCTTGCGAGAGCACTTTGCAGTAAGAGCTTCTTGTCTCCTTGTTACGTGATCCACAGCATCATCAAAAGTCGTCACCATAGGAGGGTTTCTCACTGTTCATAGTTTAAATTGAATTAGCCAGGGGAGCAAAGTAGGGAAAAACAAATCTGCTAACATAAGCTCTCACTGATGAAATTAAATGGAAAGAAGCTTTCACATAAAAAGTAACTTACAAAGTCACCATATGCTATAGTATTAAATATATGTAACATATATGAGTTGCATGTAATGAAATTTGATTGAAGATATTGTATCTGGGCTGCAAGTGCAAGACAAACACACAGGTTATAACGGTTATGAGCAGTTGTGTGGTGGCCCTCCGGAGGGGTGGTATGGGAGGGGTAAGGGAGGGGGAAGGGTGACGGAGTGAGGGCAGGTTAACCTGGTCAGCAGAAAAATTTGATACACATTAGAAAAAGGCTGGGGGCATCTAAGACGCACAAATCAATGCTGTTAAAAAGTGAATTAAGAGTAGATCCAACGGTATCTAGCAAACGTAAAATGTCAATTGTAGCTGAGAGATTATGTTGGTACTGGTGATCATGGTCAAGGAGGAACGGCGGGAAGGGAATGCCCACATGGCCCACATCTACCGAAATCAAGGCTTCCCTGGATATTTTCGAGTTATACAGTTACATAATCAAACGACTAAAATTTAGACAGCGCTTACATCACCTTGCGTAAAATAATGTATCTTGAGCGTAGCTCACATGATAGTGTGTTTCGATTGGAAAAGGGAGAAGAATGGCGGATAGAACAAAAGCTACCTGATTGGCTGAGTGCTTCTCGCGTGGTGGTGGGGGGTAGTGGTGGGGGGCTCAGCCAATGAGGACGCTTTTTGTTCTATCCGCTATTCTTCTCCCTTTGCTAATCGAAACACACTATTTCTCGTCTGCGAAAACAAAACAACAGGGCTCTGTTGTTTTGCCAACGTGAAACACAAAACAAAATTCTACAAAAAAAAAACAAAAAAAAAACACCGTAAGCTTTGTTTCTGGAGCGGGATTTAGTAAAACCAAGAGATTAATATAAAATATACCAAATTGAAAACGTTTCCTTCAAAAAGTATTGTAATCTTATTTTTAAATGTTACAGGACAAGTTCGTTATTTTTTTTAAGTTGGGTAGTTGGGTGTCGTGTCGTTTGTTCAAGGCCGCTGCCCGTGGGTACTTTTAGAGCGAGGTGGATCTGTTAAATGTAATGTCTGTCGGTGAAGGTGTCTTGAGAAACGTTTTCGCGCTCTGTGGTAAAGATAATTCTCCATACGTGACTTGTTCGCTACAAGTATTGCACTCAATTGCTGTCATAATTCAGTATTTCATATTCAGATATGTGTTAAGGTTAGGTTGAGTGAAACAAGTCATCGACTACTATCTTCTTCGTTTATTAAAATTTCATGATTAGATTCAATCCATAACAATTAAAAGAAGCAAATATGTATTATATCTTTGAAGGTGTCACGCATCAGAGTGGAATAACAGGTCTGGTGGCTGGGTTTCTTACAATTTTCTCTTCAATGTTTCAGTATCATGGATAGCTTAAAGGATATGCTTCATCAAAATGTTCTTCAAATTCTCCCTCACAAGACTGAAGATGAGGCCGACAAAATTGTTGAATTGCTTATCAAGGAGGGTGTTAAGAAAGAGGCTGACCTGCGGCGAATGACTATCTCTATTTTGAAGACAGTGTGTGATACGGTAGATGCGTCTGACCTCCATGAGGAATGGCAAAATCAATATGGTAATTTAACTTTTTAAAATTATATGTTTGGTCAATATTTTTACTATAAACTACTAGATTTTTCTTACTGTTGTAGGAAAGAAAAATTCTGAACCATCAACTTCAAGATCATCTGGAAGTGGTAGAGAACCTTTAAGAACGCTGTGTAATGATGCTCCATCGGCTTATTCTATACCAGTGTTCGATGTTAACAGCCCTTTCTTTCCTTCGGGTGTAAAAAAAGCCATTGAAAAAAAGCAAAGGCCTACGCAAAGTGACAGGCGGACTATGGTGAACAACATAGTTGATCATCTTGTAGGCACTATTCCTAATTTTCAAAGGCCAGACTTGCTTAAAGTTGCAGATCAAATAGTAGAGTTTTATGGAGAGTCATTCAAGGATACCATTGCTACCAGTGCTAAAGGGAGTGACAGCTTAAGAAGCCAGCTTAAAAATAGATTTGACAACATTAACCGAACTGGAGACACACCGGCCAGTTGTAGTTCAACTTCTTCAACTCCAGCAGCATACGGATGCCTCAATTGGAACCCTCCTCTTCCAGATGGAGATAGTGAAGTAGTCCAAACAAGAAAGAGAGAGAGCCTCAAAACAATGTTTGAAAACACAATGCGGCATTGGGAGTGGAGGAAAGTGAAATCTGAGATGCAGGCTACTTTCTACCTACAGAGGAAAAACATCAATGGGGCGATTCCAGACAAACCTCCATCCAGGAAAAGGCGCCGCATAGAAGATGATGACTCAGATGATGAATTAACTGAGAAAGCCATGACAGTGGATCAACTCAAAATTGAGTGGCCTTGCTTGTTTACTCCAATAGGAATGAACTATCATTTTCTGTTACTTACTGGAGTTGATTTTTTTGTTAATTTGGATAAGTTTATGGCAGAGGATGGAAGGTTTTTGATAGACTTTCTATCTTCCAAAGGAGAAGATCGAGCCAGAGTAAGGACTAACATGACAATATATGAAAGAAGGGGTAACAAAGATGCCTTGCTTGTGGCTCTTGTGAAGCTGTTGCTCATGCACTTCAAAGAAAATATAGATGCTCTAGTAACATGTGTTGAGGTTTGTTATTTTTTTCCTTTTATTTTGGCTTTAGTATTCAGTAGCTGTCTAGGTGACACCCTGCATATTTTCTTGCAGGAGACAACAGAATTTCAGGAGGTAGACACAACAATGTTACCAGAGGACAAAACTCCTCATCTAGTTGTAGCGGGTAAGTTCGTCCTCAATTGTGTAATATCAAATACCCTCCTTTATCTATTCTGGGAGATCTTTTCATTCCTCTACAATAACATATTCTTTTGTTCGAAATTATTTAGGTCCACACCTCTTTGAAGTAACAAACATATACCTCTCCATAGACGGGATAATGGTGAATAGCTCTCAAACGTTCAGAGATGGAATTTCCATGCTATTTTGCTCATACTTTGTGCTTGGTATTCAATACCCCAACTCATTGGCATGCACTTTATCCTATCTTCAGAAGTAAGTTTACCCATAAATTACAATGGATGTACTTTACACTTTGGTGAAAGAAAGTAAAATGATGATGTTATTTTCTATTGCAGGGCTGTTGCTAACATAGCGCCAGAAAGAGGCAGAAAGTGCCAAACAACTGCCGAACAAACCAAAGCCAACAAAAAAGTCACCAGACTGGCAAATGATTTTGCCCCATATTTAGAATCATTCCGTGGTGAAAATCATAGGCCATGAGTCCTGACATATTTTTCTTCACTGGCCAAGAGTTCACTTTCAACTATCAATTATTAAAGCTAGATAGTAATTGAGAGTCTGGCTCAAAGCGGCTTTTCTTTTTACCAGTGTCATGTATTTTATGTACCTGTTTTTTTTTTTGGTACTGATGACACAGATTATTATAGTAATTAATGGAGAGTCGTGCTCAAAGCAGCTTTCCTTTTTGCCAGTCTCATGTATTTATTTTATGTACCTGTTTTTTTTTTTGGTACTGATGACGTTGATTATATTAGGAAGAAATTGAGAGTCTTGCTCAAAGCAGCCTTTTTTCCAGTGTCATGTATTTTATGTACCTGTTTTTATTTTTGGTACCGATGACAGATGATTATTTTTGTTACTGATTGAGAGTCTTTGCTCGAAGCAGCTCTCCTTTTTGCCAGTCTCTTATATATATTTTATGTACCTGTTTTCTTTTTGGCACTGAAGACGTTGATTACTTTTGAAGAAACTTGAGAGTCTTGCTCAAAGCAGCTTTCCCTTTTACCAGTGCCATGTATTTTATGAACCTGTTTTTATTTTTGGTACCAATGACATATGATTATTTTAGTTATTGATTGAGAGTCTTTGCTCAAATCACTTTCCTTTTTGCCAGTGTCATGCATTTTATGTACCTGTTTTTATTTTTGATACTGATGACATAGGATTATTTAAGCCACCTTGGAACTGAACATAGTTTCCTTGAATTTCTTTTGGAGAGGTGCTAGATATCTATGATGTTTTTATGAATTCTAAGAGGTAGTGTAAGAGACCTTTTTAGGAGAACCCCTCTTTTTGTTGATTTTGTTTTTATTTGTTTTTATTTGTTTTAAGTCCAACTTTAAGGAAGACACTATTTCTGTTAATTAATTTTTAAGTTAGTACCAGTTTAACTAAATGATTCCTTGTAAGGAAGAAAGTAATCTATTTGTTTCAATCCACCTACTATGAAGACTTGCAAAGTACCTGAACTGTATTTGTTGGTAGGCTGATGAATTTCTCTATTGTACCATTAGCTTATTCACCCTAGTCTAAAATATGTTCTGGCATAGAAACTAAAGCAGTTTCTAAAATAAAGAATTGACTGTTGTACACCAAAATGATTTTCTCTTCCTCTCTGAATTAAAATTGCAATTATACTCAGGTGAAACCAGCTTTTAACTCAAGGAAACTGTTGTGAACTAGTCCAGTCCTTGATAGAGAAGACCCCTTGAGATGATAACTAATTGTTCATGTCTGGCCAAGAAGCCACTGTCCAAGTTTATTGAATCGAAGATCCCCACTTGAAAGATGCTTTGGCAGCAATATTTCTAATGACGCGGGTATGGTTATCAAGAGGGGAAACAATTAGTTTTATATTTTAATTTTATTTAAAAGAAATTGAGATTATCTTAGTGGCACACTCTGTTTCAATAATAAGGGAAATGTTATCCAAGGCTGACAGTTATGCTGAGCCACAAACATTGACTTAAAAATGAAATAGGATTCAAGATTTTTAAAAAAATATACTAAAAAAATCTATATGACCACAACAACACAAGCATTATGTAGGTAAGATATTAATCAGCAATGCTGCCCCAGCAGACAGCACTGTGAAGAGCTAAGCATTCAATTACATGCTAGTAAAAAGAGTGAAAAAGAAGAGCACATAAAACAGAGAACTTCAAATAGATTGCATTTCATAACGGCTTGCGGTCCTCTTGGTTCAATCGTCAATAAGCGACAGTTCATCTCCCACAGCATCTAAAACATACAAAAAGGAAAAAATTATGATATACTCAACCATGGGGAATAAATGCTGTTGATGAGAGCTTACAATGTTATGCAAAATATAAACATACCAGCTGTATGGTTGCCAGGGGCACAAGGGAAATAATGCCAAGGAGGTTCAGAAGTTGCCGCTCTCCCATTTGCTGCAACAGAGAAAACAAAAACAAGAAGTTTTTGGTTCGTGTGAAAATCAACTGACAATAGGCTTTAATATGAAAGTAAGGAAATGTGAAAGAAATCAAAAGTTTTGATTTCTTTACTTTCCAAGAGGGAAAAATACATTAACAACGAGACAATAATTGATTTGAATAACTACAATACCTCATTCCGTACCTGGGGACACATGTTAGCTCGCTCTCACTCCTCACTGGTTTCGCCAGCTGTACAACGCCATCATACCACCAAAAATAGACCAGCGCTTACCAGGCGGCCACCACAAATCGCACCTGGAACACAAAAGTTAATATCAGTTGAAAAATGTCATAAATATGTTGAGGCCACAAGCTATCGCACACAGGCAAAGCAACAAAATATCAAGAGAGCTCCAGAATGAGTGCGTCAACTCTAGATTTTTATTGAAATTTTAAAAGAAAAGCAAGTTTCACGAGCAAAAATCAGCAGAATAAGATTTGAGTAGTTTCTAAGCAAAGGTTAGGAGTAGGAAGATGAAGTGATAACGTTAGCACCCTTGTTACAGACACAGGACGCCACGTCCAGTGTTAACTTGGATATTATTATTGCATGTCAGTAGGCATGACGAGCACGGAACCATTTTCAAGTGAAAGTTGGCGATTGAAACTTAAAACTAGAAAAGCCAATTGTGCAGTTCAAGAAGTCCTCACATGCAGCATACAGGCTCTTTCAGACAGAAAATGCTGAACTCACCAGCCGCTGGGAGAAAACTTACAAAACACGTCGATAACCTAAAGGCTCGAACAAAACCGAGAATTTAAAGTCGCATACTATACTTTCATGTCATGTTTCTAATACCAACAGTACAAATCAAGCAGTGAACAAAATATAACCCCTACAGCATGCCTGTCTTCTGCTCTGTAGCGCGGACGCGGAGCCTTCTCCAAAGTACCCCACTCCCACTCCACGCACTCCACTCAACTCCACTTCGGGATTATTATCAGTCAGAACTGTGAATAGTGAGAGAAGAGTGAGGAGGCAGGAGGCAGGAGGGCAGGAGAGGAGAGGGCAGTGAAGTTGTGTTTTGAAACGAAACGAAACGAACAGGACAGACTTAAAAGCTAGACCGAGAATGAAATTACAGCAAGAATTGTGTTTTCCAAATGAAAAGCCATCTACTATATGTATAGATCAAGCTTCCATTTCATTAGGAGTGATTTTCACCAGCTGTCACTCGAATTGGTGTGAAATCAAGTAAGTGTCATTCCTCTCAAAAACTACACCACAGTGATCTGAGGTTATGTAGTAGTGTTCTGACGAACAGGCTCCTTGTTACAATTGATACTCCCTTTACTTCATAATGTCAAGTAAGTGGTTGGTTGGTTGGTGTGAATACCTCGAAACAGAGTACAACATAGTTTTCCTTGTGAAAACTTCATCTGTGCTGTCATACTTCTTAAAATGAAATAATACTAATAATATTCCAAACTTATTTTGTGGAGAGGGGCTGGGGGGAGGGGGGATGTAGGATGTGAAGGAGAGTACATCTATTGGCTTACTATGGGAAACATTTCATTTTATTTTGACATTTTATTCTAACAGACTTTTTTCGTTACTGAACGAATGTTTCGCTGAGCAACGACATTTTTTGTTGGAGGACGGTTCCTCATCGTTTTGGAACAACACAGGTCGTAGTATTTCTCTTCGTGTATTAACGACATTTTTGTTTGTGTACAATAATTGTCGTTCTTAGACAGAACGACAGATTTGTCGTAATTATTTTTAACATCCTGAGTCGTTGTGTAACGATGAAGCTGTCAGAAAATTTGTCGTTATTCAACGACTAATTTTTACAGTGTTCTGTTAGCACAATAAAAGTATATTATTTTACAATAAATGCATTTCCCAGAATACTTATAGAGAAGAATTCAATTACCTTGGTGAAATCGGCAGGGATTGGGTGAACACATACAAAAGAACTGCTTCTCAGCAGCTCCTCCCCACTTTCAAAATCACCATCAGTTTCAGGCTGAAGAGGAATCAGATAATAAGACATTTAATACATTATAGAGGTATTTATGTGAAGTAGTAAAGAGCACATTTGAGGGAATTACCTTGTAGATTTTATTTTTATGGCCACTACTACTGAGAGGAGATTTTCCTTTCTGCAAGGCTTTGCTCATGATAGAAATATCCTCCTCAAAAGGCTTGAATGATACTAAGCTGCCTTGCAGCTTCACTGGTTCTGAATTTAAAGCACATTTGGCACAGGCTTCATGTTCAAACTGGAAATGAATGTAAGAATGAAGTGAAGAAAGCCATACAATTTTATTGCTGCAGTCACATCAGTAATTTATACCTCAATTACAGCTGAGTTAGGGATATCAAGATGCTCAGAGAAGGAGATAATTGGATTTTCAAGTGTAGCCGCGTCACGGAGCTTCTGCTTTGTTGTGGGTCCGCGCTACGCGCCGCCACCGCGCCACCATGTTCTTCTTTTCTTCTTCATACTAGGCGAATCGCTCATTTGCCTATTATTAATTAAAAAGAGCTCAGCCAGTCCATCTCTAGGATACAACATTCCATAACCAAGGTCCACACTGCAGCGGTTCTCATGCCAAAAGAGATAAAAATACGGTATATGGTCAACATTTCACCTTGATTCTCGAAGGTCGCTCGAAAAATTAGAGCTACAAACTTTTACTTCATGAATTCACAGGGACATTAGAAACGTCTCTTCTGTTTTTCGCAAACAGTTTCTTCCACCCTATCACCGTTGTGTGATTTTTCTTCTCGCTATGGCTCGCGTCGTCTGCTGTGGCTTTCAACTTTCAGCTGTTAAGAACGTGAATGTGTGTGGTGCTTACTGGAGGGCAGAGCAAAAGCAGACGACTTCAGTTTCTCTCACCCATTCTCGTCATAGCGGTTAATTATTATTATTATTATTATTATTATTATTATTATTATTATTATTATTATTATTATTATATTGATGAAAATGCATTGTCATGGTTTGCCAACTACTCGAATCGGTTAGCATTGCCTGTTTTCAGCGTTTGTCGCTCATTACAAGATATGGTGTTCAAAAGAGTTTCAAGATGATTGTTTACTGGTGGATTTGGACTTAACCTGAACATCATGCTGGACCTGGCACAACATTATGTGGGTGTCCCACAGCACTATTAAAGGTGCCACTCAAAATACATATGTCTTGTTGGGCAGTGGTATTTTCCTAATGTACCTCCTAGTCTTCATGCAACCTCCATAATATTGCATTTTATAAAATGAATTTAATATGCACTTAATTTGCAGTTTTTGAAAAGGCTAACAGGTTTCTATGAGGAGTTGCACGTGGACTTAAGTTCCTTTGTCAGCTTATGCTTGGACTTACGTTCCTCTGTCAGGCTCCACCGTTGGACTTAAGTTCCTTTGTCAGCTTATGCCTGGACTTACGTTCCTCTGTCAGGCTCCACCTGTGGACTTACGTTTCTTTGTCAGATTATGCCTGGACTTACGTTCCTCTGTCAGATTCTGCCTGTGGACTTAAGCTCCTTTGTCAGATTATGACAGGACTTACGTTCCTCTGTCAGGTCACTTCTGGACTTACGTCTGTTTGTCACTTTTTGTAGCAACAAAACCGTAGTAGATATCAACATGCCGTTTTCACAGGCATAATTAGTGGACGTGAGACATCATTTCCTTCAAATAAAACGAAATTGACCCAGAGGTGGACTTAAGTCCCTTTGTCAGATCATCAGTGACATGTTAGTGAAATCACTTTTATACCAGCATCTTCCAGATGGTAAATGACATCCCATGTACGGTTGTAAAGTTGCACAGATGACAAATCATGTGTTGAGAAAACAGCAACAACATCCTTCACTGTTTGGCTCGTGATGCCTTGAGCCAAGTAAACTAGAACATGTTTGGCTAATTTTGGCTTATAAGCCTTATTTTCAATTTCCTTGGTCAAAATTTCTAGCTCTTTCTCAGCCTCAATTAAATTTGTAAAACCGATCAATTCACCTGTTGACTTGCTTGTTACTAATCCAGACCGGATGTGCAACTCATCAAACATAAGATTGACATATGAAAAATGTTCATCTGATCCACAGGCTTCCATTTTTGTTTTAATATCAGATATAATTTCACCTTGGCATCTTTCCTTCGCTTCGGTAAAATGGCTGTAATCAAACAGTCGTCTTGTGGAGGGTAGCACTAAAACACCAGACTGAGCAAGGAATTCATAGCCTCCACTGGCTTTACAATGCAAACTCAAAGCAAGACGAATCATCATTGGATGCCATCTTAAACCTCTCCTATCATTAATAGAAAATGCTGCCCGTTGTGATTCCCAAAAAATCCTTTGCATTTCAGTCATCTTGTGCTGATTGTTAATTAAAAGGGAGTTTAATTAATCTCTGAGGACTAAGTCCAGTTTTATTTGAAGGCGTTCAATTTTTTTTGCCAACCTATCTCCTCGAATTTTTTCAGTTTTGTATTTTGTTCTAAAGTTGTCTTTCTTCTCCTTCATTTCTTCCCAGCTAAGGTATTTGTCTTGAGTACAGGACATTTCTCTTCTGTCTTTGTCCTTGCCTTTTAGTGCTCTCTCAAATCTAGCTTGGTCTCTTCGGCAGTTTTTGCACACAGAATTCTTCTCAGCATTGTGAATTAAAAGTAAACAATCTTCACTCCTATAGCAAGGATCAGATGTTCTATCTACTATACCTTTTGCTCTTCCCCATAGTTCTTTAAAGTCAGTAATGCCTCCACAAATAACTGAGTTTGTAATGTACTACCAGTCTGAAAAGTTTTGTCCCTCGACTGCCAATAGCGATGGTCCCAGACAGCCTCGCACGGGTCCCCTCTCATCGCGTCCTAGCAGACGAGCGGCTGCTGCCAGACAAGATGGCGACCGTGTCTCCACCTCGCATTTTTGACAGTCATTTTAAACTCAATTATGTCGGAATCTATCTGTTTTACATGAAAACACCAAACATATTGCTTGCAGAAAGCGATAGAAATCATTTGTGGCGCTGAGACTTATACCGATCGCAGGATGTAGAGAGATAAAAATCCGCACTAGGTTAGCCAGCCAGCTCCAAGACTTTCAGCGCTGTCATCGCAATTTCTCATTCCGCGCGATCACCGCGGAATTCAAACGGGTCGCATTGGTGACAAGCGTCGTGGACAAGCCCTCTAATACTGATTAATTGGGTCGGAGGCCTGCCTACCAGGTGGCTGACGGACCCCGGGCACTTTTTGTACTATGCAACCCGCCCGCACCGCTCCATCCGGGACTGCATACCCATCAGGCGCTGGGGACCGGCTTCAGGCGCGGACGCTCCGCTCCGCCACTGTCGTTGCAGCCCCCGCCCCGAAAGGGCCCTCTCGCGGTTCGCGCGGTCTACGGTAGGGCGTTACAGGGGGGAGGTTCGCGGTTTCGCGGGGGTGATCCGCAAGTCCTCGCGGTTTCGCAGGGGTGATCCGCGAGTGGCGGAGCGGAGCGTCCGCGCCTGAAGCCGGTCCCCAGCGCCTGATGGGTATGCAGTCCTGGATGGAGCGGTGCGGGCGGGTTGCATAGTAGAAAAAGTGCCCGGGGTCCGTCAGCCACCTGGTAGGCGCCTAACATGAACTCCACTCAGCACAGCATTATTCTGATTGACAGGCTCTCTTGATCTTGTCAAAAAGCCATTTCTTTCGGTGTCCCTATTATATACTTGTTGTAATGACATTTAGCCAGAACGAAGCAGTCTCTTCATCACACCTAAGCAGGGTTGCCAGCGACTCACTTTTTTCACTTTTTGTCACTATTTTCAAATGGCACTCACTTTTTCTACTATTTCTGTAAAAGTGTCACTATTGTCACTTTTTTTGAGCTCAGGAAGGGTAACCGACCCATTATATCGCGTTTCTTATAGTAATTTGGCGTAAGACTTTGAAGTTATGTTTGAAGTTCGCGCCGTTGCGACGACCGACGACGCGCCGTGCCGCTCGCGCGCCGCGCCTCGAAAGATCTAGAAAGCGGTGAGTACTGTTTGTTTTCCTTGTGTGACGAGCAGGCGCGTCGTGGGGCGAGGGAGTGTGTGGCGAGGCGAGTGTTGTCTTCGAAGCCATGTAAGTATTATTTGACTTAAGTTTCCCTCTGAATTTAATCTAGCTAGGGCTAAACGTCAACACTATCATTCGCGGCGTACGGGTCATACACGCTGACTGGTGTAAACTGATAGCTTTGCAGTGCAAGTTGAGGTTAACCTCAACGCTGCTGCTCTGTGCATTAGCGTACTTTTGTCGCTATACAGGCTCAGAACTGATTCATGTTTACGGACATAGTTTTATACATCTCATTTTATATTACGTTCTGTAATACTGGCCCGTGTCGCGGCCCGTTCTTTAAGTTTAGATTCGTGCGTTGTTCTCTTCTGTGGTGCGGTGATAGACCGGTGGATGGGAAAATTGGCGAGGGGGGAGGGGCGGGGTTCGGCTCTCCTCGAGTGCGAGAAGGACAGCATTCTCGCTCCCCTCGGTAATCTCCGTGAGAGCGAGTGAGACAGAAGGACGAGTGCCGGCAGCGGAATCGGTCTGCTGCTCGGCTGTGCCGTGGGCCGGCGGTCAGCTTTTAGTTTTCTGTAATATGACAGCCGTTCGCGTGGCGTTAGCCGCGGCCGGGCAGGCGCTCGGTGCCTACGGAAACATAATGCCCCCCCCCCACCCCCTCGTTAAAATTTTATATGTACTTATTGCCTTATGCTAATCTTTTCTTTTCTTTTTCAGCTTATCCGACGCTATGGTTAGGCATAGTACGGTTCAAGATTGGCTGAGTAGAACGGACGCCACTGGACACGATGTCAAGGAGTGGTGCTCTTGGAAGGAAAAAGATTTATTCTTCTGCAAAATTTGCCCGGCCACGTTCAGTTCAACTGGGAAAGGATTTCAAGCTATTGTCCAGCATGCAGCTACCCAAAAACACAAAAATAGTGCCAAAGATAAGTTGGACCCACTTCAACTCACGTTGGCAAGGACAGCAACAACGGTACGTTAAATTTTATCAAAGTAAAACATAACAAAAAAAAATTAATTACAATTTTTGTTGTTGTTGTTGTTTGCAGGCAGCACAACCTCGACCTCGGGTCACTGCCCATGAAGCTGAAGGCGCAGGGAATTTCCGAACATTAGATCCACAGTCACCGCCGGAAACCACCACCGCCGGAAGTGCTCCTCTGTTGCAGCTTCGCGCACGTAGGGATGCTGCTGTTATCTCGGAACTGCGATGGGCAATGAAATGTGTTGTATCTGGATACTCTAATAATTCCTGTGATAACATTGTACCTTTATTTGTAAGTATGTTTGGGGAAGAACATGTGCCTAAAGATATGTCATTAGGGAGAACCAAAGTAACATATGTAATTACTGATGCTTTAGGACCTTACTTCCACAAGAAAATGTTAGCTGATGTACATGTAGCCCTTAGTTTTACCATATGCTTCGACGAGACTGTCAATAACAAACGCACTGTCAAAGAACTTCAGTTTGGAATCCGATACTGGTCAGAAAAAGAGAAAGCTGTTTCATATCACCACTTGGAGACAGTGTTTATTGGTTCTGCTACAGGAGTTATTCTGACAAACCATTTAATGGCTGTTCTAGAAAGAGCATCCCTGTCTCTTCATAGATTTCTTATGTTGTCATGTGATGGCCCTAATGTTAACAAAACTGTGCTAAGACTTGTGAATGAAAAGGTGAAAGAATTTAGAGCTAAAGGACTAATGGATGCTGGAACATGTAATTTACACATTTTACATAATGCATTTTTAAGTGGGCTAGAAGTCTTTGGTGAGGACGTGGGGCAACTTGTTATTTCTATCTATGATTTTTTTCATGGTTTTCCAAGCAGGGTGGAAGAGTACAAAAAATCTCAGTTACATGCCAAGGTCCCTGATCACTTATTTTTGAAGCATGTCACAAGCAGGTGGCTGACTCTTTCAGAGGCAGCAGAGAGACTTTTAGAACAGTGGCCGGCTGTGGTCCACTTTTTTTTAACTGTGATTCCCAAAAGTAATTCTGATAGCCATAAGAAAATAAGTGAGACTCAGAGATATTTATTTATTAGAAATTCACTGAAAGACAGTACTTTTCAAGCAAAAGTTTCATTTGTAATTCAATCTGCTAATCTTTTTGAGAGATTTTCTAAAATTTTCCAAAAATCAGAACCAATGGTGCACTTGTTGTATGATGAGCTGTGTTCATTATATGTCTTGCTGCTCGGTCGGTTTTTAAAATCTCAGTGTGTATCAACCAGTAGGGCCTGCCTCAAAGAAGAATTTATCAACAATACTGAAAATCTCCTCCCTCTTAAGGATGTAGACTGTGGGGCAAAAACAGAAGAGTTTCTGAAGAAATGCATGGAAGTGGACGTTTTGAAATTCAAACAAGATGCTCAGAAACACTACAAGGCAGCTTCACTCCACTTGCTGAAAAAATCAGTACTGAGTAAGTGGCCTGACGGTAAACATCTGAAATGCCTGCAGCCCGGCGCTATCAAAAACTCCAGTCCTCGAGACATTGCCCTCGTGTACAAAATGTTGCGCCTTGACTTATCTGTCGATGAAGACTCGCTGAAAGATGAGTGGCGGGTACTTAAAATGGAGGAACTTCCACTTTTTCAGCCCCAAATGAGAATTGACCACTTTTGGAGTAAAATTTTTGACATGACAGGGCCGGATGGACAGCCTAAATATCCTAATATCTCGAAAGTTGTGAAAGCAACTCTACCCATTTCCCATGGCAGCAGCGATGTGGAGCGAGGATTCTCTGAGTCCAAACACCAACTGCGACCCGAACAGTCTCGGATGGAAGAACGCCTGTTGAACGCCAAGCTGTGGGTGAAGGACGGCTTAAAAGTCTATGAGGGACGTCCGGACTTCGTACCGATGACGAGGGAGCTGCTGGACGCCGGCCACAGGGCATACCGCTCCTACGCGGATCACATGCAGGAGGAAAAAGAAAAGGAAGAAGCAAGACTTCGGAGAGAAGCGGAAGCAGTAGAAGAGCGCCGCGCTCGAGAAGAAATAGAAATGAAACAGAGAGAAGATCAGGCTTCCATTGAAACTATGCAGAAAAAAATATCCAAAGCTGAGGAAGAAGAACGGGACCAAAGACAGGCTGCTGATAAACTTGTAGAAGATGCGACAAGGAAACTTGAAGAGGCTATCAAATCTAAAGACTTCGCATCGGCTAAAATCGCGCAGGGAATGCTCGCCGGGGCAAAACTCATGAAAGAGAAGGCACTGAGTCTCGAGAAGAAGAACGAACCTCTGAAGAAAAAGGTCAATAAGAGAACTTCCAACCTTTTGAAAGAACTTCTCAAAAACCACAAGAAGAGGCCGAGAATGGGGGAAAATGAAGACGAGAATCCCGACGACCCTTCTTGAAGCTACGTATAGTACAAATATTTCTGTTTAAAATACAATTTTATTTTATTTATCGGCCAGGAAATGTGCCATGAAATTTTATTTTGTTTTATTAAAGTATGACTCTTTTCAGATGGCTGTTTGTACTTTCCTCTCTCCCAAACTTCTTAACAGATTCAGATTCTCAAAATTTGTTCAAAATAAAAGTAATACGCGCGCAAAATAGATTTATTCGAGTTTGGAAACGTCACTATTTTGTCACTTTTTCGGCCTAAAAGTCACTTTTTTGTCACTTTTTTCGCGAGGGAAAAGTCACTATCTCACTTTTTTGAACCCTCTAGAGCGCTGGCAACCCTGCACCTAAGTAATTTTCATATTTGAAAGCATCAAAATCACTAAGAGTGCCGTGATCCTCAGATTCCTCAACTATGTGACGCAAAGAGTGCACATTATAAACAACAAAGTGACGACCAAACCCTCTCCTGCTGTGACTCACGAATTCTTGTATAATATCATTAGCAATATCAAGATATTCTCTTAAGAATTCACTAGAAAGAATATAAATGACACATTGGAGCGGCAGATAGTTTTGGAAAATATTTGCATTAAGATGTTTGAAGACTCGAAGTCCATCGTATAAAAGTAATCTTCTGAGCTCAGTTCCTTTTAATTTATTTCCATTTCTCTGAAGTATTCTAGGTCTCTTAGCAAAGTCAGATGGTGTAACGGGTTTAATTTCTAGCAATGATTGTCACATTATTTCGAGTTCTTCATCAGTGATACGAAAGTCTTCTCGTTCAGACAAAATAAAATGAAGCCATCTCTTGAAGCAACCCAGAAAAATCAAATGAAGCGGGTCCAACCGAAATTGTGATACAAGGCCTGTCCCTAGATCTTCAAGTGGGGATCTCATTTCCTGATGATGGAGAGGGTTCTCTCTATTTCTAAATGACTCATCAGTTCTAAGATTGTATTCTAAGCTTGTGTAAGTTGTTCTATGTCGGTACCACACTCCTTGTATATCACATTTTTCACAGGCAAAAATTGCATTTTGCCCAACGCAGCACTTCACAAATGAACGGGCAACTGCATCCAGAATATAATTTCTTATTCTAAAATTATAACGCGACGCGTCCGGTGAGAAAAGGCGGATCTGTGCGCGAACTCTAAACAAAGGCGCAACTGTTTCGGCGACAAGTAAGAGGGGCGCAACCGACATTTTTGAAGGTTTTGAGTTGAAGGTGCTAAAATGTTCTACGAATTTTTTGCAATTTTTTATATTTTGTCCAAAAAATGGAGAAAAATCCCGTTAAAAAGATATCTTGAAAGCACCTGAAAGGCGTATCTGCAAACCCGCCGCTCGGCGCGCGGAACAAAGGCGTATGTACCTACGCCACTGTTGTGGCTTGCGCGTCGAGCGCAGCGGCAGTGCGGCGGCAACGCGAGAGGTGGCAGACCGGTCGTGATCGTTTGTGTATAAATCTTTAAGATTTCTATTTCATGACTAGGAGGAGCCCACGCAAGGGGTGTCCAATAACAGGACACCCGCACCGTGGCTTTAGCCCCTTGCGTGGGCTCCTCTTTTGCTCTGCAGGAAAAGGGTGACAAAACAGAAGGTGTCCAGAAATAGGGCGACCCAAGTCGCACAGGTTTTAGGGTCAGGCACCTTATGTCGCACTGTTGCAGGACACCCTGAATTTACAGTGTAGCCACCTCGGCCCTCCCCGTTCGTACCCAGCAGTATGACAGTGCAATCTTTACAATACTTTACTTACTTACCGAACAGGGATACTCCATGGCGCGTGGCGTCTGTAGCCGACGCCCGCAGATGCGCCTTTGTTGGCCGAACATGAGTCGCGCGTCCGAGCAGATACGCCCTTGTTGAAGGAACACACCGGTCGTGCTTCTAATCGGATACGCCTTTGTTGATGAAACGTGCGTCACGCGCCCCAGTAGATACGCCCTTGTTGACGAAATACCTGCCGCGAGCGAGACTTCTCCTCACTTCTCTCATTATAATGCGAAATGTATTCCACTTTAATAGTCTTAAACTAGCTCAATCTACTCAGAATTGAACAAGGAATAAGATAAATCATCTTCCAGGTCGATTCGACACCTATACGAATTGTGAGAGCCACTCAAAGTTTCTTTTTAAGATTACTCGAAACGGTGCGCCGAACAGTTGCGCCCCTTTTACTTGTCGCCGAAACAGTTGCGCCTCTGTTAAGAGGTCACGCACAGATCCGCCTTTTCTCGCCGGACGCGTCGAACGTCTCCCAAATAAACAAGCAGGCCCGCCCTTCCGCCAAACGTCGTTGCCAGCTCCGCTTTGCTACGCTGGCAACTCCGTTCGGCAGGGGGCGTGCCTGCTTGGCCTGCCGGCGGCGTTCGGTCGGGCCTTCGGCCCGACCCCTAAGTCACACTGAACGTCCTCTTAGCTTGTAAATGATCGGGCCTGCGGCCCGTAAAGGCATTCTCTTCGGAAAGAGGCAGTTTGTAACGGTGAACCACCGAAACTACAGCCCTCCCTTCTGCTTTGAAAACGTGCCGATAGTGACTAAACGGTCAGTTATTCGGCAAAAAAGGGGAGTCGGAAATCTCGAAAAATGTCGAAATACGTGAGTTCGGCCTCAGATGGAACGGTCGAACTCGAACTTTATTAGGCAGCAGTTGGCAACACTGAATTACGCTCGTCGAACCAATTTTAATGGTAGAGGCGTCGAGGGGTGTCGAAAATTTCAAAAAAATTCGAGATATGTCGAAAATTGTCGAAATATGTTGAAATTCGTAAAAAATGACGAAAAATCTCGAAATATCTCAAAAATGTTGAGATGTATCGAAAAATATGGATAATGTCGAAAAACATCGAAAAACGTCGAAAAATGAGGGATAATGTCGAAAAATGTCGAATAATATCAAAAATTGTCAAAAATGTTTACAAATATCGAAATACGTCGGAATATGTCAAAAATGTCGAAAAATATCAAAAAACATCGAAAATTATCAAAAATGTAAAAAATATCAAAATTTATCGAAAATTTTCGAAAAATATCGAAAATTATCGAAAAATATCGAAAATTATCGAAAATGTCGAAAAAAATCAAAAAATGTCGAGAAATATCGCAAATGTCGAATAATATCCAAAAATATCGAAAAACAACGAAAAATGTCGAAAATATCGTAAAATATCGGAAAATATCGAGAAATGTCGAAAATAATCGAAATGTTTGAGTTTTGACGATTGGCAACACTGGAAATTGAAAAACGGTTGGCACCACTGAATTGCGCTCGAAAAGACGGTTCTAGAGAGGTGCGGGTCGATGGGGTTCATAAAAGTTGAAAAGTGGGTCAATTTCGGGTGCTTTTTACAGTGTAGTCGCGAGTTGGGTCCTTTTTATAGAAAAACGGTGGGCGCCATCGAACTGGACGCGAAAAGACGCTTCCGGGGAGGTGCAGCTCGATGGGGTTGAGAAAAGTTGAAAACTGCCCGCGAAATTCGATTGAATATGGATTTTATTTAATTTAATACGGCCCAAATAAAAACCTAATATAATTTTAATAAGACGGTCTGGCTGAATATGATTTAATTTGGTGGATCTTAATAAGATTTGAAAGATTATATCAGTTCTTAATTTAGTCCCAGGTCGGCAGAAGTGCCTCATATTAAACCTTAATTAAGGTGGAAACCATATTAAATGCCTCATATTAAACCTAAATTGAGGTGGAAACCATATTAAATGCCTCATATTAAATCTAAATTAAGGTGGAAACCATATTAAGTGCCTCATATTAAATCTAAATAAGGGTGGAAACCATATTAAGTGCCTCATATTAAATCTGAATTAGGGTGGAAACCATATTAAAGGCATCACACTACACCCAAATTAAGGTGGAACCTGATACTTATATGATTTTTATGAAGTCCATAGGAGACTTCAGGGTTACATGAACCAGGTGCCTCGAGCAATCCTTGGACTGTTTACTTTGCAGTTTTCCTTACATCACCGTTCTCCTTAGTCGTGTACAACGTACGCAAAAATTGACAGTAAGTTGTACGTAGCAACCAAACGTTTGTTTTTATCTCATCCGCGGTGCCCGTGACCGGAGTACACAAGGCCCAAGGCGAGACTCCTAGCTCGCATCGCCGGGACAACTGGTTATTTCTTTCTTGGAATTCGCGAGTTGCCCGCCGAGGTGGAAGGTCCGGGGCTGGGGGCTGTCCTCGGGCAGTCGGGGGTGTCCCAGGGAGTCAGACATGGTCTTCGCGTCCCAAAGCCTGCCATATCGGCTAGTTGCCAACAGTACTTGACCCCGCCGGAGAGGAACTATCAAGGTATTATTTCCACCCTTGAAGGAAGTAGACAGGTATCGGTCATTAAGACACGCGATAAGTCTAAGTCAATATCAGAAAACACGCAAGGTGGGTAAAGGGGATGACAGATAAATCTAAATATCGCGATTGTGCAAATTAAAATTTAATAAGGGCTTTATTAAATATTAATTTGTTACCGCCCGAACGTATGCGGAGACCTAGGAGGAATGGTACGGGATGCTGTGAGCACGGCGGTTAGCAGTCCTCCGTGGCCGAGTTGGTAAGGTGGCGGGCTTCGGACGAAGAGGTCCGGGGTTCGAATCCAGGTAAGGTAACGGTAACTTTCAAGTATGCAACTTCAGTAAAATATGTACAGTACACGAAGAAGAAATGTAAGGAGGTAAACATAAAGAACAAAAAAAAATTTTTTTTTTTTTTAGATTGAAACAAGGAAGTATATATATAAATTGCAGTACTTGTTTAGTTATATTCAGTTAAATTAAATTAATTAAACTGAGTAAAATGAAATAAATATGTTTTTATTAGATTTTATAAAGGGCTCACTCAAAAAGACAGTCAGAATTAGGGGTTTAAGCTTGTTGTTGTGCCTCCAAACGCATGAGTGCTCTCATCTCCCTCCAATATCACTTAAGCTTTCCAAAACCATGCCTTTGAAAAGCATGACTAGAGCAGGCAAATTAAAAGTATACTGACTCTTTGTTTAGTTTTATTAATTTTTACATATTAACAGTAAATTAAGAACAAATATGGCGTTATATTAAGTATAAATTAAGGTTTTTTTCGCGGGTGGACCAATTACGGGTGCTTTTTACAGTGTAGTCGCGAGCTGGGTCCATTTTTTCGTAAAACGGTGTGCACCACTGAACTAGACGCGAAAAGACGCTTCCGGAGAGGTACGGGTCGACAGGGTTGGAAAAAGTTGAATTTTTTTTTTCATTCCGTGAAAACTTTTATAATTTTTTTCAGTGCCTTAATGAGGGTTGGCAGGATTTGCCGTAGGCGTTTCGTTGTCTAGGAGTAAAACTGTAGACACCCTTAAAATTTCAAGTCTCTAGCTCATCTCCTTCTAGTGGAACAGACAGACAGACAGACAGACAGACACGAGGTCGTTTGCATAAGCCCGCTTTTATGCTTTTTCAAAGCAGAAGGGCGGGCTAAAAACATCCATCACGAATTAAAACTTGAACTTCCTCAACGAAGTCGTTTAAAAACGCCCTCAGATCATTAGGTTTGTCAGCAAACCCATGCCAGATGGCAATGATAAAGGGATCTTCCTTGTCCCGTAAACAACCTAAAATATCAAAAAAATGGGCAGAACTACTATTATGGAGAGGCACACCATCGATATTTATATCCACTACTACTTCATTGTACGTTTCAAGGTAATCACGGGTGACTCTGGTAAAAAGGTTGGGCAAAATCCCCTTATACCAAAAACGTCCGCCTCCAATGAATCGGACCAGAAGGGGGCGTTTTCACAAGAGTTCTGTAGGTTTTGGGCAAGAACGGGTGGTGGGGCTGAAGTATGCTAAGTATTTCATCAACCTTGTTCGCCGACACACCATTGAGAGCCCAAGTCCTTAGTTCTTCTAATAAATTCAAGTTCCTATCAGCAACATTATTGACCTAGAGCTACTTGAGTGGCCACTACTACCTGCATCTCCACTAGCCCCACTGCCTCCTTCATCTCCACTCACAACAACATCTTCTTCAGGTCTATTGATATCTATGTCCATGTCACTATTAATTTCATCATGCCCGTCACTAAGATCATTGTCTGCATTATTGTTAATTTCACCATCATCATAATGAACACCTCCACCATCATCATCATTTTCATCGTCATCTTCCTGATAGTCAATCCCTTCCTGTTGAACTATTTCATTTTCTTCATTGTCGTCTGATAATGCTCTTGCTTCTTCCCGTAAGTCCCCTATCCTCATCCTCTCCTGGGCGGCAGCTCTGTCCCTCCGCACACCTGCTCTGTTCCATGGCTTTCACAGAAAACAAACTAATTCATGAGCTTATAATGTGCACATCAATTCATGCCAGTCAAGTATGAAAGTAAAGCCTATAGTAATCAACTAAATAAACTACACCAAACAATAATATCCAGAAAAACCGTTTCAAAACTTTTAACGCCTCATAAAAGAAGACATTATAGGTGGGAAATGCATTCGCCTACTCTGGAAATCCAAGTGTACGAATGTCGCACACTTGTAAGTGTGCAAGGATTCATTCGTACACTTGGCCACTTAAACGTGTGAATATCCTAGGAAAATTCACACGTTTAAGTGGCCAAGTGCACGAATGAATCCTCGCTAGGGTGTGTCGATATACACGACTTGTCGAGTTCGACTTTTGGATAGCACTTAAAAGTTTCGTTTTTTAACGCTGATTCCAGATCTGACCTCGTTTTTACGATCAGACGACTCCTTCATGACCCTACCGGGCGTTTTATGCGAAAAAGCGGAGTTTTTGTACTTATTAAGACTTTTAGGCCCCCAACACCAGATCGAACCGTCGGGGTGGCTATCGCATGGTCGAGTAGTCACCTCCGGTAGTAGAGACAGCCTTTGCAGCTCGGCCGAGCCATCGGACACCTTGTATGTGTGTCCTAGACCTCAATTTACATGATTTTTTAACGAAAAATTCGCGTTTTTATGATAATTTTTTCGCTTTCCTCGGTGTTTTTGACGACCCAGCCGGTCTGCACCTTGACCAATGGTGGTAAAAAGGAGTACAGGGGTAGGAAGAACACAACCCAGCCCCCAGCCCCGGGCTGGGTAGCGCAGGGGGAGGGGGAAAGGGGTGGGGAGAATCCCCTAAAATCGGCCCAAATTAGCTGCACTTGCCGTGCGCCTCAGAAAAACTGTAAGGACGTGCAGGTCTTAGCTCAGCAAGTGTTTTTACCACTAGCCTACCCGCAGGACTCACCACGGGGAGGTGCCTTCACATCGAGTCCCACCCGCAGGGGCGGACTGGCCCGGGCGGGAAGGCGGGGATCCCCGCCCGGGCCCCAGAGGCCCGAGGGGCCCCTCGGGCCCCCTTCCGCTTGCAAAATGCCTAGTCCCAGGGCCCAGAGGTCCAGAGGTCCGAAGGGGCCCTGACATGGAGAAAACAACTCAAGGTTTCGGCGTCAACCGGATTACCCGGAATACGTCTGGGAGAACTGCCGGTTTCCATCTAAAAACTGCCTAGAATCGTATTTTCACAGAAATTTTCTCGGATTACCAGATCACCTCTAGTGACCAATCCTTGTCAGCTGGATTACCTCAGTCGTTTCTCCCTCGGCCGCTGAGCCCGCCTACTTTGTTTGAGTAACGCCTGGGCCCAGGATCCCGGAGGGCCCTCTGGTTACCTACAATTGTTAAGTATCGAAGTACTACACTGGTAAAACAAATGTGCAATAGTGCACACTTAAAGTGTGCTTCCTGGCACTTTGCGCATTTCATGGTGTTTAAACCTTTTGCACACTACGTGGTGTGCAAAGTTTAGACGTTTGGCAAGTGTGCAAAGTTTGCACACTTGGTTGTGGAAAATTCTTAATCATAGTATAGCAAAAGGTATACCAAGTGTCGAAATGTTGCACACTACGTGGTGTGGAAAGTTTAGACGTTTGACAAGTGTGCAAAGTTTGCACACTTCGTGATGTTTAGTTTTGCTCGACACCAGGAAGTGTGCAAAGTTTGCACATTTGAAAAGCACGCCAATTGGTGTGCAATATTCTACATTTGTTTTACCAGTGTAGGAGCCAAAAGCCACACCATAGGGTTGCCACAACTCTGGACAACGTTGGAAGTCTAAAAGACTTTGGAAATTTGTAAACAGTTCGAAAATTCAGGGAAAACTCGCGGAAAATTTGGAAAACTCGGGGAAAGATGAGAGATTTGACTGAGCCTGTATTATTGCCTCATGTTCCCCAAAAAAAACTGCGATTGGGGTGACAACAGTCAAAAGCTTGTCGAAAACTAATTTTTTTTTTTTTTACTTTGAAAAGGAAAAATTTACGCTCGCTTCGCTCGAGTTTCATCAATTGAATCGGTATACAGTACTTATAAGTCAGGATAATTCCAAAAGAAAAGGGGTCTAAATTTCGGGAGCAAACTTCTCAAAAATTTGAATAAAAACTCAGGGGAAAATTACAGATTTGACTGAGCCTATGCTATTGCCTGATGTTGACAAAAACACTGCGATTTGCGCGACAAAAGTCAGAAGCTTATCGAAAAATGGTCCGTTTTTGCTACTATGGAAAAAATAATCCGCTCGCTTCGCTTGCGTTTTATTGATCGAATCGATATGCAGGACTTTAAAGTCAGGGAAATTCCACAAAAAGGAGGGGCTAGAAATCAGAGTAAATTAAAAATTGAAATTTGTGGCAACCCTGCACATGCACACACTCAGCCGCGATCTGGACATCTATATTGTTTGTGTTACCACTTACCTGTTATTGCTTTTGTAGAATGAACCTATGTAACATTCAACAAGAATTGTTATTTTGAAAACAAAAGTAATTCCCTTTTCCCCTATAAAAAGTTAAAACTTAATCATGGTGAAAACGGAAATTGGAAGGGGGGTGGGGGAGGGGTGGGGGGAGGTTGGAAAAAAATGGGCCCCTGAGGGTTCGCCCCGCCCGGGCCCTTCTGGTTCCAGTCCGTCCCTGCCCACCCGCCCGCCCACCCGGGGTTTGGTATTACCTAGCGCGGCGGTTTGAACGCCGCCTTGCTGGTGAACTTCGGCATTTCTTTTCGAGCTGAGACTCTCGTTCTGATCAGGGGCGTAGGGAGTTTCCAGCGGTGGGGTGTGCTCTGACATGCTGGAGCCTCCTCCCTCCTTTTTTCCCCACAGGTAGCTGGGCTAGGCCAGGAAGCAATTTGAAACTTGAATTAATGCCAAAATATCACAATAATCTATGTTTTCTCACCACCATTTCAACTTTAGAGAAAAATTTGTGTCTGAAAAGAATTTTTTAAAAAATTGGTAAAGTTGTAATTATTTTGAATTAAGTTAATTTCCAATAATTTGAAACAAATCAAATAATTCACAATAATTTACTAAAAATCCGATTGAATCAAGTAATTTACAGCATAATTTGGATCAGATGTGCGTGTATTTTCTGAGGTCATTCCAATAACCGTTCATCGCGGTGTGCAAATTGCTTCCTGGCCTAGCCCAGCTACCTGTAGGGAAAAAAGGAGGGAGGAGTGGGAAGGGGGGTAGAAGCGGGGGCGTCAGCCTGTCAGAGCACACCCCACCGCTGGAAACTTCCTACGCCCCTGATCAGAATGAGAGTCTCAGCTCGAAAAGAAATGCCGAAGTCCACCAGCAAGGCGGCGTTCAAACCGCCGCGATAGGTAAAACCAAAGCCCGGGTGGGCGGGCGGGCGGGACTCGATGTGAAGGCACCTCCCCGAGGTGAGTCCTGCGGGTAGGCTAGTGGTAAAAACACTTGCTGAGCTAAGACCTGCACGTCCTTACAGTTTTTCTGAGGCGCACGGCAAGTGCAGCTAATTTGGGCCGATTTTAGGGGATTCTCCCCACCCCTTTCCCCCTCCCCCTGCGCTACCCAGCCCGGGGCTGGGGGCTGGGTTGTGTTCTTCCTACCCCTGTACTCCTTTTTACCACCATTGGTCAAGGTGCAGACCGGCTGGGTCGTCAAAAACACCGAGGAAAGCAAAAAAATTATCATAAAAACGCGAATTTTTCGTTAAAAAATCATGTAAATTGAGGTCTAGGACACACATATAAGGTGTCCGATGGCTCGGCCGAGCTGCAAAGGCTGTCTCTACTACCGGAGGTGACTACTCGACCATGCGATAGCCACCCCGACGGTTCGATCTGGTGTTGGGGGCCTAAAAGTCTTAATAAGTACAAAAACTCCGCTTTTTCGCATAAAACGCCCGGTAGGGTCATGAAGGAGTCGTCTGATCGTAAAAACGAGGTCAGATCTGGAATCAGCATTAAGAAACGAAACTTTTAAATGCTATCCAAAAGTCGAACTCGAAAAGTCTTGTATATCGACACACCCTAATCCTCGCACACCTACAAGTGTGCGACATTCACACACTTGGGTTTCCAGTGTATAGACTCTGTAAGTTTTGTCTGCTTTAAACAAAAAAATCTTTTAAAATTACTAAACTTTGAGCCCGTGCATCTCTATAAAATTATATTCATGTTCAAAACATCAGATAGAACCAGGGAACCACTAAATAAAAGTTTGACAGAGAAGCGTCCTGATATTTGGAAAAGTTCCACTTCAGCATTTTGCGGCCAACTTTTTTCCGAAACCATTTGACTGAGTAATCTGGGTAGGGGCTCGACTAAAAAAAATATGAACAAGCTACGAAACACAACGCCCCTTTTTTACATTTACTTCAATATAACTTATTGCCAACAGTATAAATTAAATTTCATTGACAATTTTTTTTTTTTTATGGAATTGGAAAATGGAAACGTTCCAAACACACCAGAATGCTTCAAGCCAAACTATGTTCAATTTTTTCTCTGGAATCAGTCAATTTCACTATAACAGATACTACTAAAGCACACACCATGTTTACATTCTTATGACAAAGAACGCAGCTGTCGAGGAAAACACATGAAAATGAGTCATAAGAAAACCTAACCTTCACGCTGACACCCGGTGACAAAGAAAAACGACGCAGGAAGCGAAAACAATTGATGTAAAACTAGAGTAAGAGCCTTACCAGTTCTAGTTGGTTTAGAGCAGCCATATTTTCTTCTTAGTAGGTGAATAAATTTCAAACTTCGTCGCTGTTAGCTGGGTGAGCAGCAATGACAGGTTTAGACATGCTCTAGGCTGGCTCTGATTGACGAAACAGCGGCTACAGCGGCACCCACAGCGGCACTCCCAATTTCATATCCGGAACAGCAGTGGATATAATGCATCAGGGTTGGGGCGGCGTAATCAAGAAACAACTTACTTTGGTGACAAAGGAGAAGTATACAACCAAAAAGTGGAGTGTGCATAAAGGGTCAGAAGATTTAAATAAAAAGCTTGTCGACATCAAGCCGCCAGCCCATATTCCAAGAGTCCCAAGACCACTCTCTGAGTTACCATACTACAAAATATCAGAACTTAGTTACCATACTACAAAATATCAGAACTTAAGGCTTTTGCAGTGCACTATTCTCTACCTATTTACAACGGGACTCTCCAAAACATGTACTTAGATCACCATGCAACATTAGTGACAGCTCTACAAATTTTAAATGCCGATGTCATTACTTCAGCTGGCTTAAAAACAGCTAATGAATTGCTTGATAAATACGTTTCATACTTTGCTGACCTATATGATGAAGACTTCCTAACAATTAATTTTCATCTCTTGTTACATTTGCCTAAAATTGTCCAGTACCTTGGTCCTCTTTGGGTCTCGAGCTGTTTTCCTCATGAAAACATAAATGGTGTATTGCTCAGCCTAGTGCATGGAACAAGATGGGTCGATAAACAAATTTCTTCATCTGTTGAACTTGTGCTCAATTTGTCTGAAAAAATTACCAATTTGCCAGATGGAGAACCAAAAAAGTTTTGTGAAGAATTACTGTACCGAAGAAGAAGAAAATGTCTTGCTGCGTTTGACGATTTTGAAATTTATGGCTCTGAGCAAGAATTAAAAGAAGCGGAACCACACATAACAAGCTTTCTGTCTCAAGCCAAGTTTGTCAATAGTAAAGTAACTGTAGTTCACTGCATTAAAAAGAGTAAATACCTATTTGTAGCTCTTTCCAATAGAGCCTCTTGTCAGAGAGATTCAAGTGCTGTGACTTTCTTTAAAAATCAAAACAGTGAAGTGGGCATAATAGAAAAGTTCTTAAGAACTTTTCACTGCCAGTGCAGAAGTAAATGCATGTGTGATAGTGATGTATATGCAGTTGTTCGCACTGCTAAAATTGTCAACAGCTTCAATACTCTAATTCCAGATGTACATGTTCCCAACACCCATGAATATGAACTGACAGATAATATTGTTGTTATAAATCCTAAAAACGTATGTAGTGTTTTTGTTAAAATGCCTTTAAGTGGAAAACTATACATATCAAAACCATGCAACTCTCAAGAAGTTGAATAATAAATAATTGTGATGATTATGGTGCCTCTCAGAAAAAAGGAAGAAAAATTGCAGAAGTAAAATAAAATAAAGTGCTGTATTTCCAGAGCTAACAAAGTGTTGATGTACTTTTACCACCTAATAACAATCAAACATTGAATAGTAGATGATTAATGAAAATATAGAATGCTAGGTTTAAAAATAATTGTACTAGTTCTTCACCTCACATATTTTGGACATTTTGAGCAATACACACTGCACAGCAAGCATATATTATAAATAAGGGCTGGGATTTCCAAGGTTGCAATTCCAAGCCTGTAGCTTAACATGTGTATGCTACCTGCAAAACAAGATGAGGGATAACTATCAGAATGGTTCAAAATGGAATAAGTGCAGCACATATAGCATTTGGTTACTCACTAGCAAACGTAATACATGGAGCACGACACCAGGGCATTCTCTAGAAAAACGATCTCAAACAGGGTCCAGCCAGCACGCTCACCCTCACTCACACACACCCCTGCAAAAACAAAAACAAACATTGAATAAAATCCGACATTTGTGTGGGGATGTCAGTTCAAGGATTGTGACATGCTTGACTAAATCCAGCATTCAAACATATGTCTCCCACAACAAACTCTTACCCAAATTGAGACAAACATCCTTTGATGGTAAAGCGTTGTGACACACTCCTGTTCCGATGATAATAACAGCCCCGAGTACATGGTGCAGCAGGGATTTGGTTACACGCCTTTAATTTGTTGAAACCTTTCTCCAATCTTGGCCTGAAAGAAAAGAACAGATGGGATTAAAATTAAATTTGATTAACTCACATGACAATCTAATATTGTGCCCACACCAAAACTTCTACAAAAAAATATGTCATGTCATTGCAAGCAATAATGCAGTTTGCATTGTCTGCTGCTTTAACACACAAAAACAAGTTGTGAGATCTTGGTGTAGGCATGAGAAAGAGGTTGAAAGGTGTTACATCCAAAATATTACTCACTCTGGATAATAGCACATGCTATCAAGCATGCAGGGGGGGGGGGGGGGCGACATGCCTTTTGCCCCCTGTTACAGGAGAGAACAACTGGGGATCACTGCCCTCCCCCATAAATGGAAATCGCGGCGGCTAGGCGCGGTCTCAACTCCGCCGCCGCGCGGCTGGTCGGTGCCCGGCATATGCCATCTCATCATGGGGTGTCATATGCCGACCAAACCGTTCCCACGGGGCTGGCCAGGCCGCTGGGGAAGGGGGTGAGCCCTTGTGCGCTGGACCGCGTGGCAGGGCAGTCAGTCGCCTAGGAGCTGTGGAGCGTGGAGGTAGAACCCTGTAACCGTTAAGAAGCCAATACACGTGGTCGGAACCTGTGCTCGGTGTGCATCACTCATCTCGCCTAACAGAACCCAAGCAAACGGCCCCTAAAACATCTTCTGGTGCATCGGCTGGAGTTAGGCAGTGTGCTCATCGAGCTCAAGTTCTGTCTTGTGCGCGATAGTGAAAAATTTTGTGCTCCTCGAAAGTGTTGTGAGTGTGAGGCGACTCAACCAGTTTTGGATCTTTTGGATTAAGTGAAGTGAAAAGAAAAAAGTGAAACCTTAAGTGAAGTGAAAACAAAAAAAAAGTGAAACCTTGTGCTGCCCTTCGTCAACGTCGACAGCGGAGACTTCGAACCAGCACACGGTAGGCCATCAACTCCATTGTTACTCCCACCCTGTGCTCAGTGTTGTGTCGTGCTCCGTTCCCAAAACTCCCGCTACCATGAAGCCATGTCAATTCAAATCAGTGATCTTTTAACGGCTGGAAATGATAAACCGGCATTTTTGATTTATAACGCCTCCTCGTGGGACGAAAGTGACGCCAAAAATATCGCGAAGCAGCTAGTTTCAGAAATAGAAAGTTATCCATTAGTTCTTGTGGAAGAAGATCTTGATAAATCAGGATATCGAACCTTCGATTTTGTAGACTTTGTTGTTAGTTCCGAAATTAAAGCAGACGACGCGGCAACTGTCCAAGTAGCCGTCCAAAAAGCTGACTTAGAAAAATATCAGTACACTAATTGTAAAATCGTCATTGAAAAAATCTATCAAATTGCCCGTCGCAGCATCAACCGAAATACACCTGAAGTAATTAATTGCCTAGCTCGTATTCTAATTGCAGTAGTAGATTTAATTAAGAAAGCAGACAAAGAGGACAAAAAGCGGCGCAAAAAGGAAAGGGAAGAACGAGCGCGTATCCAACGGGAGCTAGAATTAGCAAGGAGACTAGAAGACAGGGACGACCAAGCTCGGAGAGTAGACGAACTTAAGCGCGAGTTAGACGAATTTCTCAAATCTTTAAATATGTCTACCCCAACAGTTCCTTTGACGCTCCAACCAGGGCTGCCTTGCTATGATGAGAACGATCTGAATGGATGGTTCAAGCAGGTCAAATTAATATATGACAAATATAACGTTCGGGGGGAGGATATACCACTGTATATCCAAAATGTGCTCCCACCGTATGTAAGGTCGGCTGCTATGGGACTAATGGGGAAGCCCTGGGAAGAGTTCACTAAGGAATTAATTACCAGATTTCAACCAGACCAGTCTTGGACCACGATTTTAGATGCCATAGGTAAAATGCGCCCTATGCAAAATGAATCATGGAAAGCGTTTGCCAACAGGGTATATGAAGTAGCTCTAAAAGCAGACCCTCCCCTTGGGACAGCTGACATCTGCACGGCATTGTTGGGGCTGCTGCCAAAACAGGTAGCCCTAGCAATGGCGAGCAATGAATTCGAAACTGTGCCCAAATTCATACAAACAATGGAAAGGGTCCTTAGAAATCAAAAAGCTGTTGAATCCCATAAGACAGACGAGAGAAGCCAGGACAATGTTTCAAAGGTAATGGCGGCCATCAGTGATTCTGAAAATTCATTTGAAATGTCTGAACTGAGAAAAGAACTGGACGAGGTTAGGCAGCACGCCAAATTTTTGACCATGATGGTTACCCAGAGAGGTAGTGGCTATAGAGGAAACTTTAATGGTCAGAGAAGAGGCCGTGGCAATTGGAGAGGCCGTAGGGGCAATAGTTATGGTAGGAATTACGGGGGAAATGGCTATGACAGGAACTACAGGGGAAACAACTATGAGGGAAATTACAGAAATACAGGCAGAAACAGCAGCCCGGGACGCGACGGTGCGAGGGGCTCCGGGTCCGGGAGTCAGCGCCCTGAGGACGCACAGGTACAAGTTTACCGCAACCGGTCAGACAGCAACAATTCAGGGCCACGGGACCGTAGCTCTTCTAGAGACCGAAGTTATTCCAGGGACCGTGACCAGCGTGAGAAACGCTGCTACAGTTGTGACAAGGTAGGGCACCTGGCTTACGAGTGCTGGAAGCTCTCGAATTTTCGGTAAGCAATCGGAAAGAATGTACTCGGATCGCTGTGGAAAATGGCTACTTTAAGTCCACAGTAATAAATAAGGATAATTTTCAATTGCTCAAAGTGCCAGGAGATGGTAATTGTTTTTACCACAGTCTTGGGGAAATATTATATGGCACTCTTAGAAATAGTATGTCACTTAGGGGTATGGTGGCTTCATACATTAGAAATAATTGGGACAAGTACAAAATGTACCTTCCGAATATAAGTAAGGATGATTATCATAAGTTACATAGTCAAACGCGGGAAATGGCAACAGAACTGCAGATAAGAGCTGCAGCAGAACTCCTAAAAATAGGCATAAGACTACAAATTGGAAACGACGAAAAGTTGTACACCTGTCAGTCCAGACCCTTCCTGTATGTAGTAATTCGACATACGGGCCCATTTGAGTGTGGTCACTTCGACCCCCTAGTACCTAGTAAAATTTTTCACCTCTGCTATGATGAAAAATTTAAGGGGCTTAATAATGACAAAAAGAATAATCAGTCAGATGGGTTTAATGCTACACGTTCTCACGGTACTCCTGCAGCACTAGAAAGTACATCGAGTTCGCGTGTCGGTTGCACTGATATCCACGGTGAACGACCAGACATGGTAGCCCTGCAACAGGAGAAAAAGGCTAGATTCCATGACGACGTGATGGTAAGAATATATGAGAAAAAGGGAGGATGGATAGGAAGTGAAATAGGAAAGCTGAAACCACCAGAGAGTCCAACAGGTAATTCAGAAACAGGGAAAGATGGTTTGTTTACCTCTGTTGACGCGCGACGCAAGGAATCGCGGTCATCGACCCCTGCAGCGACGGAAAAAACGGAGTCAATCTCGCTGCCGACTGCGTCTCCACGCAGCTCATCGACTGGGGGCGCGACAGCTGGTAATTCAACGGGCGATCACACATCAGTGTGTGAAAGCACCTCTCCGTGCTCCTGCTGTTACGAAACAGATGATTTAGCAGAAATTATGGAAATAAATTGGGAACACCCGATCCAAATTTCTGACCCGGCTATGTACTTCCCTATTAAAGTCAAAGTCAACGGCAAAAAGATGATAGGTTTTATTGATAACAATGCAAACTGTTCAGTTATATCACCCAAACCATGGTTAAAATCTGAACGTGTTCAATCAATAAAAGGACATTTGGAGAGTAACAATGAAATTGTCCAGCTTGAAGGGATCTTCAATCCTGACTATCAAGTTTCAGAAAGGATCAAAATAAAACTTCCCACTGTGATAGCGAAGCTTCCGGAGGGTGTTGATTTAATATTAGGTAAAAATTTCATAAATAAATTAAAAGGCTTCAAATTAGAAAATCCTGAGGCTTACTCATTCTACTATAACCATGAATGTGTTGAGAAATACAAAGTGAAAATACCAGTTGACGAGCAATGGGAAACACTAACAGTTTCGGATGAGAAATTTAACAAATTGTTTCAAAATAGAATTAAAGGTGGATGGCCTTAAACTTCCAGCCATTCTGGATCTGGGAGCAGTACGCTCAATAATAAATAGTAAGTATTGCACCAATAAGGCAGGACTTAAACCAGTAAAAATTAAACTTAGAACAGCTAATGATACTTACATTAAAGTTGATGGTATCTACAAAGCAGCAATCACCATTGAGGGATGTACAGTCCATCATTACGTGGTTTCTGCTGAATTACCAGGTGACGTTCCAATGCTCCTTGGCAATGATTTCTTGGCGAAATATCGCTCTGATACCTCTTGGAATACAGAAACATTGACATTGCGTATGGGCGTTTCCACGGTAGTAACCAACAGATTAAAGGAGGAAAATGATTCTGAAAATAAGAAAGAAATGAACAGAATAAATAAAGTTGACGAAATAAAACCGAATTGTGAGAATACTACTGTATTTCTATACAGCACAACCGATGTTGAGATCAATGCAGGTATGTGTGGGCTCGTAGAAATAAATAGTAAAGAAAATGTCTTACCAGCAGTGCTATCCCCTTGTGCTGTCATGGGCAATCTGGATGTATCCACAGTCGAGTGTTTCCTACTCGATGAAACTGTAGTGCCAATTTTTAACTGTAGTGAAAATTCAATTTTCATTCCAAAAGGCACAAAAATTGCTTGTGTTACACCTGAAAATAAAAATATAGAGGAGTCCAGATTGTCTTCGGTCACCCCAGGGGAACTAGCATTTGCCATGCAAAATAACTTAATAAGAATAGAGGGAAACGGAAACTTACCGTCCGAGGAATGCTTCACTGTGGAGAGTGATGGTGAAGAAGCCATTCCTTCCTTAGATGGTGCAGACATCTCCGAGAGTGAAAAAGAAGAGGTTAGGGAGATGTGTAGAAAATATTCAGATGTATTCGGTCCGGGAATGAAACCTCACGCACCAGTTCCAAACTTCATAGGTCACCTAGAAAGAACGAATGAAGGCTCAATTTTTCGTAGACAGTGGCCGTTGTCAGCAAAACAAAAAGCTATAGCAAGGAAAGAAATAAATAAATTTTTAGATTGGGGTGTAGTAGAGGAAGGAGAGTCTATTGTTCACATGCCATTCTTTGTAATCGAGAAAAGAGGCTCCACGATAGAGAATCCAATGGGTCGATGTCTCTATGATTGTCGTTATCTTAACAAAGTACTAGTGAAACCTCAATTCAAAAGCTACAGGGTAAATGACATTCTGACATACTGTGCTGACAAAAGTTTGTTATGTACCCTGGACATCAATCATTACTTCTTTAATATTGCAGTTACGGAGGAGAGCAAATTATTATTAGGCTTCACCTTTGAAGGTCGCTCTCTCCGCTGGACGAGACTCCCTCAGGGTCTCGCTCTAAGTCCCCAAATTTCTATTGCCGCTCTTGGAATAATCTTCAAAAACTTGCCCATTCGATATTATGTAGATGATATCATTGTTGGAGGTAATGACTTCCAATCACTACTTTCATTACTAGAACAGGTACTACAACGACTCAGGGCCTCTAATCTAACGGTACACCCTAAGAAGGCAAATCTCTTCAAAAAGGAACTATCAATCATCGGACTCACAGTCAAAGCAGGGGAATACGTCAAACCCAACCCAAGCAGATTTAAACCATTGTTGGCGCTTAAAGACCCTAAGAACGCCAAGGAATTAAGATCCGTACTTATGTTTTTCTCATACTACAGGCGATGGATAAAGTCATTTGCAATTAAAACTCAAAAGTATCAGGATATGATTAATGAAAAAACCCCATTTCAATGGACTGAAAATGATAGGAAAACCGTGGAGGATATGTATCAATACCTTTTGTCCACAGCCACTTTGGCATTATTTCATGAGGAAAGGCCTACTAAATTACATTGCGATGCATCTAACCACTCGATAGGATCATTTCTTGCTCAAAAATCAGGCAACAACTACAAACCCGTTGCTTATTTCAGTGCTCCCATTAAAGGAACAAAGCTTGCCTGGTCCGCATTTCACAAAGAATGTTTAGCATTGTATGAATCGGTAAAATATTTTGAGGACGAACTAAGATTAGTTAATTCCTTCACAGTAGTAACAGACTGCTCTTCCTTAAAATACCTTTTGTCAATGGAAGCACCAAAAAGTCCTTTCGACAAATTTATCAGTTTCCTTTGTAACTTTAATTTTGACTTTGAACTTGTTCGTAGTGAACAAAACAAAATACCGGATAGCCTCAGTAGGCTTACACCTCCGGCAGACTCCAAAGAAATTATTCAAATTCCAGAAAAATTAGTTATACCCTTGACTCCTGCAAAAATATTACCTGAAAAGCAAACTGAAGAAAAATTGAACAGAAATCAAGTAAAAGTAAGTACAAGGAAAGTACCAGTGTTTTATTTACCTGATGGTTCTGAAGAATTCGATTTTGATTATGTCGATACCTCCTCCGAACCAATTGTTTCCTTTACGGGCAACTTTGAATTCCTCTCAAACTTCTATCCGGTCCAACTTGAATTTGAAAAGAAAATTTGGCCTTCAGTAGAACACGCGTTCCAAGGTGCTAAAACAGACAATGAAAATGATAAAGAACGCATCAGGAATGCCGCGACACCGGCAATGGCGAAAAGAATGGGTAGATTTGTTGACTTAAAAGAAAATTGGGAAAGCCTACGAAATGAGGTTATGTTAGAGTTGTTATGGGAAAAATTCAAACACAACACGGATTTGGCACTAAAATTACTATCTACCGGAGAGAGAGAAATTATAGAATGCAATACATGGTGTGACATGTATTGGGGACAATGCACTTGTCCAAAACACAGATACAAAATAGGATTGAACATGTTAGGGAAAATGCTCACTCAAATAAGAGACCTGAAAAGAGATTGTCCTAACCTAACACTCACTGATGATGACAGGAAAAATCTACTAATTGCCGTAGTGACTCGCTCTCGAGCCAAACAATCAGTCCAAAACGGTAATCAACAGATTAACGACGAGATTATTGATCAGCCTACGGGTAAACAAGGCGGCCATGACTCTGGACGCGAGCAGCCTGTGGCAGAGACTGTTCGCACGCCAGCTATTGGCACGCACCCTATTGCCACTCCACCTATTGGCACGCCGGTTGTTGACAAGCCAGCAGAGCCAGAGGCAGCAGACGATACGTCATGGCGACAGGATGATATTTTGAATTCACCTAACACGATCAAACACTTCAGCGACGAATTTTATTGTCTCTCCAATCACGCGCCATCCACGTTCACAGTGGACGGTGAAAAATACCTGTCCGTCGAAGATGCATTAGACACTAAAGGCTTTCGGTTCAATGATCCGAAATACCTATCGACAGAAACTGTGACGGGTGCGTTGGAGAAAATTCGAGCTAACCTACGGGAGGCAATAAAGAAATCCGCAACGGAATTCTTAATTAAATGTCTCACTGCTAAGTTCACTCAAAATCCTGAGTTGAAAAAGAATCTCTTAAAAACAGAGGGTAAACTGTTGCTGTACTGCAACAAAATTTGTGACAATTATTTAGGGTTATGTCAGTGTTCTGTCTGCAAAGCCAATGTTAGCCTGAAGCCATTTAATGTATTAGGAGTAGAACTAATGAAATTAAGAACTAGATTTATAAGGGAAAATGAACTTGATAGAGAGGCGACACGTTTTGAGAATACCCCGCCAATTGAAAAGTTTAAATTGTATCAAAGGAATGATTCAGCCTTAAAGAAGATTATTGAGACCTTTGATTCAAATGGTATGCCTACTGATAAGACAGAACGGCACAATGGGGTTCCTAAGTTTGTATTAAAGAAAGGATTACTGGTGACCAACACGAAAATACCCAGGACAGTAATACCTTCGGTATTACTCCCAACTATTTTTAATGACTTTCACTCCCTGATAGGTCATGCAGGGAGAGACATTATGTCAATCGCTATTCGTAAGTTCTACTATTATAGAAACCTAGATGAAAAGATAAGTGAGTTTGTTAACTCTTGCACAAAGTGCCAGGAGTTCAAACCTAGCAAGGAGCGGTATGGTCTCCTAAGACGTAGGGTAAGTAATGAAATTTTCCACAGCTTGCTTTCCGATTTTTGCCACATTAGTAGTAAAGCCTATTATAAGTATTGTTTACTAATAACAGATAACTTCTCCAACCTTACCTACCTGTACCCATGTGTGAAGGCAGATCAAAAGGCTCTTCAAGAAGGTCTGAATGACTTCTTCAGCAGATTTGGCAGGGCCAGATATTTATCAATAGATGCAGGTCCGCAATCAAAATCCGCCGAGTTCCTAAATTATGCTAAAAGGAACGGGTTTAAGGTCATTACGGCCGCATCTGGTGCACACATGAGTGTGGGTAGAGTGGAGTCCCATGTTAAGAAGTTAGTGTCTGTTTTAAGATTCCTAATAGATGGTAAAATGTCTAGGTTACAGTACTGGCATCAATTCGCTCGGGTGGCACAGTTCCATTTAAATAACACACCCCAAATAGCCACAAATGGACTCGCACCTAACGAAATTGTGTTCGGTAGAACACTAGATACCCCGTTGACTATCAAAACTACATTACCTCAAGAAAATTCAATCCAGAGAAGGGTTAAATTACTTCAAACAATAAGGGATGAACTAATAAAATCAAGGAACAAAGCATTCAACCGATATTCTCGTTATTACAACAGGAATAGGAAAGACATAAATTTTAAAAAGGGTGAAAAAGTTTTTGTTAGATTTGAGAAGAAAGCGAGTACAGCAAACCCATCCAAGTTCCAGAAATTTTTCAGGGAAGGCTCAATCAAAAAGAAAATTTCAAAGGTAGTATATTTGGTAACCATGAGGGATAAAAACGGAGTAATTTGGAGGCGCAAGTGCCATATATCCCACCTTAAGAAGGCCTATGCCAGGCCAAGTTACTTTCAACAGAAATCAAAAGTCACGTTGCTTATTTACAAAGGGAACATACCAATTCCGGCGAATATAAATGATTAAATGTCCCAAATTTTAATGAAATGGTGAAATATGTATGTTCAACCTCACGAATTATGAATGAAATATGGAGGTGGCCAAAACTTTTCAACTGTAGATCGCTAAGGAGAGATAAAGACTGAACACGTGGAATAGTTAAGAAATTTAGAGTAAGATGTGGGGAGTTGTAATGTTTTGGTCATACACATATTATCATTCCGAAATAAGTTATATAAAAAGGGAGCCAGAACAGCTCACTTACAGCAGAACTGTGGTGAGAGGAATCGAATGGCCCCAGATGACCATTCTTCGTGCACGAGGGGTAATGCTGATCAAGCTGAAATATTGGTTATAAACCTATATTTCATATTTCTCAGTGTTGCCTGGATTTCCTTACTGTTCATAAAGTTATGAATTTAAATAACTCCCAGTTTCTAGTAGTGTACGAACGAAACTCTTGAATAATGGAATTTTACGGCATAGATTAATCATTTTAATGTACGTGACAAATGTGAAGAAGCAGAAACAAAAAAAAATTTTTTTTGATGAGCACCCTCAAGAAAACTTTGGTTAGGAAATTTAAGAGTTCCTTGCAGATGAATTTTTTTTTCACTGATTTGATTGACTAGCAAAGGCAGCAACAATCCCTACCGTCCTTGTACGAACCTTACACCCACTTTCCAATATATCCCTACCCTACCACAAATATGGAGTTGATGTGTCCTTCCCTATGTGTTAATCGAGTACCGTTATGTTGTTTTCGTTTCAGGCACGCAAATTTCATCTTAACCTTTCACGATGAAGTTGGTCCATGTAACAGGAGACATACTTGGTTGTCCCCCACATGTAACCATCGCCCACTGCGTGAGTGCTGACGGAAGAATGGGGGCTGGCCTTGCTAAAACCCTGCAGGGGTACTTTAATCTGAGGGCCCAGTTCCTCAGCACTCCCAGAGGCGTAGGCTACGCTGTCGCCTTGAGACGGGGACCTCGCTTTATTGTCAACCTGGTTACCAAAGAACATTATTATGATTTGCCCACACTGGCTGACTTCGAGGAGTCCATAGTAAATTTACGCCGTTTTCTGAGATTCAACAATATTCGGGAACTGGCGATCCCCGAACTAGGCTCTGGGTTGGATAGGCTCAACCCAAACGATGTTTTGAATATTATAAATGATTTACTTAAATTTGAACCAGTTACAGTTTACATGTATCATCTGTAAATCTTTGCTCTTGACTTAACTGTAGTATGAATCTCTTTCCTAAACTGACTAAAATCATAATCTCAACTACCTCCAGGCTCTCAATGCGACTTTTAGATAGGACAATTGTATCTGTTTGCAGGGATGGGCGTAACCTTTTGCGATCTAAGAATGGACCTTCTCAATAGTAAGGCGTTATGGATTTGGATGGCGATGCTCATCGTCATCAAAGGAAGAGTAACGGCGAACCAACCAGTTACTGTAACGCAAACTAAGGGAGTCTTAATTAATCTAGCTGAATCTAAAGTAGCTATGGGATCCTTGCAACTATCATTCAACATCAATCTACCGTCATTCAACCTAGCAATCAAAATTAACGACTCGGTCTGCAGCCCATCCCTGTCAGCACCTACGTTCAATGCTTGCCGTAGCTTACTACACATTGACAAAATGAGTCATAAAATTCTATTGGAATTGCAAACTATTTTTAAACGCTCGGAAAGTCTAGACCAGATTGTACCAAAACGTACCAAAAGGGCAATGTTGCCAATCCTTGGAAGAGTTTTGAACTGGGTGACGGGGGTTGCCACTGAACAACAACTGAATAAGGTAATCAACAATGTAAACCAGCTAGCCCAAGGTGTTCAAGATTTGGCAGCATCTCATAGTAATCTGATAAAAGCAACTAACCAAAATGTAGAGAGTCTGAGTAATCATCAAAAAGATATCGAAAACAATATGAATTTCTTCGTCGACAGATTCAATAAACTAGTTGACGTAATTGGAAAATTTGAAAGCGACTTCGACGTGGCTATGTTTAAAATTGCTGGGACAGCCACTATTATGAACAAAATTAATATCCTTCAAACACATCTGCTATCCATCAAGTCAATTCATGAGAAATGCCAGGACAACCTGCTCCCAAAAATTGTCGTGCCTGAGGAATCTCTCCGTCAGGCCCTCAAGGCACAAAAAGAAATTTTAGACGAACACGCTTTGGAACTAATCTTTGATGATGACTCATTCTCAACTTATTATAGTATGGAAACGGCAAAATGTGTTCTTGTTAAAAATGAATCAATGCAAATAACTTTTGATGTCCCACTAAAGGACAGTAGGGCAAACTTCTTTGTAATGGATATTGTACCAATTAAATTTTTGCTGCATGGACGAACGTGCCAAATAGTAAAGGAAACAGTACGCATAGCAACAGACGGTATAACAATACGAGATTTAACAAACTCTCCTAAATTGGGTCAATTAGACATATACGTCTTGCCTAGGGAAAATTCTCAAAGTGCAATTTCTACTTGTGTCCATAAACTCCTTACGCACGCCGACGTGGATACCATTGCCTCAGCTTGTGATTTGCACTGCGTCGATACTCTCCAATCGACTGCACAAGCAATTGGTACCAATAAATTCTCGATATTGAATCCCAGCGCCCCTCTGGCAATAATTTGTGGCTCAAATTTGGTTAAGAATCTCCCGACCTTGGAAAATGGCCGTTACGACGTAACGGTACCATGCCATTGTTCCGTCCAAGAAACCGTCGGAATGCAGGAAATTTTAATATCAGCAATTCGTACATGCAGCTTAAATCTCGGGTTAAACTCGTCAGTGTCCATCAATATGGATTGGGCAGGTGAATCTTTCGAACCCTATGAACTGTTTGCTACAGAAAGAGACATATCTGAGTTAAAATTGAACAATGTAACGTTACCGGAACTAAAGCTTGTACAAGTCGACGACTTTAAAAGCAATGCACTGTCAACATGGCGCAGCATCCCTGTTTATAGCAGTGGATGGGTAGAAATTTTCTTGTGGATTTTGATTATTTTTGTAACATTATGTATTGGATATTGTTACCTACGCTATAATTTTCCGTGGATGGTACTCGGCCTGTGCCAAAACAAAGACGAGTCGGCTGCCACGAAAGAAGGGTTGGTAATACTTGGGAACTGAGTCTTTCCGGGGTATTAGGAGACCAACTATTAAAGCGAGGAAAGTAGAAAAACCAAAAGTAGAAAAAGCCATAAAAGAAGTGAATAACAAAGAAAATGAAGCCAGTACTGATGAAACAAACGAAGTATTAATGTAAGAAGTGTTTATTGTGTAATTTTTAAAGTTTTTTTCTAAGTGTAGTGTGTTTAGTTTCGTATTTTTCTAGATTAGGGCGTCCGGCGGTGCTCTGTGGTGACCGTACCTCTATGTGACCCTCTCCGAACCACCTACAAAGAACGCAGTTCGTGTACCACGATCCGTAGGCCTGCGCCAGAAGCCGAGGACGGCAGTTTTCTTCGTGCCGAGCCAGCCAACATCAGCTGGTGGTTCATGCTCAAGTAGGGGAAGACACAAAATTAATGAAGAGAAAATCAATATCAAATGAACGAGGAAATACCAAGATAAAACAAAATTACTGAGAAGAAGAGACAATTTCAAACGAAAGAAGAATTATTTTGGCTAACCAATAGTATTTGGAAAATTAAAGAGCATGAACCAGAGTAGCACAGCCAATCGCGCTACTCAACCAGCCCGTCGAGGGAAGTCCACCTGACAACGAGTTCGAGTCGACTAGCGAGGAGAACGTTGTTCAGTGACTGCGGTTCCGGTTTGAGTAGTATTCGCACTCAGCCGGCCAGTCAGACCCACCTGATGCGCAATGCGACATCAGGATCGGGTCGTGGCCCATCGTCAGCATTCACTTGGCATGAAGAGGCTACGCCAAGGCGGCGGCGCAGAATAGGGTCACATGGCGGAAAGGTCCCACAGCTTCGCACTCGTCGGACAAGAAGATCAAAAGTAAGAAATAATAATAATAGCAATAGGGAAAATTGTTTGTTTGTCTGTTTGTTTGTTCGTCGAACAAGAAGTTAAGAAAGTAAGAAATAATAATAATAGTAATAGGGAAAATTGTTTGTTTGTCTGTTTGTTTGTTTGTCGGACAAGAAGATCAAAAGTAAGAAATAATAATAGAGAAAATTGTTGTTTTATCAATTTATAATAATTAAGTGTAATGTAGACTTAAAATTGACTCCACGCTCCACGCTTAGGACTTTCATGTATTTTCAGTATATAGGGATTTGAAAAAAAAAATGTAAAATTTGTAAGTTAAAAAAACTTCCAAAATAAGCTAGGGACTAGATTCAGAAAGTTTAGCATACGTCGGGGCGACGTATTGTTCAGCTCCGCGAATGTTACAGGAGAGAACAACTGGGGATCACTGCCCTCCCCCATAAATGGAAATCGCGGCGGCTAGGCGCGGTCTCAACTCCGCCGCCGCGCGGCTGGTCGGTGCCCGGCATATGCCATCTCATCATGGGGTGTCATATGCCGACCAAACCGTTCCCACGGGGCTGGCCAGGCCGCTGGGGAAGGGGGTGAGCCCTTGTGCGCTGGACCGCGTGGCAGGGCAGTCAGTCGCCTAGGAGCTGTGGAGCGTGGAGGTAGAACCCTGTAACCGTTAAGAAGCCAATACACGTGGTCGGAACCTGTGCTCGGTGTGCATCACTCATCTCGCCTAACAGAACCCAAGCAAACGGCCCCTAAAACACCCCATGGCTCCTCGGTAGCCGCCTGAAAGGTAGGCAAAAAGTAATACTTTGCCCCTGTAAGTAGGCAAAAAGTAATACTTTGCCCCCCCCCCCCCCCCCAAACGCTGGCTCTGGATCCGCCAATGCTATCAAGATTGAATCGTGGATCCAAGGGAACCACAGCAGACAAGGCCAACATCAGACAGCGTTGAGGTCAGCGTATCAAGGGGGCTGCATTGGGCTCCACACAGCAGCATAATGTACCTAAAACATTCAGTGTGTTTAGAACAACGAAAAAAGTAGTGTACATTTCCAAGGAATGGTGAAGCAAGGCACACAGTGATCATAAAAATCCAACTATCAGACACAAGACTGAATCAAGAGTAGGGGTGTGCGAATCGTTCGATATCGAATCGAATCGAATCGGCCAGATTCGAATTCGACCGAATTCGAATTTGACTGATTCGATGTCGAATAATTCGAAATTTCGAATCGGGTAAGTTCGAAGACGAATCGCTTCGGGGTCCAAGTAGGGCACACGGAAGCCGTCGGTCGCAGCCAGACTTAATTCTAGCTTTTACCATGACTCAATACGCAATTGTTACTGTATTTATATAGAGCAGCGTAAAGCAAATTGATGTTATTAGGTAAAACAAAAAGATTTTTCCCCCGATTCGATTCGGACTCGAAATGGAGCCGATTCGATTCGAAAGAAATTTTTGAGATTCGATTCGATTCGAACACAAAAACACCGATTCGCACACCTCTAATCAAGAGCAAAGCTTAAAGGTTAGGTTTGGTTTCAACCGCATCATTGAGAGCAGATTATATGTTTTCGGCAATAGAACGGAGGCAGATAGAGGTCGTAAAGTAAAATGAAACCGGGTGGCTACCAAGCGCAAGAGTTTAAAGAGGCAGACAATAATAACACGGTAAAAACAATGTCTGATGTTTTGAGGGAAAGGAGAAAATTTTGAGGAAGTCCCTCAGATCAGAACACCTCAGATTTTGAGAAAGTCTCCTCGAAATTTAAGGTGAATCGACTCATTTTGCGAGGGCACTTCCTTAAAATCTGAGGAGTTTCTCCTCAAAATGAGGGTGTCCCTCAAAATTTTCCCTTTTCCCTCAAAAAATCAGATATTGTTTTTACCGTGAAATGCATAACACACGAAACTTACTGATTTGCCGAGCGTGGCAGAGACGAGTGGTTCGGAGCCATTCCTAAGGCAGGACTTAATCGCTTTCTCTGCGAGCGTTGAAAATCGGGCAGAGACAAATGGGCTTGGTAAAACACCGGGTACTTATAAAAATGACACATCTACGCGAAAGGAGGGTGAACACTAGTCCAAAGTAGGAATCACAAATATTTATAAAAAGCATAAACAAACAATCCATCGCGGATGTGACTAAAGAGAAGAAACTACGGTCAGACCTCATTTCCGGCTACAGACAGACCCCGCGATCATTCAAATCCAACGGCGGTCGCGGCCGGGCTACGCAGTACACGTTTGCACCCCTACGACACGGGGGAAAGAATAGGCAACCCGCGCTTGGCTCGCTTTGCCTGCCCTCCAGGCGGCGAGCACATAACAGCCGGGTAACGCAACACACTCGCACCGGCACGTTGCACTACACGCACGGTCTGCCCCACAGGCGCCCAGCATCCGCACACGAATCTGTGCACAGGCGCCGGGTGCGCGCGGCGTACGCGCACTCTGTGCACAGGCGCCGGGTGCGCGCGGCATACGCGCACTTTGTGCACAGGCGCCGGGTGCGCGCGGCGTACGCGCACTTTGTGCACAGGCGCCGGGTGCGCGCGGCGTACGCGCACTTTGTGCACAGGCGCCGGGTGCGCGCGGCGTACGCGCACTTTGTGCACAGGCACCGGGTGCGCGTGGCATACGCGCACTTTGTGCACAGGCGCCGGGTGCGCGCGGCGTGCGCGCACTTTGTGCACAGGTCCCGTGCACAGCTACAGCGTCTCTCGGCTGTGCACACCAGCTTTGCGCACAGAAACCTTGCGCACGCGTCGCGCACGTCTTGTGCACTCGGTTCGCACGCGATGTGCACGCGTTTCGCACGCGATGTGCACGCGTTTCGCACACTCTGCGCCAGCGTCTTGCACGCGATTTGCACAAGCGGCGCACAGGCCGCGCACGCGTTGTGCACAAATCCTTTTTTATCACGGGCAGTTGGGTCACTTCCTCATCAATTTCATCCATGATGTGTGTAAAAAGACAGGATGCAATTTCACACGCTCCTCTTGATGCCTCTCCTTCATGCCACATATAGTTGAAGGTGTTATTAGTAGAACAATCTACAATAGTTAGATTATACGTGCTCAACTGGCGAAGATAATAAGCCTTTCCGCAGCTTACATTAGGAGTGGCAAACACTTGTTCTAAATCAAATACGAGACATTTCACATATAGCTTTCAGATATAACCGAGCAGTCCACGACGGCACTCGTTTATGAAGCACGTAATTTTCACTTCGCGATCTTTTTCCTTAGAACAGTGTACATATAACTTACTATTCAAGTAGTTTCACAATTTATATGCATTGACGCGTGCACCCTTATGGCTTATTAGAATCTGGAAATTTGCTAACATTTAAGAGGAAAATCGGAACGTAAACATAGTAAAAATCTCATAATGTGTAGGAAAATACCACCATCAAACGCATATAGGCATTTTACCACAAAAGTATGGGATTTTTCACATACTTTTGGTAGTTTTCCGATACACAATTTCAGGTATAGGAAAAATCCTATACATGTGTGGGAAATTTCGCGTCCAATACACGTATCGGATTTTTCCTATACACTTGTATAGTAAAAATCCGAACATTTTTTACAGTGCAGACTTGTCTTCTTTGGAAAGGTTTTTGTAAATCCTTTTTAGTTTGTAGGCCTCTTCAGCTTTTCTGAGATGCAGAGCATGTTCAGTTTTCAGTCGGTTTTCATCCTCTTCTGATTTGGAAAACTTTATTTTTGCCTTCAACTCATCACACTTGTTACAAGTGTCTTGTGGTGGTTGCTTGAATTTCAGACCCATTTTTCGGAAAACCCTGTAGTAGGCCGAATATGAGCATTTGATGTTTTTCTCTGCATTTTGTTCAAGAAATTTATTGTGCATGGTTTTCACACTTAATGTTGAAGATAAGTACTTTTGCTTTGTCTGCTTTCTACAATAATGAGAAACGTAGGCTGGAAATTTGTTTATATGAGCTCTAATCAAATCCTTGAAATCAGGTGTGTGAGCATGTTGGGGAGTAGCAATTCCTCTTCTTTCCTTTGGTGCAATGCCAGATACTGTCTCTCTCACTTTAGCTTGACATCTGCGTAGGAAAGTATCTGTCTCACCTTAAGTATCTAAGAAAGTTGATTTACAGACCTGATGTCTCTCTCCATTTATTGTGAAGAAGTACTGCCACACAACTTCTTTGTTCTTATCAGAATCCAGGTCTCTTTTCCTATGGCGCTCAGGAGTACTGAAAGCACAAATATAGCTTACTCTTCTTTCGTAGCTCCCCTGTCCCCAATATTCATTGAATAGGGTTTCTCCCACAGCTGGAGTCACAATTAAGTGGCACTTCCTGGCAGTACATACATGAGAGGGTTTTCTTTCCCGAGCTTGCACAATTTTACCATTAATCTGAATGTATTCCTGTCCAAGATTCCGTTTCCGTTGCATTTCCTGTCTCATTTGTTATTTTGAAATTGTTTTAGGTGTTTCATCTGCTGCTTCTTGGTCTGCCTCATCATCTGCCACCTCATCAGATTGAGTGCCAGCATCTGACTCATGCTCAGGAACATTTAAGGGAACTGTTGGACAACAGAGGGCTACATGTAATTTGAAGACTTTTAAGGTAAGGTGTGGTTTTTTCACTGATTTGGTTAATTTTCTGAAAATAAAATACATACCTGACTCGTTTCCATCTGGTTCCTCATCCTCACTTGCAAGTATATCATCATCATCATCATCTTCATTGTCTTCATCAGGTTTCCAGCTTGGATCAAATTCTTCATCGACATCTTCATTTCTAAACAATTCATCATCTGAAGTTGCATGGCTGTCATCACATTCTTGGAAAAGGTTTTTGCTTACATTCTGTATTGCATGGTCTAAAAAATTAAAAAATATATTATAGCAGCAGGGATAAAGCTAGACCATTTAAAATATTATGGTATACTTGAATAAATAATCTTTGGCTCATGATACCTTTATGAGGTTGTTGATTTTTGGCTACAGCCAACAGTTTTCTTCTAGTATCACTCAACTCATCTGCTAAAGAGTGTTAAAATATAAATTCCATGAAAAAAGTTTGCTTTGTGCAAATCCTATAGGAAAACACAGAAACAAACCTTGCTTGTCACCCTGGTTTGGTTTGTTTGATGAGTTCAGAATTCTAGGTGGAATGAACTCACTACGGGCATTTGCTCTTTGGCTTGCTGTGTTTGTTGGTTTCCTCTCATTAGCTTTCCCCAAGACTAAAACATAAAAACAAAAGAAAGAAATTGATAAATAAATAAATAAATAAATAAATAAATAAATAAATAAATAAATAAAACAGAGGAATTAGGTCTGGTGTCAAGCAGGTTCTAAGCAGCACACAAGTCAAAGTGCCAAAACTGATTGCTGTTTCAGCCTGTGAATAGAGATATCACATATTGCTCTTACTTAAACCATTTGAAGCAACTGAAGTTCTAGGATCAGCAGTGGAACAAGAGACTGCAAATAAAAGTATGGTATTAGTACAGTTGGTCAAATTAAAAAAATACAAGCAATCTTTATGAAATTAAAAATTTACCTTTCACTGGTTTTGGCTTATTCTGCTGAACATTTGCTCTATTTGGCTGGCCATTTTTGGAAAACGTTGCCATTGCAGCAGGCAAAGTTCTCTCTATTTTCCCTACATTAAGACAGTCTTCTTTAGTTGCGGTTGGCATCGTAGAAGGTGTTTTGTCTGTCACTGATAAAAAAGATACGGGTTGTCTAGTCAGTTTCATTTTAAATTTACAAGCCAAACAGCAAAGTTATAATACATTTATGGTGCTCCCACAAAATTGTTTCACTACACAGGATTATGGTTTATAATTTTTTTAGCTGCTAAAAGTCAAATGTCAAGGAAATGAAGAATCTGACTTTAAATCAATTGAATATTGCAATCATTGTATGTGAATATTTTCTGAAGCTTGAACCCCCCACCAATATTTTTTACACTTGCTTGTCATTTAAGTAAAGTTCAATGTGTAGGTGATTTGAGACGCTTTAAGACCCCATACCAATTATGTAAATAGATAATATCATTCTGTCGGCAATTTTTTTTATGGTGTCTCAGTTGATTGATTTTACTTACAGGAAATCCTGCTCTGTCCATTTGTTTCAGGAAGTGTGGTCGGTTCAGGAGCAGAATCAACAACTGCAAGAAACAACAGAGTCATGCTACCCATCCAGGACAGGATTTACTCAAGAAACTTGTATACTAAAGAAAAATAAAAGTAAATACCTATGACTGCATTTTTCACAACTCCCTTGGACTTTTCTTTGTTCACCTCAACTGTTCCTAAAGTTGGTGCTGATAAAACTTCCCTCATCAAGGTTGCAGAAGTACTGGCCGATTCTTCCTCTATCTCATCCATCACAACTGCAAAAAGGAAGCACGCGTAAAGATCTGATGCTCCAATGTAAGGTTTATTACAAAGGCAAACATGTTTTGAGAAAGAGATATGGTCAAACCAAGGTTATCAAGCAGCTTTCTCTTTCGTACTGGCAGGGTAAAATCATCTTTTGGGATAAGGTGTTGCCTGGTTACTCCTAATGAAACGGATGCACTTTGTTCAGTGCTTATGGTTCTGTCTAAAACAAAGATACAGACACAACGTAAAAAGGAATAGGTTGGTTGTAAAGATTAGATTAAAACACTTAGGGTACATTACAAAACTATTTACTTGATGTCGCAGATGAAGAGGGAGAATAGTCTGGCACTAAGGACCTCAAACGAGCCAGGTTTGGTTTGGGACTAGCTAGCAAATCTGAAAATCAAAAGAGCACTTCAGAACAAGTCCTTTCTCACAAATCATCCTTCAAACTTCAAATTATAAAAATCAGTGATCATACTTAAATGATTCCCTTGCAGCATTGACGACTGGGTCGTTATGTTTGTTTTCATTAATATGGGTTGTTGGCCCACATGGTCTTCGCTGTTTGCTCCAGTTCCTAGAGAATACAGTCGATCAGCATTAGAAGAAGATGATAAATAGAACTTTATTGATCCAAATTTCCTAGTAAATATATTTTATCAGCGGTAGTTTAGGGAATTAACCGATGTCTCTTTAGACACAAACAGTTCAGCCACACAATTAAACCTCATTTCTAATTTGGATTTGTGAAAAAAATAAAAGATGGAAGGTAACTAAGAAGTCACATTTACCTGTTATGAAAGCATACTCAGAGGGAGAGAATGGGCTTGCTGGACCGTCACTCAAACCATCAAAGAAGTCATTTTCTTTGTCATCAATAATACCTCTTCCTCTCCGATCTGAAAAGAAACGCAGTAACTAGCAAGAGACCCATCGAAACAAAGTCTTAATAAAGCTTTTCTTCGAAACGATCAGAGGGAGGCTATTAGAAACTTTGCAAAAGATAATTCTCCCTTAAAATGGAGAAAAATTGGCGAATAGGGAGGGAACACTTATAAATGTTCCCTAATTACATTAACCTACAAATTCTTACCTTCTGGACATTTAGGGACAGTTGCTCCTAATCGAGCAAGCATTCGTTGCGATCGGGTGAGAAGTCGCTCGTCTTTCATCTGCCCTAAATCCATTTTTGATATAGTTCATTAATGCTTTGACGTCGGTTTCTTTCTCCTCTCTCCTCCTCGTAAGGACTGAGTCGGCGTCTCAAGTCTGGAATGGGCGCGAAACTGCACTGAACTATACAACCAGATTGACCACCCTAGGATTTCTAGCTTCTCGCAATGCCTTGCCAGTTGCTTTTATCAATAACTGACGGTCAAGCTGTATTATTCATGATAAAAATGTACCTTGCCATGTTTTAATATCTGGACGGAAAGACACTGGTTTTTAAGTTGGGTCCACTTTGCAGCGCTAATTTTCATGTAGAAATTTTCAGGTAGAAAAGGTTATTGACCTTTGTTCTGTCCGTTAAAGTTCGACAGCTGTAAATAAACAAAGAAAACGATAACAATTTCTTTATTTTGTTAAAATGAGCGATGAAGCGAAATATTATAAGGAACGATATTTCTATTATGAGGAAAAGTGCCGACAGATGAGTTCTCAACTTAACAGGTACACAGAGGACTTTTCCAACAGCAGGGCGAGGGGAGAGGAGAGGGAGAAGGGGCCTGTAACTTCACCTAGAACTCAAATATTTAACACTAACAATAAAGTCTGACTTCAGAGCGCACTGGAACAAGTAGTCCGTTGTTGCTGCTTGAAGTCAGAATTTTTCAATAGTTCATTACAGAAATGTTTCAGGTTCTAAAACATTTTTAACCTTGCTGTCGAAAAGGTCCATGCTTCTTTTGTTTAAGGATGGCTTTAGCTTTTTGTCCCTAGTAAAATTTCATATGCATACTAATGAAAAGCCTCCAAATATTGAGAGGCAACTAGTGATTTACTCATTGTTTTTATACAGGTTCCGAAAAATCTTGGATGAGCAAGAGTTTCCAATATTACTCCCTGATTCTCCTCGTATGTAAAAGAATTAGCATTAGAAATTATTGTGATTGAAATTGCATCATTATCAAAATAATAACTGAACCATGTTGTTAATTTTTACCAGAGAAAATAGGCACCATTGTTGAGCAGACGGGTCGGACTCCAAGTCCAATCCTCAGTGGTAACACCAAGGATCACATTTTGCGAAAACGGCTGAACCTTACAACTTCAATTAGTGATGATTTGGAAACAAGTGAACAAGTCAAGATATCTGGAAAAATTGATAAGAATAGTTCACCATCTTATTTAGCCAAAGAAACTGATGACAGCTTGGAGTTCATCGAACCAGGCTCAAACAAGTGGGAGTGTATTCCACATGAAGAGCTTGACAAGTAAAATCATGCAGTAATTCTGCACATTTAAAAAAAAAATAGATTTAAAAACCATATAATATTCCCAAAATCAATCTGTTTGTTTCTCTGCTGTTTTACAGCTATTTGGCGAAACCATCAGAATCTTGTGCCACAACAAAGCTTGGAAACCAAGCAGATGTTGTTTCGTCAGACATAGCAAGGTATATAAAGCATGTTGAAAGAAAAAATGTCTTGGAGCAGGCAGTCTTTAATATTTCTTCCATTTTCTTGTAGACCAGTGGCAAAAAGTGGCCCATCACCTCTCGAGGAACTGAAAAAAAAAAGAAGTTTAGTGAAATTGAAATGACGAATTTAAATATACACACCAAAATTAATGGAGTAGATAGAAAAATAATTCTTGGAAATACCTGTGACAACAAATTACCTACTACAGTCAAAACTAATCACGGTATGAAATAAGTATTTTTAATCAAATTAACTATTATAGGGAGCTATTGTGAAAACATTCCCATACAATTTGTAGGTTCCTCCAGCCAGGCAAACCCAAGGATGATAAAAATCAGAGGCAAATGGAGGCCTAGACTACACTGTAAAAAATAGTTGTCAAGAGACAAGAGTTTGCAAGTCGAGCACCTTGTTCTCGAACAAAGGAGTTGTTTTTAGTATTACCTTCTCTCATGGTATTACACTTAAAAATATCCGAATGTTCTTACCATATGGCCCCATACAAAAAACTGATGTGTATGGAACGGTATGGATGTATTGTAACGTTACAACAAAATTGTTGTTAACTTTTTAACTAACACATTTTGTCGGAGAACAGTGAAGTTTGTAATTAATAACCTTTCTGCGCAGTAATGAGACCAAAACACTTTTTTTGAAAAAAAGAAATTTTTTGAACTCTTGACCTTTGACAAAAAGTTTGTTTTTTAACAACAAATGTTGTTTAATAAGTTAACAACACTTTTGCTGTTAATCAACAACAAAAAAATTTACAGTGTAGGCCTGTGATGTCATAAAATATCATCATTATGTGCCACTGGAATACATTAATTCTATATAGTTTATTTGTCTTTCATATCCCTTTCAAGCTATGGCTGTGGAATCTCCAACCTAACAAACTGATATACATGAGTTGTCATAAGTACGTAATGTAGATTTTATATGGGTAGAGGAATTAAAGATCTAGGAAAACAGTGGTCAAAAAGTGATCAAAAGAATTCCTCTCCTAAAAGTTTTAAACCCTTTCCTTGAGATATTACTAATTTTACAAACTTTAAAAAAAATAAAAACTGAAAAAAAAAAGGAAATTTGTATTCCCTGATTTTCTTCACACTGCCCTTAAAAGTTGCCTAATAGTAAAGGTAATGAGGTGGAGTCATAACATTTTTTACAGATCAACCTCCATCAGGGCAGTGCAGCCCAAAAACTATTTGTTTTCACTCAAAATTACCGCTGCTCCGGACAAAACTGTTCGGTGAGTCCATATTCAACCTTTTTAGATGCCCGCCTTCATTTGCCAACTGAAAAAATACATCACTCTAGGAGAGCAAGCACTCTGTCATCCGAAGGCCATCGCATGAAGTATTTGTTTTACTCAAAATACACTGTAATATATTTTTATACTATCTTTACTTCTTTATTTCTGTTGTCTGTTGATGACTTCTCATATCTAATGCCTTGTGACCATTGGTACAAGGTTGTGAGACACTTGAGTGGAGAAAGGCGTAAGGGTCTATTGCAATAAAAAGGATTAAGGTGTGGGGTATGCCCAGCACGATTAGTAATTGCTTTAGTATCAATACATTTAATGTAATCCTACTTTTTAACTTTTCAAACATCAGTTTGTAGAAAAGTGTAGAAAAGACTGGGACGGGGTTGCAGCTTCAGAAACTATTTTAAGATTAAGATTTAAACAGTTAAGTTATTTAAAAAGACCTTATTTATGCCCTTCATCTTTTAACTTCAATGGATATTACACTAATAAATCTGAGTTAAGTGAAACAGGCAACATTGTTGGAGCAAGGTTTAAGGAGAGAATGAAAACATCAAAATGGATTTCATGAGACAATTTTGGGGCTTTTTTTAATCCTTTAAGTATATGCCAATCAAACTTTCAGTATACAAACAGATACTTCATGCATTTGCCTTTGGATGACAGAGTGCTTGCTCTTCTGGAGTGATGTACTTTTTCAGTTGGCAAATGAAGGCGGGCATCTAAAAAGGTTGAATATGGACTCACCGAACATTCTTGTCCTGAGCAGCGGTAATTTTGAGTGAAAACAAATAGTTTTTGGGCTGCGCTGCCCTGATGGAGGTTGATCCGTAAAAATGTTATGACTCCACCTCATTACCTTTACTATTACGCAACTTTTAAGGGCAGAGTGAAGAAAATCAGGGAATATGTATTTCCTTTTTTTAAAGTTTGTAAAATTAGAAATATCTCAAGGAAAGGGTCTAAAACTTATGGGAGAGGAAATCTTAAGATCACTTTTTGATGCTCTTTCAGGAAAAAATTTGTATCGCAGAGCTGTGATAAAAATTGCCCAAGTTAGATATTTGCACCAAATTCCACAACTTACCAAAAGTCACTTGACATTATCTCAGCTCCCATAGTAGGTAAGCGCATGAATTTTTTTTTGGAGGGTCACAACTAGTAGACAATTAAAACAATTGATTTTTAGACAAATCAGTGACATCAAGGTTGGTTGGGTTGGGAAATAATTGCTCTAAAACAGTTGTTGCTGAAACAGATTTTATTCTCAGTACGTATCTTCTGATTATCTTCTGCTATGACCCCAACTAAAAATTATAATTTTCTCAAAATTTTCAACATGAAGTGGAAAAAGATCTTATAGTCTTTCTACAAAGTGGATTTTTTTTCCAAATATCATTTTGGTTTTACTATGCGTATTCTACATTGAGAGATGAACCCGGTCATCATGTTACAGTGGTGAGCACAATACTATTTCTGGACATAGTAGCTGCTGAGAGTTATTGTGTAAAGAACAAGTAAAATACATGTAACCGCAACTGGCTACAATGGCCATGAAAAGACTGCACCGCGCTAGCCGAGCCCAAGAAGGTAGAGAGTGGCGTGGGTGAAATTGAGCATTTTTTGATAAGGGCGCCAGGGAGCCGCAGCTCCCGCTCAAAAGGGTTAAAAACCTTGCAGTGTGCATCTAATTAACATGTTTATTACAAAATGTCATAACTGATAGGGAGCTCAAAAGAGCAACAATTCCAAATAACAAGATAATCACAATAATCTAAATAGCTTCACATAAAGCTCAAAAAGAAATAATAAAATAAAAACAATACATATGTATACTACAATTTTAACCAAAACGCCTACGGCGTAAACTGTGCACTGGGGCAACAAACAAGGCAAACAAACCACTGCCCCGTGGGGGTAGGCCACCACCTTGGCCCGGCGCGCGGCGCCGGGGTGGTAGGCAACCAGTCTGCCCTCCCGTGACCGCTGCAGCCGGACACGACGCTAGGGGGCCCCGCGGCGGTCTGAGTGAAACACGATGCATGAGACACTGAGCCTAGGCCGCCACGGCTCTCCCGCATCAGGCCCGGGCGCCGCGGCCCCGGTCGGGAGACACAACAAAGCCTATCCAAAAGGCTAGATCATCTCAACTCTACAATCCTCAACAAATCGGTGCACCGGCGAGAGAGACAGCTTACTTTGAATTTGATGTTGTGGGTCGGGGTCCGGTCCGAAGGCGCGGTCCCCGCCCTGGCTGCGCGCGGCACGGCGTCATCGCCGGCCCGGGACGGTTGCACGTGTGGGCCTAGCCCGCCATGACGTCACACTGACGAATGGAAATTGTGCACATCACCTGGACGAGGTTTGACTGCTGGGCCGCGGGCGGCACCAGCTACAGCCCACAGGCCGAAGCCAGAGACAAAAATGATCTCGCCCAGGATTAGGCGAGGCAATTCATTGCCTGCCCGTACAAAACACCCTGGAAAAGCAAGAGCAAACACCAGATGCGGATGGCGGACACACTCAACGCACGGTCGGACAAATCGATGCGGCGAAAGGCGGACATACCGGTAAAAGGCTGAGAGGGCGCACGCCAAAGTAACACCGGGTGTTGAAAAACACGTGGGCGTGCTCACGCTCCACAGCGGCGAGCTCGTCGAGCAGGCCGTCCTCCTCCGTCAGCTGACTCAAGAGTGACCGACCTCTCGACATCGGCCGCCGGCAGGGCGCGGTGCGGGGAAGGGAGGGGCGGTCGGTGCCGGACAGAGCCGGACAGACGCAGCTGGCAGGCAAGCCAGCCAGAACCCGGGAGCTCTCAGAGCGGGCGACGCAGGGTATTGCCGTGGCACTTCCCCCTCGCCTACCGCCCTGAGCCCGCAAGCACACAGTGCACGTTACATACATATGGTGCATAGTGGCTAGAAGAAATTTCACAACAAACTCTGAAACAAAGACACCAGACATGTCACAACACAAAAGATAAATTCAATGAAAAATATAAAAAGTAGCAGTACAAACTAGAACTCACGTCCAACTTAAACATTAACAGCCACTTCACTAATCAACCATCCAACACAATGCGCAGCAACTGACCATTTTTCTCATTGGTAGCTGCTCTTCCTGTTGTTTCTCTCTTCTACTCTAGCCATTTCATCAGTTCTTGCGTAAGGTGCCAAGTTAAAGTGCTTTTCACCGCTCGGAAAACATTTGCTGGTTAATAAATTCTGTGAAATAAAAACACAGACAAAATAAAAACACACAGATTTATTATTTAAAATGGAACCATTTAGGACAAGAGCAACAAGTATGGAACAACACGCCCCATATTTTCCTATCACAGTATTATCCGTCTAGACTTGTAAACGCCAAGAAAGTACGGATCGTAGATTCTTTGAATGTGTTGAAGAATTGACTTTTTTTTTTTCTTTAAAAAAAAATGTAAAAATTGACTGTTATGGAAACTTACCACCTGTGATGTGATCCGATTGAGCAGGTGCCATTCCTTCTAAAAGTGAGCGATTAGTTGAATGTTATGAGCAGAGGGGCCTGATGCGTCTGCAGACATGACAGCTGCCTGCAGCTGAACTTCGAGTAAGCTCTGTCAGCTATGACTGCTACAGCACCTGTAAAATTACAAACAAAATGAGAGTAACACGTCAAAAGACTTACCACCAGGCTTTATTTTTCACCAAAAATAAGCAAAAATCAAACTTGCTGTATAACCACACATGTAGAAATTTGCCCAACTATGGCTCTACATGACACATTCCAGACTGGCTACATAGACACGGAATCCACTACAGACCACATCTCGAGTGCACGTCTTCCCGATCCCAATGGCTCACAAATCGAATTGGTTTGATTGATTTTCTTTTTTCAGATTTCATGGCCCGACATTTGGCTAGACAATGACGATGACGTCTGATAGCGTATCAGTATGAAAACCTCCGCAGCTGCGAATATTTTTTTTTCCATACATCGCAGAGCAGCAGGGTGATTCCGCACCCTGGTTTCGTCGTTTCGTCGCTCTCTCCTTGTCGCATTCATGGGACACGGCCATAAGGTGCAAGAGAGGAGGAACTTCAAAACGGTGTTCGGAATCGCCACACCCACTCTCACTTTCGCCATAAAAAAAATGTTTCTTCACTGGTGTCAGAAAAGTAAAAGTGTTTTCATTTCGTGTAGTGAGCGATTATGAGTATACAGATTAGTATAGGACGTTACGTTTTCACATCCTTTTCGTCTTAAAAGTGTTTGCGGTATTTTTTTTTCCCTTTGTTTGGAGCAATATGTGTTTGGCATCAGCATCAAACATTTCTAGCAGACAGAGTGGCTGTTGGTTAAGTCTAGGGTTCCAAAAGCCGGAAAAAAAAAAACATGAAAAATATGGAAAAAAACCGTTTTTTTCGGTTTTTTATTTTTGCAAATTTTCCGAAAAATATGCTTTTTTCGCTTTTTTGTATGAATTGGTTTTTTTTATGCTATTTGAGCTTTTAGGCACTGGTATTAATAGATAACGTCATAGGTATTAGTTTGGAAATATTTAAAGGAATCTCCCTGATTGAGAGCCACTGGGCCCTCCGTGCTTCGCGTTAACCGTCTAACTCACGTTTTTGAGGGCAAAGATAATATTTTTCCGTTTTTTTCGGAAAAAAAACCGTTTTTTTCCATGGTTTTTTTCCAAAAAAATATTTTTCCCGCTTTTTTAGAACCCTAGTTAAGTCACCCTCCCAACATTTTCTCGATCACAAGTTCTATGTTCTTTGCCACAATGTGTATAGTTAGTGCAATGAACACGTAGACTAGTAATACTCTAGTTAGAGTCAGTCTCAGAATGAACTGACATTGGCTGCTTTATATGCTGCTGCAGAGAGGAGTTGATTTTGTGGTTTGTTTGCTGGGTTCTCAGTAAAGATTAGGGTCCTGTGAACTACACACTTTTTCGATTCTGATATCGGCTCAGGTGGACAAATGTTCTATTCAATAACACAATTAACTGTGCAAAATCTCATTTCGATCGGATTTGATCTTCAGCCTCCACAAAGGCCTTGAAAATCGGAAGAAACGGTTAAAAACGCCTGTTAGGTAGGCAATTTTTGTACACGCTTCCAGGCTCTTCCGGAGGTGTCAACGGTGAGGTAAGGTCGGTGGAAGGTCACCTGAAGGTAAAAAAAATGTTTGGACCAACAGACACCCCTGTTCGAAGTCTCCAGGAAGCGGTGAAGTATGACTAATTTAGTGAAAATGTCACATTTGAGTAGCTTTTCGCTCTTCGTTATAAAATTGGAAAAAGACCCAGGACGCACGAGACGGCTTGATTAGGAACACTCTGGAGTCTAGAAAAGAAATTCTATGTCTCAAAAATAAACGTAGTTTTGCAGCACTGCAGTAGTGACAAACTCCCTCATGGATGGTTGGATGGGTAGGGAGTGGGTTGTATTCTGTGAGTAGCCACCTCCACGTGGTACACTTAAAAAGTCTATAGACTTTTTCTGTGTTTTTTTTTTTTCGTCTACAGTTATAGTGACAAGTCCATTGTTACCAATAACATGGTCTACAATTTTGTGAACAGCTATAGACAAATATGTTCGTAGCTGTCAACAAAATTGTCCTATGGACTTTTTTGCGGACAGATTAGACGCAATTTTGCAGCCAGGCTGTCCATATTTCTGTGTGTTACCAAACCTATGGATAAATTTTGTGTCCAACTGTACACAATTTGTCTAATATTGTGCGGACAAGTTGTCGATAATTGTCAACAAATTTGTCACCAGCCCTGGAAATGCTCAATGATGTTTCCAATTTGTCCACAAAAAAAGTCCATAGCCATTTACTGTGGGAATCCTGGGTCTTTTTTCAATTTTATAACGAAGAGCGAAAAGCTACTCAAATGTGACATTTTCACTAAATTAGTCATATTTCACCGCTTCCTGGAGACTTCGAACAGGGGTGTCTGTTGGTCCAAACATTTTTTTTTACCTTCAGGTGACCTTCCACCGACCTTACCTCACCGTTGACACCTCCGGAAGAGCCTGGAAGCGTGTACAAAAATTGCCTACCTAACAGGCGTTTTTAACCGTTTCTTCCGATTTTCAAGGCCTTTGTGGAGGCTGAAGATCAAATCCGATCGAAATGAGATTTTGCACAGTTAATTGTGTTATTGGATAGAACATTTGTCCACCCGAGCCGATATCAGAATCGAAAAAGTGTGCAGTTCACAGCACCCTAGTAAAGATTGTAGTGAAATGCAATCTCATCCTGATTCACCAAATCAATGCAAGTCCATGTATTTTCTGAAAAATCAACACAAGTCCATTTGTTTTCTGAGAATTCAACGTATGTCCGTGGTTCAGTGGACTTACGTTGGTTTCTCAGAAAAACAGTGTACTTGCGCTGTATCCTCAGAACACAGTTGGACTTACGTTGTATTCTCAGAACACAGATGGACTTAAGTGGACATACGTTGTTTTTCTCAGAAATCCCTGGACTTACGTTGTTTTGAGTGTGTTAATCTGACGTATGTCCATTTATTTTTGAAGTGATGTACCTTTTGTCACATATCTTAAAATGACTAGATGCAGAAATTTTTACTGTTTCAGAACATGTCCTTGGTTTAACACTTAAACTTGATATAGTTTCCTGGCGCAATTAAAACATTACCCTGAAAACTTTTTAAAAATGGACTTACGTCCCTTTGTCAGATCATCAGTGAATTTTGCACCGTAATCAACTTGCTGCAGAGGGAGGTACGCTTGGGGGTCGTCGAGGTTGACGCGCAGCTGCGTCTGCTCGAGCTCCGACATTACTGCCCCATGCATGATGTTGGGCACAGCATTTGGCCGCAACGCCTTCCGCGCCACCCACAGCACGAACTCGTGCAGGTCCAAGAACAGGGCGGTGACCTGCGTGTAGTGCGTGTACAGGCTGGCGAAATGTCGAGGACTGATTGAATGGTAGGAGGAGTATTTGGGGGCGGGGTTGACCTCTGCTTCCCTGGCTTGAAATTTGAGGTTGACGCGGTTCACCTCTGCCGCAACGGGGTGCACGCACAACAGAAACAGGTAATTGGCCTCTGTGAAGCACTCCTTTAGGCGCCTGGCGATATGGCATTTTTCAATGGGGTCCGTTTTGAGCGCACTGGACATGAAAGTGCGTCTTCAATTCCAGCCATTGCGCCAGAACGACCTCCACCGCCCCGGCCCACGCCAGCCACCGCGTCTTCACAAGTTGGACAGGGGACTTCGGCATGGCACCCTCATTTATCGCTGCAAATAGGTCTTTGTATTGCAGGCGCCTGAGAGGGCTTTTAGCAAACCAATTTCTCGCCTCCATGATGAGAAACACTAGATCGGCTGGTAGTTGTGCCGCCGCCTTCGACGCCGCCCCGTGCAGTGAGAGGCAGGCACACCGTACCAGCACGATATCTGGAATCTACAGGAACCAAAAACAATGTAAGTTTTGTTTTTGCACGCGATCGGGAGGCTGGAGCATAAATCAAAACATACCTCCTGCCTAAGCAGAGTGAAAACTAAGTGCCGTGTACCGCACAAATTGCTCGCCCCGTCTGTTCCCAGGCCCATGAGGTTCTTGTAGTTCATGCCGATACTACTCAGATTCCTTAATTGATGTGAAGAGCGCCTCTGCTGTGGCTCTGTACACTTTCACAAATCCAAGGAAATCTGCCACAATGTTATTTTTTGGTGACAGAGTAGTATCGGACAGGCTGGTATGAACTGCTAAACTTCAGGTAAAAATATTTCCTTTAAAGATGTGGTAATCAGATCTAGCTGAGGTTAATTGTAGGAAGCACAAAGAGCAAAAACTTAAAATGAAATTGTCTGACGTCCGTCAACTCTGCTTTCACCTTGAGCACAACACGCACAACTGAACTGAAAATTATGTGGACATTGATCCGTACATCCCACTATGTGATTGAAAATACAATATTCATCACAAAACTCACTATTAGAAGACACTCATAATCAACAACTGCTATCTACTTCGCCAATGTGACGCGAGCCGGTAAAGCACAAGGTACACGAGCACCCGTTCGCGGCAAATCTCACAGTTACCAACAGACTTAAGCCATCCCCACCAGAAAAAAGACTCCAGGAGTAAAAAGTGAATTCATAAGGAAATAATTAGAATTCATAAATGTTTGACGATATAATGATATGTTTCTAAGGAAACTAGATAAAATAGAAGACATACCAGTGAAAACTATTTCGGGAAACTTACAAAGAATAATAAGCAACGCACTTTTCTTGACAGTAACACTCGAGGAGTTGGTAATCCCATTGACGGTGGAATGCCCTTAGCGCTGATTGGTCGCTTGATTTGATTGTACAGTCTTCCTTGAAATTTCTCGATTCTTTAGACCTCTGTGGTAACGTATTTCATCCTAAAAGCAAAGAAGACAGGAAATTCTTTTGTGGAGTGGTTTCAAAGCAGTTCACAGATTCACAGAATTGTGCCTCGTTATTCCTTTGGTTATCTGACGGACCGTTACAGAGTGACGAAAAATCCGCCGAAAAGTCGCCTCAGTGTTGCGTGTTAGTTGAGGTTAGTTGTTTGTGACTGTTGTGATTGTTTGTACGTAACATTTTCGCAGTAATTATTGTGTTTTAAACACATTTTGTGCTATCGTTGCAGTTTCACGGCACTCCTTAGAGGATATGAGGAATATCCCCTGAATGGAAAAAGACAGCAACTTAATTTGCACCAAAAAAAGCAGTATGTGTGTGTGTGTGCCTGTAGCATGCAGGCCTTCACTTTTTCGGTAGCGTCAACCAGAGCCCTTATTTAAAAGAATAATAATTATTACCATGTCCTGTACTTTGTTTGGAAGTGTTAGAATTTAACAGACTTAGAAATAGGCTTCTGTTTTTATTGCTGTAGTTCACCTATTATATTAATTTAGTAATATATGTTATTTATTGTTTTCCAGTTTTGCCCTTAAAAGATATGGCGCTATCCAAAACCACTCAAAGATTGACAAAGGAACTACAGGAGGTGAAAGCTAACCCTGCAGCTGGGATTAGGTTAGTTATCTTCTGTTTTGATTTTTCAGTTGCAAGTGATATGCTATCTCTAAGAACTTTCCTGTCCACGTGATTTTTGTTCGATCATTAATGATATTTATTGCTTAGTTAGATACTAATTCAGTTCCCCTTGTTACAGGATTCAGCCCTCTGAAAATTTGATTGTTTGGGAAGTCATCATAAGTGGCCCCTCTGATACCCCGTACGCTGGGGTTAAATTTCATTTTACATTTACTTATTCATCTTCTTACCCATCTGTGCCTCCTAAGGCAATTGTAAGGACTTTTCTTTTTTTTTTAAAGACAGAATTGGTTTCCTACTCTCAAAATAGAATGTCCCCGTTGTGTTCTTTCAGTGGTTGATTTGGCTTAAATAATATTAAAATATATTTTATTAAGATTGTAAAACTTTATTTTAACTTCAAAGAGAAAAGCCCAAAATTTTAGAAAGATCTTCTATTTTAGGAGTAGGAAATGGACACTACTTGTACTTCAGGTCCGGATAATCATATCGTCTGATGTATGCGAGATATGTAAACATTTTAGGCAATGCGATGATACGTCAACCACAGGCGGCAGAGCTATTGGAAATCGCAAACGAATTTTTGCAAATTTTTCAAGTACTGGACCAAAAATTGGTTATTTTGCCGACGGTCTAAAAAGGCGTTTTATGAGCAGCTGATCATTTCTAGATGGTCTTTATGTGACGTTTTTTGGACATCCTAACAGCAGTTACCGTAGCGCGATGTCGCGACTTTCACGGGGTTGCAACTTTTGCTGTATGCTGGGAACAATTCCTCCGAGCCGAGGGGGTTTCCACTCGGTATCTTCATGTACACGGTATTACGCTATGTCGTGGTATTACGCACAGTGATTTGCGGTATTTCGTGGTATTACACTGCATTACGCGGTATTACAGTGGTATTACAGTGGTGTTACGGCGAGATTTCTGTAGTATTTCGGTGGTATTACGCCGGTATTACGCGACTCCGCGTACACGGTATTACGCGAGTGAAAACCCCCTCGCTCCGAGCCGGCAGCAGTCGAGGTGCATGTCGGACAACACCTGGTGAAAAGTTGAGAATTGTTCCCAGCATACAGAGGGCGCCACAGCGGCCAAACAATAATTGGAAATAGCAAACGAATTTTCCACCGTAGCGCGAAGTCGCACTTTCACGGGGCTGCAACTTTTGCTGTATGCCCCGAAGCAAAATTTCTTGTACGCAACTGGATTGCTTTTAGTACGTCATGACAAACCTAAAACGTACTTGTTGCGACCCTCTCCACCAGTTTGCCAGTGGTTCGCGCAGGTTCGCCTACACAAGTCGCCCCAAGTTCGCCTAGTTCACAAAAGGTGCGCGGATGTGTCAATCCGCGCGCTGGGGAGGGGGTCTATGGCAGAGCAGCGCAACGAGCGAGCTCAGATGCTCGTTGCTACGCCGCGCCACCTCCCCGGGTAGGCTCTGATCTGCTCGTCTCGTTGGCTGGGGAGCAGGGCCATGCTCTGCTCGTCAGCTTCTGGGGAGCTCGGCCTGCTCCTTTAGCGGTGACAGAGACAGACGTAGCCGGCAGCCGTGAGTGGGAGAGAGATACGAGAGGCTCCAGTGGCTCCCTCGTGCGGCCGGTGGCGGCCGGTAGACGCATGGGAAACGTCACTACTCCCTGATCGAGAGACTTTGGAGTACCTCTACCGACCCCACCTTCCACCACTTTTCTGAAGGGAGCATCTGAGCTCGCTCGTTGCGCTGCTCTGGTCTATGGCGTTTGTTCGACCTTTTTTTTCCGACCTGTCCGAATTTCTCCGAATTTCGGATCACTGTTTTTTTTTGTCCGAACTCTTTTTGTCCGACCTGTGCACACCGCCAATTGGCACGTACCGAATACGCTAATGGGTGTAGTGTTCAGAATGCCTTCATCACGCTCGCCGTGGTGACTGGTGGGTTGACTAACCTCCGGGCGCACCACCAAAAAAAAGACAGGAAGAGACTCAAGAAGAAGCCTGAGGGCTAACAAATAGGACGATGCGTCACTGAAAACAAACGAGCCTCGATCAGCCGGTGCCCCTCGGGTTGCCTACCCTCAAGGCGCAATGCTTTGAAAAGCACAGAGGGCATTAGGCAGGAGAAAAGCGTTCCTGCGACCCTACGCGCCAAGCCTAGTCAGTGCCCCTCGGGTTGCCTACCCTCCAGGCGCAACGCTTTGAAAAGCACAGAGGACATCAGCCAGGAGAAAAGCGTTCCTGTAAGCTGATTCCGCAGCGCGCGCGAGGGACCCTCTCTCTTCCTCTGTCCGTGAGTGTGACAAGGACAGGAGGTGAAAAACCCTACGCGCTAAGCCTACCCAGTGCCAAGCGGGTTGCCCACCCTCCAGGCGCAACGCTTTGAAAAGCACAGAGGGCATCAGCCAGAGGAAAAGCGTTCCTGAAAACTTTCGCTTTCAAGACCACCTATTGTCCCGCGGGTTGCCTACCCTTCGGGCGAAAAGCTTTGAAAAGCACAGAGGGCATCAGCCACGAGAAAAGCGTTTCTGAAAACGTACGAGCCAAGCCTGTCTAGTTTGCCTCGGGCTGTCTATGTCCCGGGCGCTATGCTTGTAAAAGCACAAAGGGTGTCAGGCAGGGGAAAAGCGTTCCTGCAAACATTCAAGCCAAGCCTGGCTAGTGCTCCTCAGGTGGCCTACTCTCCCGGCGCTATGCCTGGATAGGTCCGAAAACCATCCTGGAGCAAAGCCTGAAAGAACCAGGCAACGGAAAAGCGCCCAGCCGCAGGGGCGGTTTTAAGTCCGGGTGATGTGAGGGGCGAGGTGCTGTGGGTTGCCTGCATACAATGGGTTTGCACTTCGTAATGCTAACCTTTCAGGCGGCCGTCAGAACGCGACAGTTATTGAGAGTATCGCCCGTAGTACCGTAAAACAGTCTAATACGGACCATGTGAGGTAATGTGGACCACTCTCTCCTTCCTATGTTTCACTTCTTCTTAACTCGTGCAAACACTGAGCTGTCGTACAGCATTGTCAAGAACACAACAAAGTGGTAGTTCGAGTCGATCAAAGGCAGACCATAGGAAAAAGAGGGTGGTCCACTTTACATAGCATGGTCCATCCCGTATGGAACGCTGCGGCTGAAAGTCAGAGTTTTTCTGGTCTCATCGGTGAGCCAGGAACGATACGGTCACGCACCGTTTTGCAGCCAGTGGGGAGACCGCTGAAAGACGGTTAAGAGACGGTTGGTCCAGCTCTCAACGGTCTTCCCCTCAGCTGATTTCTGCGCTCACGCCCGTCTTTTTTGCGTCTGGAAAAAGTGCATTTTAAAGCCGGTTGGAAGCCCGGTTGGAAGACGGTTTGCTGGCCCGGCGATGCAAAAGCGAGCCTCGACCTGTTGTCAAACACAGGTTGCCGATTTAGAAGTCCGAGACGGTTCCCACCTGGCCAGGGCGGTTACCTAGCGGAGCACATGCGAGATGCGAGTCCCACTCGGCCGACCGCTCCCGCTACTTGCCCGCGCACAAGATATTAGTCTCCCTTGACTTCCCAATGTGGACCTAGCTTACGCACTTATACAAACCACAGGGCACAGCATCTTCACTCCGTGAAATAGTGTGGCTACGTTCCTGACGGCGAAGAAACATCAACTAGGAAAATAGTGCGTGCGCAAGTAGCGGGAGCGGTCGGACGAGTGGGACTCGCATCTCGCATGTGCTCCTCTAGTGTAACGTGTGAGGTTTGTTACACACATGAAGATTAACTGGACCGACGGCTAGCTCACTATTGCCGGAGAGGGTGTGGGTTTGAACACAAAATTTATAAAAGGGCGCCAAGGGCCGAAGCCCTGATCATGAACGAAACCCGATGTAGCAGCTAATATCACAGTTTAATATGTTTGGGAAACTGGCACAATGGCGCAAGGCACAACAAACAATACAGTTGACGCTTGAAAACAAGGTTAGAACGGCCCACGGCCAACACTGTTATCGAAGTACATAAGTACACAAAATCCGGACACGCCGTAACTCAATAACAAAACATATAACCATTGTAATGCACGCGAACCAAACTGTATAACACAAAGAAGTGAACTTGAAGTTGGGGTTATCTTGAGTGTCGAATCAAACTTGTACACGCCAAACGCGTAAAAACCCAAACGGAAGGTAAAAGACCCTAAAAGTAATGGGAACACATTAGAACAAGGCTCGACAGAAAAACTAAGTTGACGGGGCACAAAGGCAGAGGGGCTCACCGGAGAAAACATGATGGAGAGTGGAGCTAGATCGGGACGCCCGGGTCGGTGGTCAAGCTAGCTCTGACACACCGACGCCGGCCGGCCGAGCAGCTGGGGTCAGGAGGGGAAGGGGGAGGGGAAAGGGTGTAGAGCAGACGACTGACGACACCGACGCACAGGCAACGCCATCCATCGGCAATCCGAGGCAAAACGCACAAAGGGTTGCCTATGCGCAGGGCGTCAGTGCCGGAATGGGAACACGAGTGAACGCGGACCGTCACACTAGGTAACCGCCCTGGCCAGGTGGGAACCGTCTCGGACTTCTAAATCGGCGACCTGTGTTCGATCACAGGTCGAGGCTCGCTTTTGCATCGCCGGGCCAGCAAACCGTCTTCCAACCGGGCTTCCAGCCGGCTTTAAAATGCACTTTTTCCAGACGCAAAAAAGACGGGCGTGAGCGTAGAAATCAGCTGAGGGGAAGACCGTTGAGAGCTGGACCAACCGTCTCTTAACAGTCTTTCAGCGGTCTCCCCACTGGCTGCAAAACGGTGCGTGACCGTATCGTTCCTGGCTCACCGATGAGACCAGAAAAACTCTGACTTTCAGCCGCAGCGTTTCATACGGGATATTAGCCTGTTTTACGGTACCAACCCTGCCGCTAAAACCGCCACTGCGCAGCAAGCACCCCTTGGGTTCCTTCCTTATCTCCAGGCGGACAGCATCAATAAAAACGAAAATTACATTTGCCCTTAACAGTCCGCGTGTAGTGTTTACTTTTATGATGGTATGTTTCAATTTGAAAATGATGTTGATCGGGCAGAACTACCGGGTGTTCCACGTATTAACGGACAGTTTAATGTAGCCTATGCTAGAACAGGGCAGAATTAAGGAGATAACGTCCAGCACTCGGGGCTCGGGGCGGCTGCGCGGGCCAGGACATCCCCGTCAAGCTAGAGCAGTGCAGTATTAAGGGGATAACGTCCAGCACTCGGGGCTCGGGGCGGCTGCGCGGGCCAGGACATCCCCGTCAAGCTGGAGCAGTGCAGTATGGTGGTGATAACGCCCAGCACTCAGGGCGTTTCCTCTGCGCGTCGCCAGGTCCATCCCGGAATCCTGTGACGTGCGTGTCTTCCCGCCCGCTTCGCGGCCCTTGTCGCTGGCGAATGGGAGGATCACTTCGAAAAATCATTGTTCAACCCCCCCCCCCCACAAAAAAAAACAAGAAGCAAATATCAAAGAAGAAGAGAAACAGAATATCAATAAATTGATATTAAAAGTAGATACTCGTTCTTTACACACAAAAACCAGCTGAACAGTATATATTTTGAAAGGTGTGAGCGGATATTATTGACTGTTGCACAGTACTGATTGTTGGCTGCTTGGGACAATGGCCACCAATAAATAAGGAGGATACTGAACATCAATTTTGTCTTTTTTCTTAAAATTTCTCAATGTTACCTACTTTAGTTTCTGCACATTTTTTCTTCCCTGACACTTGGTTGACTGTTTAGTAATATATGTAATATGTAAGTCAGTTAATGTATGTGACAAAATGAACATTATGTAAGAGGTAATATTGAGCTCAGTCATTCAAAACATATTCTTCTACATGGTTTTTCTTCACTTTTTCCCATGGAAGCTGAAAAAAACTTCATTTACAAAGTTATGATTGGGTGTATCTTTAACAGAAAATAATACATTCATGATATGATGTTTAATAGTTTTGACAATGAAAGATGTCCAACACCTATGTATTTTTGAGCACAATACTCGTTCCCTACACTAGGAAGGAAAAGTGATTGTGTAAAGAACGAGTAAAAAAGAGAAAAAAAAGAAATTATTTATAAAGTAAAAAAAATCCAATCAAGTAGAAAATTACAAAAAATCCGCAAAATCGAGAATAAATGACCGAAAACCTGAGAAAAACGGAAACAAAACGACAAACAAAACAATGTATTTATAGAAGTTACGGACAATTTCTTTGCTCTCTTTAAAAATCAAAAGAAAAATCAAAATTTAGGGAAAGAAATCACCAAAAAAATCAATTATTGTACACATTTACGACGCGTCGTGTACCACCTGTCCGCAGCTGCGGGGGGCCCCTCTATGCACCGGCCGGCGGGCGGGCTCGCGGTGTCACAAAGCCCCACCTGCCCGCAGCTGCGGGGGGCCCCTCTATGCACCGGCCGGCGGGCGGGCTCGCGGTGTCACAATGCCCCACATGCCCGAAGCTGCGAGGGGCCCCTTTATGCACCGGCCGGCGGGCAGGCTCGCGGTGTCACAAGGCCCCACCTGTCCGCAGCTGCGGGGGCGCCTCTTTTAACACGGAACGGAGGCCGGACGCCGTAATGGGTAGGCCACCAACCGCACCCATCGCGCCTGGGCTTCTCGGCCTCTGTTTTACCCGGGGGTCGAGGGTAGAGGTGTGCGAATCGGGGTTTTTGTGTTCGAATCGAATCGAATCCTAAAAATTTCTTTCGAATCGAATCGGCTCCATTTCGAGTCCGAACCGAATCGGGGGAAAAATCCTTTTGTTTTACCTAATAACAACAATTAGCTTTACGCTGCTCTATAAATACAGTAACAATTGCGTATTGAGTCATGGTAAAAGCTAGAATTAAGTCTGGCTGCGACCGACGGCTTCCGTGTGCCCTACTTGGACCCCGAAGCGATTCGTCTTCGAACTTACCCGATTCGAAATTTCGAATTATTCGACATCGAATCAAATTCGAATTATTCGACATCGAATCAGTCAAATTTGAATTATTCGACATCGAATCAGTCAAATTCGAATTCGGTCGAATTCGAATCTGGCCGATTCGATTCGATATCGAACGATTCGCACACCCCTAGTCGGGGGGCGATCACGATTACCGAGTCCCTATCTATGGACCTTAACAACTGGAGCGCGAGTCGACTGCGATAGTGTTGACGGCCGGCCGGGGCCCAATCCGTGCCACGAGGACCCTCGACATGGTCGGCCGAACACCTGCCGACTAGGGAAGGAAAAAAACCGTTTTTTTTAAATTCGGAGGAAAGGAACGTTTTTTACCAGGAAAGAAACGTTTTTTACCAGGAAAAAAACGGATAAAAACCCAAAATTTGGGAAAAAAACGATTTTTTTCGTTATTTTACTCTAAAAACCATTTCAACCGTTAAAAGTTTATTTTTCATTCAAATAGTAGGCATTTTAGTGGCATTTCGTCCGTTCGCGCCGGCTCGATATGCTCGATATTTTCATTCGATCGCATGAAATGAGCTGTGTTGCCTTTAATTTAATCCTTGAATTAGAAAAGACTGAACTCCTTTAAAAATTATAATTGTTCTTTTGTTGTTTACTATGTCTTGTTTCTTTGCAAATATATGCATTATTAAAATGCTAATGTGCATGTGGTTGTGTTTTACCCCCTCAGTTTCTGTTTGTTTGTGAAACTAATAATATAAAGATTGAGAACATCATTGCTTTACCCATTTTCTAAGGAAAGGGTTTGGATAACATAAGAAAGACACAACACACTTTATAGCTGCAAATATCATTGATTTATAACTAAAACAATTTTTTTTTTAAAAGTCTAAAACATATAACCTGCTACTATTGGAATTTATTAATCAAAGTAAAGCATTTTCCTTTCCCTTATTTGCCCTGAGGGCAGAGCGGACTAGCACTTCCGCTTTAGATACTGGTCATCTACGCAATTTCCCAGTGATACCCCACGCGTTCGAGGCACCGCAAGTGCTCGTAGTAGATGAAGGGCTGGGATATATTGGTTGGCAGGTACGTCGAAACTCACAAAAAAATATCTTTTTTGTGATATTTTGCTATTTATTCTCATTGCAGTTTCAAAAATCGTTTTTTCCCGTTTTTTCGTTTTTTTTCCCGAGGGCTTCAGAAAAAAACGAAAAACACCGGTTTTTTCCCTGTTTTTTGTTCTATGGGGCATCCCTACTGCCGACCATGAGGACCTGGTTTTTTGCTGAAGTACCGGATGGCCAAAAAGCCTAAGTGGAGTGATCCACCCTGGCAGGGCCAAAATGGAAATGGCTTTTTTCCCATTTTTGCCAAAAAAAAGGGAAAAAAAAGAAAACTATAATGCACATCGCGGAACAACCCGCCCTTATCCGGACTGCGCCCCGCGCGCGGGCGGCTGGCCTGGCCCCGCAACACACGTGTTACTTTTCACCTTTGCGAGTGGTGTTAACATAAAATGCCTCTGCAAAGGCGGAAGGATGCCGCAAACGTGTTATAAATTAATGCCTTTAAACGGTTCTTATGCCCTTCTGAAGGCATTAAGTCTTTAACACCTTTAAAATGTGTTTAGTTACTCTTTTGTTTTACCGTTGAAGAAAGACCAGAGCACGCGCCCGTCACGTCACGGCCGTGCCGCGACGCTCGTCCATGCTGTCAGGCGATGGCTGAGCACTGTGCTATCCCGAAAAATGGTGCGACGTTTTTGCCACACAACAGTGGTAAAACTAAAGCGCAGTGCAACCCCCTTTCTTCAAGCGTACTAAGTTTACGCTTGAAATGAAGCGTAATTAGGCTCATCCGCTCGAATTCCACCTATCTAGATGCATGGAGGAATTTCTTCCTTATACTTCATACAACTACGCCGTAAGTTTACCAGTGAAGTAAGAGTGGCCCAGGCACGTGCCGGTCACGCCCCTGTCGTCACGGCCGTGCGGCGTGCACCTTGTCACATCTCTGTCTTTTGTTATTTTTGCCGCCTGACTTCTCTTTCGGTAGACATTGAGCGTATACATGAGTGCATGTGCAACTCCTTCATTTGCTGACTGTAACTAACAGTGTGCCTCCTCTAACCCCTGTATTTAAGAAAATCTCCTCGCTTTTCTGCTTTTGAGCTAGAGTGCAACTCCTCTGATTGCTGTTTCTGAATACAACTTCCAGATAAGAGGCACTTTCAATATTAACATTTTTGGAATGGCTATGGTCACACATGTTGCGACCTGTTGCGTCCTGTTGCGGCTCGGCTCGGCCAGCAGTAGGGTGATTCCGCACAGTGGTTTCGTCTCTCTGTCCTTGTCGCACTCATGTGTTACCGCCATAAGGAGTAAGAGAGAGGGCATAACTAAACGCTGTTCGGAATCAGCCTGCAGGCTCGGCTCGGTTCGGCCCGGGGCCCGGACTCGGGCTCAGCGGCTAGTTCCGCTCGACAGCGAGACTTCGTAAGGACGCGTCCGGACCTGCTCCTCCTCAGTCGTGCCGTGCCGTGCCAGCCAGCTAGTGCCAGTAGTGCCAGTGTCTTGCTCCTGTCGCATCGTGCCGCATTAGACTTTCTTGTTCCGTTGTCGCGTCACGACTTGCTGTTTCACCGACGATTTCTAGTCGCTGCAAGATGGCTTCCTGTTCCGCTGCCTTGACTTGGCTCCCTGTTTCACCGGCTGAAAAGAACAACTTCCCCGCAACTCCAGCCGACACGTTTTCGGGCCGCGAAGTATTTATGCTTGGCGTCAACGACAACATGGTCGCCGTGAACGTCAGGGTGCCTTTACCCGAAAAGGGCGTGTGTGTGCAGCTGGGCGGCGACCGCGAAATGACTGTGCAATTCCTGCCTCCTATCGAGGTTCGCCTTCTACTCTCGCCTGAACGTGTTGCGTATGAAGCACACATATCTTGGGTGTGGCTCAAATTTAAGCAGATATGTGAATTTCAATGTGCTTTTTTTCATGTGTCTAAATGAGGTACTTAGAAGAAGAGAAAAAGATGGTGTGGCGTAGTGTGGACCTGTATCAAAGCAGATAGCTACCTCGTAGAACATCGCCAGAAATGCGTTTCTATGGCTACAAATTGGCTGCTACGTACTACTAGGTAGATGTACGCCAGACACCGTCTCTCGTAACAGGCTTCGCGATAGATCGCGAAACACTGTTACGCTGCGACGGGCCTGCGTACATCTACCTAGGCCTGCGGCGCTGGCGAGCCTGCATGATTTAAGATTTACTCGTTTTAGCCAGGGGGCTGCCGCCCCCTGGACCTCCGCTTGTATTTTTTTATTACGAGCCTGAATGGTTTAAGATTTACTCATTTAAGCCAGGGGGCTGCCGCCCCCTGGACCCCCGCTTTTCTTTATTACGAGCTTGCATGATTTGAGATTTACTCATTTAAGCCAGGGGGCTGCCGCCACCTGGACTCCCGCTTTTCTTTATTTAAAATGGGCCAGGGGGCTGCCGCCCCCTGGACCCCCGCTCGCATCTTTTCATTATGTAACCAATTTTCCAATTTTTACGCGAAAGGCCCGAGCCCCAAAACCCTTCTCCGCAGAGTCAAACAGACAAAATTTTTGCCCCAAGGATCGCATCTCGACAGATTACCCTGAAAACGACACCCAACATGCATTTTGACGACTTTTCGTCCACATTTACCGCTGTAGCGGCTAATCAGTAAGAGATAGAGCAAAACGGACCATAAAATTTTGTATTTTTTAAAATCTAATTTTTTGACAAATATAAATCAATTTTTAGCAGGGTCAATTTTTGAGCTAGAGTGTTCATATTTGAACTCGTCCGAGCTATTTAGGCCAAGAACCTACAGTAAAAATTTCAGGTCGATATCTAAACTCGTTCTCGAGTTATCATGCGAACAGACACACAGACAGACAGACAGACAGACAGACATTGAACTTTTTTAGCACTCCAGTGGCGTAATAGGCTTCGCTATCGCTCAGCCAACTAGGTAGATGTACGCCAGACACCGTCTCTCGTAACAGGCTTCGCGAAAGCTCGCGAAACACTGTTGCGCTGCGACGGGCCTACGTACATCTACCTAGGCCTGCGGCGCTGGCGAGCCTGAATGATTTAAGATATACTCATTTAAGCCAGGGGGCTGCCACCCCCTGGACCCCCGCTTTTCCTTATTACGAGCCTGAATGATTTCAGATTTACTCATTTAAGCCAGGGGGCTGCCGCCCCCTGGACCCCCGCTTTTATTTGTTTAAAATAAGCCAGGGGGCTGCCGCCCCCTGGACCCCCGCTCACCTCTTTTCATTATGTAACCAATTTTCCAATTTTTTCGCGAAGGGCCCGAGCCCCAAAACCCTTCTCCGCTGAGCCAAACAGGCAAAATTTATGCCCCAAGGATCGCATCTTGACAGATTACCCTGAAAACGACACCCAACATGCCTATTGACGACTTTTCGTCCACATTTACCACTGTAGCGGCTAAACAGTAAGAGATAGAGCAAAACGGACGAAATTTTCGCCCAGTGGGTCGCAACTCGCCGAGATACCCCTTAGGACACCATACAATTTTGTAATTTATAAAATCTATTTTTTTTAAAAAATATAAATCTATTTTTAGCAGGGTCAATTTTTGAGCTAGAGTGTTCATATTTGAACTCGTCCGAGCTTTTTAGGCCAAGAAACTACAGTAAAAATTTCAGGTCGATATCTTAACTCATTCTCGAGTTATCGTGCGAACAGACACACAGACAGACAGACAGACAGACACACAGACAGACAGACAGACAGACAGACACACGGACATTGAACTTTTTTAGCACTCCAGTGGCGTAATAGGCTTCGCTATCGCTCAGCCAATGAACTTCAGACAGAAATCCATCCGATGACGACCTCAAAACGATTAACTAGGTAGACGTACGCCAGACACCGTCTCTCGTAACAGGCTTCGCGATAGATCGCGAAACACTGTTACGCTGCGACGGGCGTGCGTACCGTACATCTACCTAGGCCTGCGGCGCTTGCGAGCCTGCATGATTTAAGATTTACTCGTTTTAGCCAGGGGGCTGCCGCCCCCTGGACCCCCGCTTTTTTTTATTACGAGCCTGCATGGATTAAGATTTACTCATTTAAGCCAGAGGGCTGCCGCCCCCTGGACCCCCGCTTTTCTTTATTACGAGCCTCCATGATTTGGGATGTACTCATTTAAGCCAGGGGGCTGCCGCCCCCTGGACCCCCGCTATTCTTTGTTAAAAATAGGCCACGGGGCTGCCGCCCCCTGGACCCCCGCTTTTCTATATTTAAAATAGGCCAGGGGGCTGCCGCCCCCTGGACCCCCGCTTGCCTCTTTACATTTTGTTACCAATTTTCCAATTTTTACGGGAAGGGGCCGAGGCGCCCAAACCGGTCTCCGCGAAGCCAAACGGACAAAATTTTCACCCAAAGGGTCGCATCTCGACAAATTACCCTGGAAACGACACCCAGCATGCATTTTGACGACTTTTCGTCCACATTTATCGCTGTAGCGGCTAAACAGTAACAGATAGAGCAAAACGGACGAAATTTTCGCCCAAAGGGTCGCAACTCGCCGAGATACCCCTTAGGACACCATAAAATTTTGTAATTTTCAAAATGTTATTTTTTTTAAAATATAAATCAACTTTTAGCAGGGTCAATTTTTGAGCTAGAGTGTTCATATTTGAACTTGTCCGAGCTTTTTAGGCCAAGAAGCTACAGTAAAAATTTCAGGTAGATATCTTGACTCGTTCTTGAGTTATCGTGCGAACAGACACACAGACAGACACACAGACAGACAGACAGACACACGGACATTGAACTTTTTTAGCACTCCAGTGGCGTAATAGGCTTCGCTATCGCTCAGCCAATTAAGAAGGTTTCTCTAACAGGTTATGTTGTTTTGTTATGGGTCCGCGCTACGCTACGTCACCATCTTCTTTTCTTCTTCTTCTTCTTCTTACTAGGTAAATGTACGCCAGACACCGTCTCTCGTAACAGGCTTCGCGATAGATCGCGAAACACTGTTACGCTGCGACGGGCCTGCGTACATCTACCTAGGCCTGCGGCGCTGGCGAGCCTGCATGATTTAAGATTTACTTGTTTTAGCCAGGGGGCTGCCGCCCCCTGGACCTCCGCTTGTATTTTTTTATTACGAGCCTGAATGGTTTAAGATTTACTCATTTAAGGCAGGGGGCTGCTGCCCCCTGGACCCCCGCTTTTCTTTATTACGAGCTAGCATGATTTGAGATTTACTCATTTAAGCCAGGGGGCTGCCGCCCCCTGGACCCCCGCTTTCCTTTATTTAAAATGGGCCAGGGGGCTGCCGCCCCCTGGACCCCCGCTCGCATCTTTTCATTATGTAACCAATTTTCCAATTTTTACGCGAAAGGCCCGAGCCCCAAAACCCTTCTCCGCAGAGCCAAACAGACAAAATTTTTGCCCCAAGGATCGCATTTCGACAGATTACCATGAAAACGACACCCAACATGCATTTTGACGACTTTTCGTCCACATTTACCGCTGTAGCGGCTAATCAGTAAGAGATAGAGCAAAACGGACCATAAAATTTTGTATTTTTGGCTGAGCGATAGCGAAGCCTATTACGCCACTGGAGTGCTAAAAAAGTTCAATGTCCGTGTGTCTGTGTGTCTGTCTGTCTGTCTGTCTGTGTGTCTGTCTGTGTGTCTGTTCGCACGATAACTCGAGAACGAGTCAAGATATCGACCTGAAATTTTTACTGTAGCTTCTTGGCCTAAAAAGCTCGGACGAGTTCAAATATGAACACTCTAGCTCAAAAATCAACCCTGCTTAAAATTGATTTATATTTAAAAAAAGAAAATGGATTTTAAATATTACAAAATTTTATGGTGTCCTAAGGGGTATCTCGGCGAGTTGCGAACCTTTGGGCGAAAATTTCGACCGTTTTGCTCTATCTCTTACTGTTTAGCCGCTACAGCGGTAAATGTGGACGAAAAGTCGTCAAAATACATGTTGGGTGTCGTTTTCAGGGTAATCTGTCGAGATGCGATCCTTGGGGCAAAAATTTTGTCTGTTTGGCTCTGCGAAAAAGGGTTTTGGGGCTCGGGCCCTTCGCGTAAAAATTGGAAAATTGGTTACATAATGAAAAGAGGCGAGCGGGGGTCCAGGGGGCGGCAGCCCCCTGGCCTATTTTAAATAAAGAAAAGCGGGGGTCCAGGGGGCGGCAGCCCCCTGGCTTAAATGAGTAAATCTCAAATCATGCTAGCTCGTAATAAAGAAAAGCGGGGGTCCAGGGGGCGGCAGCCCCCTGGCTAAAACGAGTAAATCTTAAATCATTCAGGCTCGCCAGCGCCGCAGGCCTAGGTAGATGTACGCAGGCCCGTCGCAGCGTAAAAGTGTTTCGCGAGATATCGCGAAGCCTGTTACGAGAGACGGTGTCTGGCGTACATCTACCTAGTTTACAATCTATTTTTTTTTTGACAAATATAAATCAATTTTTAGCAGGGTCAATTTTTGAGCTAGAGTGTTCATATTTGAACTCGTCCGAGCTATTTAGGCCAAGAACCTACAGTAAAAATTTCAGGTCGATATCTAAACTCGTTCTCGAGTTATCATGCGAACAGACAGACAGACAGACAGACAGACAGACAGACAGACATACAGACATTGAACTTTTTTAGCAATCCAGTGGCGTAATAGGCTTCGCTATCGCTCAGCCAATGAACTTCAGACAGAAATCCATCCGATGACGACCTCAAAACGATTAATTAAGAAGGTTTCTCTAACAGGTTATGTTGTTTTGTTATGGGTCCCACTGGCGGCTCCAGGGGGGGGGGTTCGGGGGTCGCGACCGCCCCCTCGGGCCAAGCCGAAGTACGATGTCGACGCCCGAAGGGCGTCGACGTCGTACTACTTTGCTCCTAGGCTCAAACTTCGGTCTTGCTTACAATCGGAAACGGATCAGGGTATACTAACTGAAAATAAAAGATTAAATGCACCTACTACTAAACGCCTAAAAATTCAAGCATACTCGAGTGACCTAAGGTAGCTAGGAGCTTCTTTTCTTTCTAGAGTACAACGCTACAGCTACATTCGCGAAAGACACAGACACTGTATGCCGCTCAGAATCCGACCTAGCGACTGGCCTATGCGCGCGCTGCCACAACTCTGGAAAACCTTGAAAACCTGAAAGACTGTAAGAATTTGTAAATGATCTAGAAAATCGTTGAAAACTCAGGAAAAATTTGAAAAAACTCGAAGAAATTATAGATTTGACTGAGCCCACGATATTGGTTGATATAAACGGAAACACTGCGATTGAGGTCACAAAAGTGTGAGGCTTGTCGAAAAAACTAGTCAGATTTTTGGACTTCATAAAAAAAAATTTCCGCTCGCTTCGCTCGCGTTTATTCATCGAATCGGTATGCGGTTCTTAAAATTCAGGAAAATTCGAAAAGAAAGGGGGCTAAATATCGGGACTTATCGAAAATGTGAATAAAAACTCAGGGATTAAACTACACATTTTACTGAGCACATGATATTGCCTGATGTTCATAAAACCACTTCGATTAGCGGGTCACAAAAGTCAGAAGCTTATCAAAAAATGGTCCATTTTTGTTACTTTGTAAACAAAAAATTTCCGCTCGCTTCGCTCGCGTTTCATGAAGCGAACCAATGTGAAGGGCTTTAAAGTCAGAGAAATTCCCAAAAGAGGTGGGATGGAAATCAGGGGAAATTAAAAAATTGTGGCAACCCTGCACAAACACACACACACACGCGCGCGCGCGCGCGCGCGCCGAATTCCCGACCCCGACAGGACCCCCCCCTCGAGTCAGGTCTGGAGCCGCCACTGATGGGTCCGCGCTACGCTACGTCACCATCTTCTTTTCATCTTCTTCTACTTCTTACTAGGTAGATGTACGCCAGACACCGTCTCTCGTAACAGGCTTCGCGATAGATCGCGAAACACTGTTACGCTGCGACGGGCCTGCGTACATCTACCTAGGCCTGCGGCGCTGGCGAGCCTGCATGATTTAAGATTTACTCGTTTTAGCCAAGGGGCTGCCGCCCCCTGGACCCCCGCTTTTCTTAATTTAAGATAGGCCAGGGGGCTGCCGCCCCCTGGACCCCCGCTCGCCTCTTTTCATTATGTAACCAATTTTCCAATTTTTACGCGAAGGGCCCGAGCCCCAAAACCCTTTTTCGCAGAGCCAAACAGACAAAATTTTTGCCCCAAGGATCGCATCTCGACAGATTACCCTGAAAACGACACCCAACATGTATTTTGACGACTTTTCGTCCACATTTACCGCTGTAGCGGCTAAACAGTAAGAGATAGAGCAAAACGGTCGAAATTTTCTCCCAAAGATTCGCAACTCGCCGAGATACCCCTTAGGACACCATAAAATTTTGTAATATTTAAAATCCATTTTCTTTTTTTAAATATAAATCAATTTTAAGCAGGGTTAATTTTTGAGCTAGAGTGTTCATATTTGAACTCGTCCGAGCTTTTTAGGCCAAGAAGCTACAGTAAAAATTTCAGGTCGATATCTTGACTCGTTCTCGAGTTATCGTGCGAACAGACACACAGACAGACAGACAGACAGACAGACAGACAGACACACGGACATTGAACTTTTTTAGCACTCCAGTGGCGTAATAGGCTTCGCTATCGCTCAGCCAACAACTAAGTACCTCAAGGACGTCATCTCGCCTCGACTCAGTTTGTAATCTCCACTTTATTTGTTGCGCAGGTCCGGATTGTTGGTGCTTGTCTTGACAAGTGGTGGAAGCCTGACTCTCAGCTTGAGGACAACCTAGAATTCCTGCTCGAGGACTTTCCTCAGAAGTGTTGTGCTCAGCCTGTCAGGCTGCGCCCAGCGCACTTCTCCCGGTTTCATCCGGTGAGTCCTCCCACGCACTCTGCGTCGGGGCCCTTATCAAAAGTCCCTACCCGCGCAAGCCAGCCCTAGGCCCGCTCTCCAGTTCAGTTGGTGCCAAGCTTTAAGATGGGATAGACCTCTGCTGGAACGAGCCTCCCCAGGACGCGTGTGCTCTTGCCTTGCCGGACTTAACCAATCTCTCCGGTGAGTGCCGTTAGGGAATCTTACTACTAGTCGAGGTGATAGGTATTAGGATAACCTGACTGTTAAGCCGCAATAAAGCTAAATCCAAATTATCAAACTCCTACTCGTTCTCACTGCTCGCCAGAGATCGCCCGAATGATGTCACTAAGGTCCAATCATAATTCATTCATAACGGAAGGTCCTCGATGAACTTAAGCTCAACCTCCATGATGTGAAGGTGGACCTAGGCTGGTGGTCTCAATCTGCCCATGATAGTTTCTTACAAGTTCAGCAGCCCAAAGCACCTCGCCGTATTCATGAGAACCTGGTCATCAAGACTTTCACATACTTTAGGAAGGGTGACAACATTGCTGATGTAATCGAGAAATACAACGATGAAGAAGTGGCATACAAGTCCATAACAGGGGACCTTCTGGTGGACTGTGCTGTGGCTGCCAGCTGCGCTTTAGTAAGTAACATGTTTTCTGCATTTCAATGACGTCTGTAAAATCTGTTCTCAATTGTAATGCATGTCCTTTAAATTGCAGACTGTTCTGCCTACCCGAGCTCACAGGTGTCCAGAGGGGCACATTGTGTGCAGCAGATGCCTAATGCATCAGCTGAAGGCTTCAGAAGGCAAATCTACACTGTGCCCGAGTTATCAGTGCACATATGAATACAATCTACCTGAACTCCAACGGCTGGCAGCTAGTCATACTGAGGTCCTGACCCAAATCAACAGTGTTCGGTCTACTTTCGCCCTAGCTGACACTATCCGTGAATGCTTCATGCACCAGTGCAAGAGATGCTCAGCCAAGACCTTCCCCCAGTTCTACGTCCAGATGCACAATATCACCATCTTTCGAGTTTGCGGATTGTGCTCTTGTGAAATTTGCACTACAGTGTCGCCTTACGACCCCAGTAAGTACCCTTTAACCCTCCTTTGCCTGTATGTGAAAATGATAACCGTAACTAAACAACTTGTTTCTTTCCAGAATGTGATGCTATGAGGTACAAAGAAATTCTTGACGGGCCACTAGAGCAGTTTGAGGAACGCTGTTGGGCCTACTCGAACGATTACTTACAGCGCATGAAGGATGCATATTCTTCTCAATACTACATGATATGGGACGTACAGCTGTGCCCCTGGTGTTTCACAGCCATCCATGTAAGTATTCTAATTCAAATTATAGACTTTTCCCCCCTTTTTTTTTCCGGCCTGTCACTAACATAATATCTTTGATTCTTTTAGAGAATCGAGGGCTGCAACAAAATGAAGTGTGCGAAATGCTCCAAGCCTTTCTGTTTTGTGTGCTGTGCGAAGCTTGACCAAACTGATCCTTACCGCCACTTTGATGGCGAAGGCAACTGCCCTAATCAGTAGGTGTTATGCGTGAACTTTATAATTACATCTTAGTTGCTGTATTTACTCCAATATAGGATGCTTGTCAATATCAATAAGAGCCATGTCTTATCTGGCCTGGCGTTGGAGCCTTTATCTTCTATTGGCTCAGAGTAGAAGGTGAACCGTGCTTATCCTGGCCTCCTACTCTGAACTAACTAGAGAAGATTAAGGCTGCACCGCCAGATTAGGCATGGCTTTTTTGGAAAATATCATGCGTCCTATATTGGAGTAAATACGGTATTTAGAAGTCAGTAAGTCTTTGTGATGTTTGAATCTGTTTTATTAGTGACATCAATAATCAGAAAGTCGTTTTGATGTTTCAATACTCTTTCTTATGTAGCCTAAGAGTCAGTTAATCTCTATGATGTTTGAATTCTTTAAATACTGACTACCATAGGATGCTCATCAGCCTGTGTAAAACATGCCTAATCTTGCGTTGAGGCCTTAATCTTCTGTTGGCTCAGAGTAGAAGGGTAAATCCGTATGAACCTGGGCCCCTGTCTGGCATGACCCGTCTCACCAGTGACCGGGTGACGTTTTTTCATCATAAATGGGGTTGCTGTTTCCAAATATATCTCTGCCAGTTCTGAGCTCCAAGCCGTTTAGTGTTTGTGTTTAGTGGCACACATCAGTTCCAAAATTTAGCTTATTTTCCATTTTTGGCACGAAAATGAAAAAGCTCTAACTTCCTCAGTTTTGGTCCTAGAGATCTGGTAGACATATCATTGGAAAGAGAAAAAAGAGTAGATTAAAAGTATGAAAGGCCCAAAAGAGAATTTTTAAAAATTGTATTTTTGCTGAATGTTTTAAAAATTTAATATGCGTTCCTTAAAATACGTCAATCTAGATTTTCATTTTTATTTTTTTTAAATGTTTCTTTTGGTTGGCCCTGTTTTTTCATGCAATAATATTTTGGTCCCCGTAGACCTATCTTAACCTTTGGGGCTACATTCTGTTACAGTCGAGTCAAACATCCAACCAAAGTCCCCTCGCTCACTCTAACGGAGGAACCTGATGCTTGTTGAATGGTACAGGGTTGATGCTCTCACAAAAAAGGCCATTTTAATCCATATTATGCTGTATCACATTGTCTGTAGGTAGCCTTGATCAAAGTGATTGAGTAGAAAAACCAGAAAAAAATTGTTTCGAAGACACAAACTCTAAAGATTTTAATAGCTTGCAGGTTTGGAATGCAAATTTGGGAAACTCTTAATTTATTTTGATTAATTTAACCTCAAATAGTACGCTTGGTTTGGCTGTAAAGAAGGAGAAGAAAAAGATGTTACTGAGAATAAAAATGAATAGTTTCTGAAGAAAGAACAAACAACTGAAGAATACCTTTTTCTTTTCTGTTTCTCCTTTCCTACAAATTTGGGCACTGCATCCCTTTTTAGCTTGAAAACTAGATTGTCCTGGACTTCAACATTCACAATCCTAATGATTTCTTCTAATTTCTTTATCACATTCAATCTGTTCTCTTGGGGGATTTTGTGATGACTATTGTTGATCTTTTCTAACAAGGTGATTTCCACTTCTAATTCATTTTCAAACTTTTCTTCCACAAAGCCAACACGCCAGTCATTCTCATGATGAACAGTGACAAAGCCATAGATATCACAAAAATTAACTTCACTTTTTTGCCCAAAGTATGAGGTACCGTTGTTTAAAAAACGGTTCACCATTCAGAATACAGGCTACTTTATTATCGTTTTTAGCCCGCCCTTCTGCTTTGAAAAAGCATAAAAGCGGGCTTATGCAAACGACCTCGTGTCTGTCTGTCTGTCTGTCTGTTCCACTAGAAGGAGATGAGCTAGAGACTTGAAATTTTCAGGGTGTCTACAGTTTTACTCCTAAACAACGAAACGCCTACGGCAAATCCTGCCAACCCTCATTAAGGCACTGAAAAAAATTATAAAAGTTTTCACGGAATTAAAAAAAAAATAATTCAACTTTTTCCAACCCCGTCGACCCGAACCTCTCCGGAAGCGTCTTTTCGCGTCTAGTTCAATGGTGCACACCGTTTTACGAAAAAAATGGACCCAGCTCGCGACTACACTGTAAAAAGCACCCGTAATTGGTCCAGTTTTCAACTTTTCTCAACCCCATCGAGCTGCACCTTCCCGGAAGCGTCTTTTCGCGTCCAGTTCGATGGCTCCCACCGTTTTTCCATAAAAAGGACCCAACTCGCGACTACACTGTAAAAAGCACCCAAAATTGACCCACTTTTTAACTTTTACGAACCCCATCGACCCGCAACTCTCTAGAACCGTCTTTTCGAGCGCAATTCAGTAGTGCCAACCGTTTTTCAATTTCCAATGTTGCCAATCGTCAAAACTCAAACATTTCGATTATTATCGACATTTCTCGATATTTTCCGATATTTTCGACATTTTTCGTTGTTTTTCGATATTTTTTGATATTATTCGACATTTGCGATATTTTACGATATTTTTCGACATTTTCGATAATTTTCGATATTTTTCAATGATTTTCGATAATTTTTGACATTTTTGATAATTTTCGATGTTTTTTGATATTTTTCGACATTTTTGACATATTCCGACATATTTCGATATTTGTAAACATTTTTGACAATTTTTGATATTGTAGTATTGTCGCTATATCCTAACCAGGTTACACCCAAACAAGCAGAAGGCTCTCCGAAGCACGGCCACCAGTGATCACTGTTGGTAGCGACACCCTCTTATACATGCAGCCAGAACCCAACAATAGTTTTGTTTTACGATCGCCTTTGTTCTTCCTGTTGTTTTGCCAATCACCCAATAAAAGGGGCGCGAGCTTTGAGCTCGTCGCCAGTCTTCCCTCAGGTGAACTACGACTCACACTGATATCGGCTCCCCACAGAACCCACAATACAACATTGGTGGCAGCGGTGGGATAGGAGAAAAGGAAGGGCTTAGAACCGGCGAGACCTGCTAGAGTCAAACGCCCGGGATCTGCGAGACCTCTTAGTGTCAGACGCGGAAGGTTAGAAAAGGCTAGAGCCTCACGAGACCTATTAGTGTCACACGTGAGACTAGGAAAGGATCGGCGAGACCCTCTGGTGTCACACGCTGAAATTAGGTAAACCGGTGAGACCTTAATAGCGTCACACACTGGTCAGATAGGGACTCGCTCAGACCTTCTAGTGTCATATAGCGAGGCTAAGAGGTAGGCAAACAGTTTGGTAGGAGGAATAGTATGCAAAGTAGCATATCTAAGCATTCCGATTCTCCTATACAAACAAGTACAGTCAGAGCCGAAAGAAGTTCAGACACAGTAGAATGGACGCTGAAACCGACACAGACGGTCTCAGCATCAACCAGAGCGAGGCAGAGTCCGAGCACGACCAGCCTGAGCTCCCACCCATCCAACCAGAGCTCGCCAACGTCGTCGACGTCGGGCAGGCCGCGCCCAACATGCCCCACATCTTCAATAACATACGAGCAAGAGGACGAGGGCGTGGACGTGGCCGAGGACGTGGACGCGGACGAGGACGCGGAGCAGGACGACTCATGGAGTACGTCATACAGGAGCATCCTATGGCTGAGCGTCGAGGCGTCGGACGAGGACGAGGAGGAAGAGGAAGGCCTCAAAGAGAAAGAAGACCTCCACGACGTCTTCTGGAAGAAGAACAGGATGAGCAAGCACAACAAGTCCCGAGGCCGCTACAGGCGCCGCTAAACGAGAACCGGGTACAGCATCCCAGAGTGCAGCATCCTGGAGCCCAGCAGCAGCAGCAGCAGCAGCGGCAGCAAGAAGACCTGCAGTATGCGGACCTGGACGGGGAAGAGCAATGGGAAGAAATGGACGTGGAAGAACCACCAGAAATCCCAGTCAATCGACATCCCAATCGAGTATGGATGCAGGAAGGCCGTCAGCCGGATCGTAGGAGGCCAGTTCACGATTATGATGGGCGCCGCCAAGAATACTATGACGGCGAGGCGGATGATGAGCAGGAAGAGAGGCAAGAGAGGCAAGATCATCCTGCCACAAATCACTTCTTCATGAAATTACTGGAGAAGATGAACAGGCCTAAAAAGTATAACGAGGCCCCAAAGTATGACGGAGAGGCTGACTACTCCGTGTACCAGCTTCAGTTCCAAACAGTGGCAGAGGCAAACGACTGGGACGATAAAGATAAAAAGACAGCTTTGGTACAGGCGTTAACGGGAAACGCCACTGATGTTATAGCAAATTTGCAGCATCAGGAAGTACCAATAACGTTTAAGAGTCTGGATGAGGCACTTGTCAAAACATTCAGCAAGACAGCCTCCATGTGGGAGCGAAAGAAAGATTTCAACACTCTCACGCAAGAGAAAGATCAGTCCATCAGGCAATTTGCCAGACAAGTGGAACGGTTGGGACGGTCCTACCTTCGAAATATGAAGGAAGCGGACATACAGGAAGCCTTGGTGGAAAGGTTCATCAAGGGCCTTGCTGACAGAAAGGCGGCAGCACGGCTGGCCTTTGCTGCCTTACCCACCCTGGATGAGGCCATGAAAACACTTAACAGGGGCCTTAGCCTAGAGATAGACGAACCTCCAGCAAAGAGAGTCCGAGTGGCAAGAGCGGAAGAGGATGAAGAAGAAACGGAGGGGAAAACCAAGCAAAAAGACGCCAAAGTCAACATGGTGTTTCCCTCCGAGCCTTCCACAAGTGCCCAGCAGGACGCGGACGTCTCCACACAGCGAGGTCGCGGTCGGGGACGTGGCCGCGGCAGAGGAGGACGAGGCAGAGGCTTCAGCAGGGGCCGAGGCAGCTTTTCGGGAGGCTTCGACAATCCAGATAGAAACATGACGTGTCGGTACTGTGGCAGGTTAGGTCACAGAATGGCTAATTGTAGAAACATGGCTAGAGACAATCAGCAGTCCACTTGTCATAAGTGTGGAAAAGTGGGACATTTTATGAGGGATTGTAAAAGTAATAAAGATAAGGAGGACTTTGCAATGCCAAACATACCACCAGATTTGTATAAAGCTACTATGCAGTGGTTTATTAAAAATGGCAATTTTGGAAATTTTGGTAACAAAAAGCCACCTCATGTTCCTAAACCAGATGAGGAGCAGGAAAACTAGAGTCAACCTCCAATGGCACGGTGGCAATGGAGGTTGAGAGTGAAAAGACTGATAAGTTCTAGTCTTAATGTAAAACCACCGGTGATGTCTCCAGACAAAGAGTTGTCAAAGGAAAAAGAATGTTCCTTTCAGTCTGAGAATCATCGGGAGGTTCTAGAAGTTCCTTGTTTAGTATGCACAACTGTAAATACAGCACCCATGATAGATTGTAAAATCTTAAATGTAAATAAAAGTGGATGCATTGACACTGCAGCTGTCATCACAGTTATTCCAAGGACTAGAGACCTCCCAGTTGCGAAACTCAAACTCAAAGGAGTTACATCACACAAAGCCAATCTGTATGGTCCAGCAATGACCGAATTCGAGATTGGAGGAAAGGTGTTTAAACATAACACATATGAAGCAGATATTCATGAGAATATCTTGGGGATAGATTTCCTACACAAGTTTGATGCAGTGATAGGCATCAAAAAGCAAGTTCTAGAGATTGGTGAAGGGCTTGACAGGGTACAAGTACCATTCACACTGGGAGAAACGAAAACTGCCAGAATTTACACAACAGACAGGGTTGCCTACACAATAAGAGCTGAAGGCAGCTTTAAATTAAGACCGTTTGTAGAGAGAGAAATACAGACAAAATTAGAAACAGATGCGGTAACTGATGAGCCAATGGGTGAAGGAATTGGCGCCTTTGAGAGCAGTGGAAGCACTCAGGGTCTTGACTTGGGTGGACAGGGCCACACCCAGAGCAGGGTGGTCTTGGAAACTCAAGTGGCGGACCAAGCAGTGTTGTCAGGCCCCAGAGGAACTAGTGAAAAGGGATCCCTAAATAAGCGCGGCCAGTTACCAGGAGAGACTAAGCTGGGATTGTTCATTTCCAATCCAGCATTCGGAAATAAAGTATCTAGGCTACCACTAGGAGTGATAGCACAGTCTGGAGTCATACCCTGTCTTACTGCACCAATCTCTATAACCATGCAAAACTTAAGGGACAAATGCGTTACAATTCCTAAGTATGCAGTGTTAGGAGAAGTTTTTATCCTACACCCGGATAAATATGAGCAAGAGTTCGACACCAATTTTCAGGAGGAGGAAGAGGTTGATGAAGGCATGGACACAGATGAGACAGTCCAAGTCAATGTAATTAACCATGACACAACTCCGTTTTCTGATGCAGAAATAAACACCATTCCGAATCTTCCAGCAATTGGGGAGAATGAGCCACTTCCAAAGGACTTGCAGGATTTGGTAGAAAGGTGTAAACAGCTATCTGAAACAGAAAAGCAGGAGTTAACAAATTTATTGCGGAAGCATCATGACGTTTTCGCAAAAGACAACACAACTTTTGGGAAGTGTCCCTGGATAAAGTTCCGAATAGACACTGGTGACCATCCACCCATCAAGCAGACAGCTAGGCCAATACCACTCCATTATAGACAGGCAGTAATGGAAACTATCAAAAAGTATTTGGATCAAGGTGCAATAAGGCCTAGTCAGTCAGCTTGGGCTTCACCTATCTTATGTGTTATGAAAAAGACTGGAGAGGTAAGGGTATGCATTGACTATCGCGCTCTTAATGCAGTCACTAGAGTGCCAGCAATGCCGATACCAAGGGTGCAAGATTTGTTGCAACACATGGGCGGAAAAAGGATGTACCATGCTTTTGATCTAGCACATGGATATCACAATCTGGAAATCCACCCAGAGGACCAACCCAAAACAGCTATAATTCTGCCAGAGGGCTTGGGATTGTCACACAGACAATTTGAATTTACAAGGCTAAGTTTTGGGCTATCTGCAGCACCAGGTGCCTTCCAGTACATAACAGACAGAGTAATCATGCCCGCAAAGGAGAAAACCCCTGAAAATGACTTAGGAGACACTGTGTCAGTATACCTGGATGACATCTGCATTGGAGGAGACAATTTTCCACAAATGCTTCAGAGGCTTGAGGCCTTATTCAACAGAATAAGAGCAGCAGGATTTCTGTTGAAGGCAAAGAAGTGTGAACTCTTCCAGTCAGAAGTCACATATCTGGGTCACAGGTTGTCTGAAAAGGGGATAAAAACGGATCAAGACAAAATAAGCAAAATCCTTAGCTGGCCAGCACCGACCAACGTAAAAGAAGTAAGATCGTGGTTAGGGCTGGTTCAGTACTACTCCAAGTATGTTCCCCACATGGCAACTATAGCAACGCCAATATTTAAGTTGCAAAAGCAAGGGCAGAGCTTTGAGTGGAGTAATGAGTGTCAGGAAGCATTCGACAAAATAAAGAGCTTACTGACTACAGCACCAATATTAGGCACACCAGACATAACAAAAGGACCTTTCACCATCACAACTGATGCTAGTTTAACAGGTCTAGGGTGTGTCCTGAGTCAGGAGCAGGATGGAAAAGATGTCACTATAGCTTACTGGTCAAAGACACTCAATCCAGCTCAACGAAATTACTGCACAACACACAGGGAACTACTGGCAGTAGTAGAATCAGTAAAAGCATTTCACCATTACCTGGCAGGAGCGCCATTTATAGTGAAGTCTGATCACGCAGCATTACAGTGGTTGAAAAACTTCAAAAACCCCACTGGAAAGTTGGCACGATGGTTGGAAAGACTTGCACCGTACAAGTTCCAGGTAGTGCATGTCAAAGGAAACAGCATTGGGCATGCAGACGCATTGTCAAGAAGACCTTGCGATAATTGCAAGAAATGTGATCGTCTAGAAGAGAGAGATAAAACAGTGTTAGTTTGCCACTGCAAAGCAGAAGTGCACTGTGAAGAGACATGCCCAGATTGCTTATTTGAGCAAAGAAAAATTACCAGAATAACGAAGGACACCATTGACGTTAACTAGACAAGAGTCATTCCTGATGGGTTGAGTCCAAAAGATATCAGAAAAGCACAGCTGCTTGATGCTGATATCATGCCCATCATGGTTGCAGTACAAGACCAGAGGAAACGAGAATTCCAGGAAATTGCGCAAAATGGTCACAAAACCAGATCACTTTGGTACCAGTTTAATTCACTGGTAATAGAGGGAGGAATCCTCTATCGCAAGTTCGAGCACCCTAGTGGAATTAAAGAAAAGGAAGAGTTACAACTAATTCTACCAGCCAAACTTGTGAAGCCAACGGTAAAAGCATACCATGAACAGCTGGGAGTTGGAAATCATTTTGGTGTGTCCAAAACCTTGGCATACATAAAGAGATTCTTCTGGTGGCCTGGAATGTTCGAGGACACTTATGAAGTGATTTCCCAATGTGGAATTTGTGCCAAGTTCAAAGGGCCAACTCATCAGACAAAGGTGCCACTGAAGTTGTTCCAAGAAGGAGTTCTGCACGGACGCTGGCATGTGGACATCTGTGGACCTATAGATCCAAAAAGTAAAGAAGGATTTGAGTACATACTGGTCGCAGTTGAAGCCTTCTCTGGATGGCCAGTGGTGGTGCCGTTGTATAAGCAGACAGCAGATGAAGTGGCACAGGCACTTATCACTCATGTGTTTTCCATCTTTGGTGCGCCTCAATCCTTGTTGACAGATCAAGGAAAGGCTTTTGATTCCACACTGTTCCAGGAGATAATGGAACTTTACCAGATCAAAAAGCTTAGAACAACAGCGTTTCACCCTGCAACAAACGGAAAAGCAGAGAGATGGATTAAGACACTAAAACAACATCTCATGATCCTGGTGGAGCAGGACCGAGAAAATTGGCCAAAATATCTGCCATTTATAGCTCAGGCATACAGGAACCTACCTCATTCTTCACATAAGTTCTCACCATATGAGGTTATGTTCGGGGCAGCCATGAGAAGCCCTTTGGATCTGGACAGAGGTTCACCACCTCGGAATGAAGAGATGCACAAAATGTATCCCTTCTGGGTAAGAAAAACGATGCAGGACATCCATGAAGTAGTCGCACACATGAGCAAAAAGGCTGCGAAAAGAATGAAAGCCTATTATGATAGGAATGCAACATTATCACCATTCCTAGAAGGAGATTTGGTTTACCTGTACTATCCCAGGAGAGTGAAAGGAATCTCTGCAAAACTCATAACCAGATGGGAAGGACCTTACAGAATCATAAACCTGATTAATGACTGTAATGCAAGAATTGAAAGGGTTGATAATCCCAGTAAAAAGCTGATAGTGCACATAGATCGGCTAGCAAGATGCCCGGCACCAGACACGGCTGTAAACAAACAAGATGATATGAGAAATGCATGGCTACTTTTCATTGAATGAACAGCTGTGGGTGAAAGTGAAAGGCCGCGAAATTTAAATAATGGTATCTATGGTACTGACAACAAGGGCCTAAAGAGTTGCTAGAAACGCTAGGGGAAAGCCAAACAACGCGTCAGTTCATCCCAAACCGTGAACTTGAACGGGAGTGACCAAGATCTGCAATCTGCAATGGAGACAGTGGTGCTAGAGGATATTCCGGTGGTACCAATTCGCAAAATATCATTTAAAGATATCAGAATTACACCAAGAAAACAAGAAAACGGGCGGCAGATAATAAGTGCCAAGAAAGATTGCAAGCCGACAGCAACCCAACCGGCGGATCAGGAGAGGCTCCAGGGAGTGGTAGAAAGAATGAAGAGGAAAATGGAGCAGAAGAAAGTGGCTGAGGAAAGCAAGAAAGCCAGAATTCTCAGCAGCCCTTTGAGGATCAAGCAGGGAAGAAGGAGTCGGCCGCAGATGACTGTCCCGGCCGAGCCGAACCAGCTACCCAGCCGAGTCCCGCGCCGCCGAATCAGCCCAACCCGACTGGTCCAGCCCAGCGCGTCGGCAACAGAGGAGTGGGAGGAACTGCCAGTGCTGGAGGCAGATAGGAGTCTGGGGGCGTCCCTGCGGGAAGCAGAAGAGTCTCCAACCCTGAGCTTCCCTCCTCTTATCAAGTTGCCGGAACCTCAAAGGCTAAGTAAAACACTGCTACCCAGTTCACTAATTAAAGATCTAGAACTAAGTGATTCCGATTCAGAGAATGAAACCATTGAGATTAATGAAAGTAAATATGTGTCTGAATTGTCTAAAGAAATTGAAATGTTAGAAGTAGAAACTAATAAAGTAGATGTGAGCAGTGAGTTGGAAAAGGAAATTAGTGAAATTGATAAAAGAATGGAGTTAGAAATTGAAGCAATTAAGGAGATTGAGAATAGGCTGGAGTATGTCAAAATTCAAAAATTGCCGACTAGTACTTGTGACAATAAGTATGGAGGAATGAATTTAGAAATGAAATGGAAATTGTGCCCAGTTAGTGATATTCAATTAGCAAGTGGAAGGAGAGAGTGGATAAATGAACTGTACAAAAGTAGAGAGCAAGAGAAGGGTAACTTTAGGTTTCACCCGGATGATCCAAAGCAGAAGTTACGTTGCAGGAAGTGCAGGCAGCGATTCCACTCTGCAGGACAGTGTCCCAATGTGAAACGCGTTAAGTAAAACAAATTTGTAAACAAATAAATTGAAATTGTTGCCAAATTATCAAGTTGTAATTTAACTCACTGAATAAAGAATGAAACAAGTTAACCCTCACTAAATTATTTGTTCCTCAGTCAAAATAAAGGAAAGGAAAGGGAGATGAGTTACCAAACACCAGTGGAAAGTTTCATGCATATATTCAAAAGGAAAACAAACAAACATGCACAAGGCACTCAACATGCACAACAACTACAAAAGACAAAACAAAAAGAATGAAACTTAAAAATGAAACTTAAAGAAACTGGAGGGTCGTAGACGGAAAAACTGGGAGATCGAGGAGTAAAAAAAAAAAAAAGAAGCAGGGGAGTCCCAGGAGGAGAGACGACACCAGCAGTGTCTGCAATAAATAAATAAACAACAAATAAGCTAGCGTTCGGATTGGACTAAAAAAAAAAAGAAGGGAGACTCGTAAAAAAAATCAGTAAAGACACTTACTCATTCTTCCATGGACAAGTCCACGAACTCCGGCTCGGCAACGATGTTCCCGGGATAAACGACGCCGGGAGGAGGGACTTGGGGAATGAGAGGAGCGTTATCAAAATCCTCCGCTCTATACATTCCGTTGGAGAAAACATCGTTCTGCAGGACGAGCTAAAAAGAGAAAAGAGACAAAGAAAGTTATAACAGGTGAGAAAAAAAAAAAGAGAGAAAAGGAGAGGAAATTAAAAGAAGGAAACTTACATAGCAGGGATCGAGGCAACAATGGCACACGTAAAACCAGTCTTCAGACAGAAGGCAAGCGGGCACAAATTGTTCAAATTGAACAAATGAAGGGTTCAGGACCGCCCAGAACAAGCTGCAGGTTGCAGCTTGTATGCATTGGAGGCAGATCTAAGAAGAAGGAGGCACACGTCTCAGAACAGAGGGACGAGACAGACCGGGGAAGTACAAGGGACACAGGGTCCGGGACGGAGAGTGCTAATACTCACTCGGCGGTAGGTGGGATCCCCGATTTGCACTCCAACGAAGTGCTGCACCAGGATTCTGTGCACCTCCATGGCCAAGATGGGAAGAAAAAAGGCGGATTGGCGAGAAGGACGCGGCACGAAGGCACGGGGTAAGAGCACTGCTCAAGCTGACGGACCGCGGCAGACTGACGCCAAGCGGCGCGGACCGACGCGTTCGCCGGGGCGTAACAATACCGCGAAGTTTGACCAATCCCGGGGCTGGAGCAGTGTTGCGCGCGCGATCACGTGATCAAAAAGGAGTGGGGAGAGCCCCACGTGTTCGGGGAACGACCGGAAGGAACGAAACGGGGTCCTCAGCAAGGACTAGCGGAAATAAAACCGCGAGTTCGAGCAATCGACTAAGCGAGTCGAGAAATAAAGACGAACAAAAATACAAACAACTGTGCTGCTGAAAGTAAACAATAGCGTACGCACAGTGGAAAAAGAGAGTAATGAATTAAAATTGCAACATTCAAAAACGTCAAGACGAAGGAGAGACCACAGCAACGCAGACAAAGGAGACTCAACGCAGAAACGAGGAAAACGACGCTGGATCAGATACGCGCTCCATCAAGAATCCAAAAGGCAAGTGTGCATAACCTTCAAAAAGGTTAAGGGTTATAAGAGGTTTAGATTTTCAAGGTGTCACGTAGATAGGATTAGTCAGCCGAGTAGGAGACACCAAGGGCTAAGAATCTTACGCCCTAGGCAGCTGCTCAAATGTCAAACTCGTACTGTTCCCAGCGCTTTTGTGTGTTACAGGTTCTCTGTCACACTACAGGACATCAAGATGTCAAGAGCTAATCACAAATTAAACTGGAACGGATCCCCGTGGTTGACGCCCTTGAAGGATTAAACTACTATTAAACAGGCTTAATAGTGGTCCGGAGAAGGAGTCATACTAGTGCATTGCTACATGCTAGGGGTGAAGTCAATTTCTTTTTGTTTGCACACTGAGTCAAGCTAGTAGGGTTGCGACCCGTAGGCTTGTACAAGGTGGAAGTCCACAGGATTAGTTAAGGATTTTAGTAAAATTTGCAAAATAATTTATTGGAATTTTATAACGTTAACGTTAGAGCGTTGAATTTTGAATTGTAAAACTGAAATGTGTAACGGAGACCAAGGCGAAAAGTTAGGGATTGACAAAACGAGGATTTTTGTCAAAGAGAGGGGTTCTAAAAAGAGGGAATAATGTAGTATTGTCGCTATAACCTAACCAGGTTACACCCAAACAAGCAGAAGGCTCTCCGAAGCACGGCCACCAGTGATCACTGTTGGTAGCGACACCCTCTTATACATGCAGCCAGAACCCAACAATAGTTTTGTTTTACGATCGCCTTTGTTCTTCCTGTTGTTTTGCCAATCACCCAATAAAAGGGGCGCGAGCTTTGAGCTCGTCGCCAGTCTTCCCTCAGGTGAACTACGACTCACACTGATATCGGCTCCCCACAGAACCCACAATACAACAATATTCTTCGACATTTTTCGACATTATCCCTCATTTTTCGATGTTTTTTGATGTTTTTCGACATTATCCATATTTTTCGATATATCTTAACATTTTTGAGATATTTCGAGATTTTTCGACATTTTTTACGAATTTCTACATATTTCGACAATTTTCGACATATCTCGACAATTTTTGAAATTTTCGACACCCCTCGACGCCTATACCATGAAAATTGGTTCGACGAGCGCAATTCAGTGTTGCCAACTGCTGCCAAATAAAGTCCGAGTTTGACCGTTCCATCTGAGGCCGAACTCACGTATTTCGACATTTTTTCGTGATTTCCGACTTCCCTTTTTTGCCGAGTAACTGACCGTTTAGTCACTATCGGCACGTTTTCAAAGCAGAAGGGAGGGCTGTAGTTTCGGTAGTTCACCGTTACAAACTGCCTCTTTCCGAAGAGAATGCCTTTACGGGCCGCAGGCCCGATCATTTACATGCTAAGAGGACGTTCTGTGTGACTTAGGGGTCGGGCCGAAGGCCCGACCGAACGCCGCCGGCAGGCCAAGCAGGCACGCCCCCTGCCGAACGGAGTTGCCAGTGTAGCAAAGCGGAGCTGGCAACGACGTTTGGCGGAAGGGCGGGCCTGCTTGTTTTTATTTAAATTCGTTTTTATTGATGGATTCGCGCGCATCTGAATTAATTCCAAGAATTGCTTGTAAAGTGGCTTATTGTTCTGTTTCAGAAAATGAAGGGGCGCCTGGACCGGCACAGGTTCTCATAACGCCTTCGTGGCCATTGGTGTTCCGGGAGCTAAGTCAGGCGCGGACATACGAAGGTACGTAGCATGCCCCAGCTGCCTATGGCCGCGTCAGACGCAGCCTCTTAATTTCTCTCTGCTTTTGTTACAGAATTGGACCGAGCAGCTCGGCGGGCCAATGCGGCATATCTAGACCTGCCGGCTGTTTCGCCGGACTTCGTCAATTCAAATTGCCCAAGGTGTTTCGCACCCATTCTGATGTCGAGACCAGGAGGTCTCAAATCTGTGCGCAGGGAGGCGCCGTGCAGGTGCTATGCTGCAGCGTCAAAGCACTTCCTGGAAAGAAATAAGACACTCCTGGCTCTTCGGGCAGGTTGGGTGCCACTGCGTTTGTCGGCCCTTCGCAACTCCATGACCCTCGCGTCTCCACAGGAGCGAGCCTCCATTTTGGCCGCCCTCACATCTCGTGATGTGTGGGTCACTGAGGCGGCAGTGCATGAGCCACCCGAACGCGCCAAGCTCGGCATAATGAACCTGACTGTAAGTAAATCACCTTGTAACGAGGAGATATTTCCCATAAACTTGTTCCGGCACTTCCCTGCCCAAATGGACCCCACCCAGATGAGCTCAATGCACACTTCGCAAATGTCAAGGTGAACAATGAAGAACTTATAATGGCTAATGTGCAATTTTACGAGAGCCTTCCAAAGCCTAACCGGGAAGATTTCCACTTTTCCCATGTCATACCAGAAGAGGTTATAAAAGCTGTGCTTAGTATTGGTAGTAATGCTAAAGGTGTTGATGAGATTCCTACTTCATTTGTTAAAAACTGTTTGTATGAACTTACTCCAGCTATCATGCACATCTGTAACCATAGCATGCAGCATTGTGTTTTCCTGACCTGTGGAAGATTGCGACTGTAAAACCCCTGCCTAAAAAGCCTAATCCATCTACCTTTAAAGATTATCGGCCTATCAGTTTACTGTGTGTAATTTGTAAAATCCTTGAAAAAATTGTACATAACCAAATAAGCAAATATTTAAAAAAATACGAAATTCTTAATCCACTACAATCTGGATATAAAAGCCAGCATAGTACAAGCACAGCTTTGGTGAAGGTAAAAAATGACTTGTTACAGGCTATGGATGAAAGAAAGCTTTCTATCTTAGTACTGTATGATTTTTCAAACGCCTTCCCATCTGTGCACCATGGCCTGCTTTTAGCTAAATTAAAATGGCTCGGGCTATCGTTCTCTGCCTGTAACTGGTTTGCCTCTTACCTAACGGGTCGCCAACAGAAAGTGTTATTTAACAACTCAGAGTCATCCTTGCTTCAAATTTTACTTGGTGTTCCACAAGGCTCAATTCTAGGCCCACTGCTATATTTGTTGTATGTAAATGATATTACCGATATATTTAATAATACTCAGTGCCACCTCTATGCTAATGACCTGCAGAATTATATTTCTTTCCTTCCAGAAAATTTTCATTCTGCTGTTAACATTGTAAACAATGAAGCAATAGCACTCGGAGAGTACTCTGCTAAGCACAACCTGCTCATTAATCCTGTTAAAACACAGGCCATCATATTAGGTAATAGGTAACCCGAAACTGTTAAATAAACTTGTTCCACCTCTTTCCCCCATATGTGTTAATGGTGTTGTCATTGAATATTCGGAGGAAGTTACGAATTTAGGTGTCATTTTTGACAAATTTTTATCGTGGGAGCCACATATCATCTCTGTTTGTAAGAAAGGCATTGGTGTTATTCAAAGATTAAGACATTGTAGGGATCTACTTCCTGTGCCTGTGCGTATTCACCTTGTAAATAGTCTTGTTTTGCCAATCCTGGATTATGGCTGTACGGTGTTCAATGATCCTCTTGTTGTAAACAGTATCCAAATTCAACGCGTTCAAAACGCTGGCCTGCGCTTTATATATGGTCTCAGAAAAGATGTAAACATAACCCCTTATCGTCATAGAACGAATTGGCTTAAACTGGAAGCAAGAAGAAAATGTGCTATGTTAATATTATTGTTTAAATCTATAAAACCTTCCAGCAGCCATCGTACTTGTTTAGTATGTTTACTTTTATGAAAAATGTGCACAACAGGCAAAACGGGCAAACGGATCTCACTCTGAGAGTCCCTCATCATCGCACAAACAAAATGAAAGGGTCTTTTTCTGTTGGTGGTGCGATACTCTGGAACGCTTTGCCGAAACATATAAGATCCTGTCGTACTCTTAATACTTTTACATCCAAACTGTTCAATCACTACTACCAAAAGCAAATACTTGAATGTTAATAGCACTGTTGTTATCCTTACGTATTCTATTATTTTTTACTATCGCATGTTGTACTGTTCCATCCACTGGTGTAAGCTTGTAAAAAGGAAGACTCGACTGTGCTGAGATCTAGTTTTGGGTACCTGCTAATTTGGTACTATTTTATGGGGCTCGTCAGCCCTAATGTACCTATATTTTGAAATAAATCAAATCAAATCAAATCTCTCTCTCTCTCCTCTCTCTCCCCTTCTCTCTCTCTCTCTCACCCCGCTACCCCCCTCTCTCTCTCTGTCTCTCTCTAGTACACACCAACTGTATAAGTATACATGACTGCATATATGTATTTCATTGCAGGTACCGAAGATTTGCTGAAAACTCTGAGATCGTGGAAGAAAGGGAAAATTTCTACCGGGCCATGTGCACTCTTCATCTCTCCTGGAGGGACGAGTTGGAGATCCTAGCCGCAGGCCAGGCCAACTCGTTCCAAAAACTGTACGTGGACAACGAAGACACCATCTTGGCCAGGAGGGCTACGTTCGAGGCGGCGCTGGGCCTTGACACACTCCTGCAGCACGAAATGGACGCCTGTGTTGCGGAGGACGAGGCGGCGGCGCTGGAGGCGGAGTGCAATGCGCGGGGCACGCTCGCCGGCGCCTCCAAGCTGTACTTCGACGACGACGAGGTAGCCGAGTTCATGGACTGCGATGATGCCCAGGACGTGAACATCGACTTGCCAGAAACGCAGCGTCAGCCCCAGCCGTGTGCAGTCCCGGCGCAAGTGCGACGCCGTGGAGTCTGGGACCGCCAGACCTACTTGGACAACATCCGCCGCCTCAACAAGCAGCAGCGGGACGTGGTGCTGGCCGTTATCCACGAGGTCAGGACCCAGGCCCCGCCCCGCCTCATCTACATCGACGGCGCGGCGGGCACGGGCAAGTCAGTAGTGGCACGAAACCTCGCCAACGCCTTCGAGACCTTCTGCCCAGCCAACACTGTTGAGGACTCAAGCAGCGTGGTCATCAGCGCCCCGACAGGCAAGGCGGCCTACAACATCGGCGGCGGCACCATGCACAACGTGTACCACCTGTCGTACAACCAGGAAGCGACCTCCTCTCAGCGCTTGCACGGGGGGTCAAGCGATGTGATGTTGCCCCTGCAAGGGCAGCAGTTAGGCAACATACAAATCAAGTTTGCCAACGTGCGGGCGTAGATCATCGACGAGGTCAGCATGGTGTCCGACCGCAACCTGCTTAGCGTGGACCAGCGCTGCAAGGAGGCAAAGGGCAACGAGGCAGACTTTGGCGGGCTGTGGACGGTCATTTTCGGAGACTTCCGACAACTTGCGCCGGTTGGCGGCTCCCCTGTCTACGTCAGCCCAAGAGACAGCCTCGCCGGTAGCTCTCTCCGTGGCAGAAGTTTGAGTACGTGGAGATTACGGAGAATATGAGACAAGGGGAAGACAAAGTGTTCGTGGAGCTGCTCAAGAAGATCGGGGACGCCGAGGAGCCGCTGTCAGACGCAGACCGTGCATTGGTAGAGTCAAGGTTAGTAGTTTGGACATTGATGTTGGCAGCGCAAACAGATATCATAGTAGTTAATGCGACATCACTTAACAAGACGCATCCTTTCTTTTTAGGTTCGTTGCTGAAAACAACTTGAAAGTACCCAACGACTGCCCGAGGTTCTATCACCAAAACAAGGACAAGGACAACCTCGCCGAGCTCCTGAAGGCTCCCAGCCATCAGATCATCCGACTACCGGCCCAAGACCGCGTCCAGGAGAACAGGAAGTACCTGGGCATGGCGGCGGAAGGCAGGCGGCGAAGAAACCATGAGCACCACGACTCGCTGCTTGAGAGAGCTGCTGATCTCACCACCGCCAAGGCGCAAGGACTCCCCGCTCTGTTGCTGGCCGTGGTGGACCGTCCCTACAAGCTGACGGTGAACGTCAGGGTTGAGGACGGGCTCGTCAACGGTGCTGTGGGCGTCTTGAAGTGGGTGCAGGTCAGCGTGCTATGCCCCACCTCGCGTACACCTGGTGTCAGCACCCCTGAGCTGGCCGTGCAGACGCTGTGGCTGCGCTTCCCCGGTGACGTCGGCGACGTGACCAGCCGCGCTACCCGGGAGCAGCTCAAGGCCGCCCTCGCGCGGCAGAAGAGCCTGCCGCAGGACCTGCTGGAGTCGCTGCCCTACGAACTGCCGCCCTGCCCTGAGGGCGCCGAGCTGGACGGCCTGGTCCCCGAGTAGCGCGACGACAAGCAGCTCATGCAGCTCAGGACCGAGTTGTGGCGACACGTCATCCGCCAGCAGTTCCCGCTGGTGCCCGCGCTGTCTGACACCGTCCACTCCACCCAGGGCAGCTCTTACGACAAGGCCTGTGTGGAGTACTACGACGGCATGGAGAACAAGATGGTGTACGTCGGCTTCAGCCGTGTGCGCACGCTGGCCGGCCTCTACATCTCCGAGAGTACGCGGGGCCACGGCAGCAAGCGTGCGCAGGGCGCTGGTGCTGCAAGCGCGCCCAAACTGTTCAATCACCCCAGGCTGAACAAGAAGTACGAGCGCCTAGCCAAGGAGAAGGAGCGACTGCGCAGCAAGCCCATCGAGCCGTGGTGGGCGCCCCTCGAGGACCGCCCTGATCCTGGTCTGCGTGTGGTGTATCGCAACGTCCAGAGCCTCAACGCCCACCACCAAGACGTCACTCTGGGTGACGTATTCATGAAGGCGGGTGTCTTGCTGCTGGCAGAGACCTGGCTGCGGCCCGGGCAGCAGGTGGAGCTCGGCCGAGGCATGACAGAGGTGGCGCGCTGCGACTCACCGGCACTGCAGGGCAGTGCTGCCGGCGGCGTAGCCGAATACTCCAAGCTGCCAATGTGCCAAGACCAGGTGATCAGCCCGCTGCCCTTGGTGGAGGCGGCGAGCGCACGACAGGGTGACATCCTGCTGGTGGCTGTGATGTACTGCCACCCAAAGGCACAGCAGGAGCATATCCTTGAGGCCCTGGACGCCCTGCTGTCATCAGCCCCCGCCAGGACAACCATCCTCGCCGCTGACTTCAACACGGACATGCAGTCCGCGGGAGGACGGCAAATCACAGCTGCACTGGAGGCCAGGGGGCTGACCTCGAGCAGCAATCGGAGCGTCCCGACGACGTACAACAGCACCACCATAGACGTTATGTTCTCCACTGCGCCAGAAATGACAGTGACCCAGTACCAGTCGTACTATAGCAGTCATATTCCAATGGTCGCTGATATTTAGGTAAGGTATAGTCAACATAAAGAAATATTGATTGCGCTTAATACAAAAGCATAACTAATTGATGGTAAATTTTTTGCAGATTAATCCAAGCCGTAAATCAAATCTTTCAAAACCAAATCTTTCAAACTGTGATAAACTGTTTATAATATTTATTTAAGTATTTAAACAGATAGTTTTAATATCATGTAACATTACGTCTTCTTTAAGCAGTCATATTCCAATGGTTGCTCTGACATTTGGGTAAGAAAAAGTCAACGTAAAGAAATATTGATTGCGCTAAATACAAAAGCATAACTTATTGATGGTAAATGCCTTTTTTTTCTGTTGCAGATTAAACAAAGCTATATCAAATCTTTCAAACTGTGATAAACTGTTTATAATACCTTTTTAAGTATTAAAAGAGATAGTTTTAACATCATGTAACATTACGTCTTCTTTAGTTTCTTTTAGTGTTTTATTTAAAATGCCAAGCCAATCAATACAATATAGTTTTTTTAAAGTAATCACACAAGTGTCTGAAATATATTACTTGCGATGGAAGTCCTAAGTCCGAACATGAGAAAGTGTATTGGTAAGAGTTTTCTTTCATTTGTTATGCCTTTTAATACAATGAATACTAAAATCATTTGCTGAGAAGGGCCGAAAAATTACCGTGTGCGATGCTAGGGTGACGGAATAGGCTTAGGACTATGCGACGAGGAGATTATTGACAACAATAAAAGTGAGCCGGCGAGCCGGCGGCTGCAGGGCAGCAGAGCGCTGTCGCGCTGGGGTGGGGCGCAGGAAGGGGCACCGGCCCGACCGCGACCGTCCGGCGGCCCGAGAGGTGGCGTAGAGCTGTCGGGGCACGGAGGCGCTGGGCTGGGAGGGGGGAGGCGCGGGGCAGGGGGGGGCACCGTCCCGGCCGCCCGGCGGCCCGAGGGGTGGCGTGGAGTGGTCGGGGCACGGAACAGCGCTCGCGGGGCGGGCGGCGCGCACGCGCCACGCGCCGACATTTTCGCCCATGTATAATATTATGCCACACTGGCTGCTCGCTCTGCCGGCTGCTCTCTGCTGGTTGCGCTGTTCTCTGCATGCTTCTCGTTGTATGACAGTACAAGCAGGCTGATACATTCGTATCATCTGCTAAAAACAGACCACGCGACCGTGACCAAAAGTTCCGGAGGGCCGGAACTTGAAAGCAGATGATACGTATGGTAGATATCTATACGCGTCGCCGCCGCAGAGAAGCGGAGCGCTGTCGCGCTGGGCTGGGAGGGGGGAGGCCGAGGGGGAAATAACCTCGGACTTTAGTGTGCACCACTAATTCAACAAATTCAGTCTAATTCAAACAAATTCAAGCCAATTCAACCTAATTCAAATCTAATTTCAATTCATTTCAAGCCAATTCAAGCCAATTCAAGCCAATTTAAGCCAATTCAAACCCAATTCAAGCCAATTCACACACTAATTCAGTCCAATTCATAGGCAATTCACAGCCAATTCAAGCCAATTCACAGCCAATTCAAGGCAATTCACTTCCAATTCACGAAATTTGTACACCTAATTCAGCGGTTATTTCCCCCTCGGGGGAGGCGCAGGGTGGGAGGGGGCACCGGTCGCGGCCCAGCCGCCCGGCGGCCTGAGAGGTGGCGTGGAGTTGTCGGGGCTAGGAACAGTGCGCGCGGGGCTCGGGGCGCGCGCCGCGCGCAGACATTCGTATATAATATAATGCCACACTAGCTGCTCGCTCTGCCGGTTGCTCTCTGCTCGCTGCGCTGCTCTCCGCAGGCTGCTCGCTGTATGGCAGTAGAAACAGGCTGATACATTCGTATCATCTACTAAGCATTGATGGGGCAAGTCAATCTGTAAAAGCTTAGAAGCAGCATTTCGAGGATGTATGCTTAATTGCAGCAGTTTGAGGAGATACACATTTAGTTATAAACAGCAATTCGAGGTGATACATCTGCTTTTTCAATTTGTTTATTCCCACGACATAAACACGTAGCATGGATCATTCCATAACCCAATTTTATGGAATGGTCCATTTTCCGTGTTAATGTCATCGGAATAACCAAATTTAAAATGCAGCTGTATCACCTCGGATTGCTGGTTATATCTAAATGTGTATCTCCTCAAACTGCTGTAATTAAACATATCATCTCAGAGTGCTGCTTTTAAGCTAATATGTAACTCCTCGAACTGCTTGGTTTCAACGCACATGCGCGTGCTCTGATAATATTTGTGTGTAGTAGTTTGCCAGTTTAAACTGCGAAACAAAAGTTTTGCAGTTCTTACTGCGAAACAAAAGTTTTGCAGTTCTAACTGCGAAACTTTTAGTTCTGCAGTTTAAAGTGGCGAACTCTTTAGTTCTACAATTACAACTGGCGAACTCTTTAGTTCTGCAGTTTAAAATGGGGAACTATTTTTTTAGTGTGTAGTAGTTTTCCAGTTTAATCTGCAGAACTAAAGAGTTCGCGAGTTGTTACAGCAGAACTAAAGAGTTCCCCAATTTAAAGTGCAGAACTAAATATTTCCCAGTTAGAACTGCAGAACTTTTTTTTCGCAGTTTAAACTGGCAAACTACTACACACTCAGATAAGCAGAGTATTCAACCGCGAATAAGGGGGTGTGTGTGGGGGGGGGGGGGGGTCATTGCGCGATTGGGGAGGGGGGGATTAAAAAATTTCGCTTTTTTGCAAAAACTTGTAAACATGGTTTTATTTTCTGTAGTGAAGTAATGTGGAGCGAGCCGTGACCGGCCGTTGCGAGGCGTGGCAAGCGCTGCGCTGCGCGCTGCGGAAGCCGGCGCAGTGCTTACCGCCAGCTCACTCGGTTTCTCCGGCCAGTTGAGCGATTAATTCGCCTCTACTACGTTTGTGCATGGCGATTTTTACACATGGCGCGGGACCAAAAGAAGGGGGGGGGGAGGGTCATGACCCCCCTGACCCCCCCTCCAGCGCCGGCAACGCATCAGCCTTCATTTGAAAAGAACGGTTCTCACGAAAGCCTCCTGGTTCCCTTAAACCTAGGGGGCCGCTTAACGCGTTAGCGTAAGAATTCTATCTTTTTGGGCTTTCTTAATTTGAAACATTTTTATGTTGATATTGAGCTTATGGTTTATGTTAATTACAATGATCATGATCGTTTGTCTCCTCGGATGTTGGAGTATGATCTTGACTCTACTGATCCCGGAGTGGCTCGCAAGCGCTACAGGTCACAAGCGCTACAGCTCGCTAGCGCTACGGGCCGCAAGCGCTACAGCTCACAACCGCTACAGCTCGCTAGCGCTACGGCTCGCTAGCGCTACGGATTACAAGCGCTACAGTTCACAACCGCTACAGCTCGCTAGCGCTTCAGCTCGCTAGCGCTACGGGTCACAACCGCCACAGCTCACAACCGCTACAGCTCGCTAGCGCCACGGGTCGCAAGCGCTACAGCATGAGAGAAGGGCGCCCTGGAGAGGAAGCAAACCTGGGCGGATGGGGTACACTGATCACTTTCTCAGCACCTCACGGCCGTAAATGGAGTCGGACGGAGCTGCGACTGAGTCGACCGTGACCGCGAAGCTGCGCTGCTTTGCTACTAGAGACCTGCAACGAGTGAGCTAGGCGAGCTACGGCACCATTGTCGCCGTCCACGTCGGCACGTTGCTCGTTTAGCTCGTAGCCGAATCCTCGCGAGCTCTGATCGGGAGGCCGGTGCTCGCGAGCTCGACGAGCTAGAGCGAGCTACGCAGCTCGTGCGCCGAACTGTGCAGTGGCTGGGAGGAGCGAATTGAGTTGCGAGCAAGATAGCTCGCGCGGTGCGGTGGTTTGCCTACTCTGCGCGGCGCAAATGCCCTAAGGTATCTCAAGTTATATCACTATGCGGAAGTGTAAAAAAGTAAGCGCAAATTGTTCACCCGTATAGGCAACTGAAAAATAGGTTCTAAGACCGTCTCTGAGGCAATGAGTTCTCATGCAACCGCCGCCACCTTCTCCTCTCCCCCTATTACTCGCGACATGGCGGGCGCTCGGCGCTTCAAAGTGAAGTGCGAGGTAACGGTGATAGGCAGGCATGCCTCCCGCCGCCACGACACTGCTGCCCCCCCCCTTCCCCATTACAGGACAGGGCAGCGGCGGAGAGCCGCGGCCGGTCCGGTCCCGGTCCGGTCGACCGCCGCCCCCGCCACTCGCTGCCGGACAGCTGAGGCGCATAGGTTGCCTATGCGGGGTCTGCACGGCGCTTTAAATAAAAAAGTTTTTCATTTAACTAAGCGTGCCGCAAATAAAAGCCCATTAGTACCATAAAACCGTTTTCCAAAAAGGGCCATCGTGATTGCTGATTGTTGCACAAGAAAGTGATCAAACTTTATAAAATAACATGACGGTTATGGAAAACAACACCAATATATTTTATCAAAAGACAATGACAAGTCAGTACAAAAGTAACAAAGTCCTACTTTCTCTGCTGTCTCTTCAACCTCCTCCGATTACTTTGGAAAGAGCGGATTAGAACATACGCATGCACGAGATCAGCCCCTATTCTGGAACGGCGTGGGGTGATGACCAGCCCGGTCTTACTCCACACGCGTTCCGAAGGGGCGCTAGATGCCATAATGGCTAGATGCCTTCGAGCGATCCTCCATAGCTTTGGGTACTTCTTGCAACCCTGAAAGAAATTTGCGGGCGGACTTAAAATGGTGTAATTACATTTTATCAAAATTCTGACGTAAAAAAAAAATTGTATACTCTTACATGTTCCCTCCACCACTGAAGAGGGTCAGCTACATAGGGCATGCCCTTTTCTGAAATGTAGCTGTCCACTTCGTCGTCTTCCTCATCCACATCTATGTAGCTGGACCCGAAGCGCAGAGGGGAAGTAGCCTGGGCTGCTGCCGCCAAGGTAGCCGCCTCCGGCTGCTCCCCCGGGTCATCGGGAACAGGATCAGGGTCACCTCCTTGTGATCGCGCCAGCCTACCCACTGCAGCACCTCCACCTGCAGCAGCATCCCGCTGCTCCTCCTCTCGCATGAGGCGTCTGATGTTCGCCATGACCTATCAAATAACAAGGCACGTTTATTATCAAAGATCTAGCGGCCACCGGGCAAAATGTTTAGCATGAAAGTAAGGCTGTTGCCTAGCTGACAGGCGTATCTGAAGCAAGCTGCACAACCGTGCCTGTGTGTGTTGTGTACTACACGCTAAATCTTATGAACTTTTTTTATACGCAGCTACCGATTTCTGTAAACATGCTCTATTTATGAATAATTTTGTACTCAATTATAAACAAAATGAGCCGACTATGAACATTTTTTTTCATAATTGCGCACGAAAGTATGCGTAAATAGAGCATGTTTACAGATATCGGTAGCTACGTATAAAAAAAGTTCATAAGAATTTAGTGTGTAGTTCGAGTAGGAGGAAGCGGCGTGGGTGCAGGAGAGCCTGTCGAGTGCGAGTGCGCTACGCGAGTGCGCTGGGGGAGGTGTGTTCCTCCGCACGCCACGTCGCACGCCGCCCTTCTTCAGAACACTCGCGTGCGACGCACCTTTCGCTCCTCACTCGACTCGCAATAAGTGAGACGCCGAGCGCCCAGTACTCGCAGAGGCCTCACAAACATTGTCGATTTAATGTACTTGTTAACATTTAACATACCCTGTCACGGTCCTCTTGTTGGAGCACTCGGAGTCGCCGCATGTTAGGCCAGAAAAATGCGGCTGTCATCTGGGTCAGATCTAGCGCAGCCTTCTCACGCAATAGAGTGGCAGCCTCGTGGCGCAAAGCAGCAAGAACCTAAAGAGATAGTAAACAGCGTGCAGTTAATCTTAAAATTTCGACTCTCTAGATATAGAATAATTATTACGTGTAATTGATATATAAAAGTACCTCACAGTCATCAGGCTTCTCAGCGCAGTGGTCTAACAGCTCTCTGATGGAAGTGGCCGCCATAGCGATGGTGGGGTAGCCCTCGCCTTCGAGCCGTTTGGATTCCTTCTCAAAGGGTGTGAGAAAGGCGACCAGCCCATTTAGCAGCACTTCACTTATACCCTCTGTTCTACTAAGGTGTTGTAGATTGCCTGTTGTAGCGGAGTGGCCGCTCAGAATTGTGTTGATCTAAAATGAAAAGCACTGCTATTAGAAAGTTGCATGCGTTTGTAACCCAACGGGTTACAAATCTCTGTGTATCCACACTGTGAAAAATATCTTTGTAGATTTACGATAAACTTTGTAAATCGTCATTTACGAAATATGTTGTAAATTTACGACGGACCTTTTTTGCTCGTGAATGAATTTCAAGCCGAAATGGAGTGCTTGTAATTTTACGATTTGCAATTGTAATTTTACAACTGCACTTCGTGGAAAATTTTCCCGTGAACTTACGACTATTTTTCACAGTGCTCCAAGTGTGACAGAGAATACGCCGCAGTGTTGCGGGTTTGCCTACTCGCCCACCTGCAGCACGGCCCCTGGCCCCTGTAGCCGGAGCGAGTAGGCAATCCCGCAACTCTGCGGCGTCTTCTCTGTTACACACGATATGAGCATCTCCGGTAATACCAAGTCAGACAATCTACTACTGACGTACCTCATTCATTTTCCCTTGGATTGACCTGAGTAGAGTCAGGTGCGAATTCCAACGCGTCGAGACCTCCTGTTTTAGTGAGGTAGACAGTCTGCTCATGAGACCTGGGGATCTTTTAAAGAAAGCAACCAGATCTTTGCACCTCTCAATGAGACTAACTGCCTCCATCCGAACCAACTCTGCTCTAAGCCTGTCCTTCATTGCCAAAATCATGGGGGAGTCGTCCATGTCTGGCTCTACGTGGTCCTGCAGTGCAGGCCATGCCGCCGTAGTCACAGAGGGAGACTTCTCCCGATCACCACCAATGTCCAACGGCCCAAGAATCACAAGAATTGATTTTACATCGTCGTTGTAGATCATGCTTAGGGGGTGGAGTAGCTCCGATTCACGTTCCCTTAGACGCTCCTCAATCTAGGTGAAGTAAACAACAATTAGGCAACGATAAATATTTTTGTAATACCATTCACTGCGCGACTGCGCTTGGCGCATTAACTGAGGTACTGGATTTTTCTTTGAATGCGTAACAGTGTTGCGGGATTGCATACTCGCCGGGACTGCAGGGGCCATGGCGCCTTACGGGCGAATGGGGTAGGCAAACCCGCAACACTGTTACCGAGGGGTAAACAACTCTGAATTCGGTGTACAAATTTCGTGAATTTGAATTGAATTCGTCTGAATTAAATTGAATTCGTTTTGAATTAGCTTTGAATTTTTTGAATTTATTGCGAAGTTTTTTGAAATTGTTGTGAATTTGTTGTGAATTTACTTGAATTCGTTTTGAATTCGCTTGAATTAGTTTTGAATTCGTTTTGAATTCGCGTGAATTATTTTTGAATTCGTGTGAATTAGTTCTGAATTCGCGTGAATTAGTTTTGAATTCGCGTGAATTAGTTTGAATTAGTGTGAGTTTTGAATTAGTGGTGTACATCAAAATTCGGAGTTATTTACCCCTCGACTGTTACGCATTCAAAGAAACACCTGGTACACTCTTAACTTTCTACAAAGAAATTTTTCGTAGAATACAAAGAATTATGTGCAACCGTAATATACAAGAAAAATCCTTGTATTACAAAGAGTTTTCCTTTGTACTACAAGGAATTTTCTTTGTATTACAAAGAAAATTTTGCTTTGTAGTGGCTTTGTATTACGGTTGCACAGAATTCTTTGTAATACAAGGAATTTTCTTTGTAAGAAGTTAAGAGTGTACAACACAGGAAAATCACGCGCGTGATGTTCGCGGTCGCCGGCGACGGGGCGAGGGGCAAGCAAGGAACGTATGTGTGCTGGGAGCGTGCGTTAAAATGATAGGTAACTACACGAACTTACCTCACCACGGTACAGTAGAAAGGAAGATAGCATTTTTACATGACTCTGCGTAGCCCAGTTCGAGAAGTGGAGCCCTTTTCCAACTTTTTTGCTTCTTCTTGCTAGCGATGGTTTTGCTTCCCGCACTGCACTATCGCATAGCTGAATTATGTCCCGCGCTTCAGGGGCACTGTCAAGGGCTCTTGTAATCAGGTTCATGTACGAAATAGTGAAAGCTCCCTCCTCGCAGAGATTCAGGGCGTGGTCAAGGCAGTAATGCCATTTGAAGTCTTGCAGTGCATTTCTGATGTTACTGCCCCCGTCAGTAACGAATTCAATGTTCTTTGCTTCTTCAGGAGAAATCCCTATGCTAGAAAACTTGCGTAGCAGGTCCGCACGGATTTCTTCTGAAGTGGCCGAATTACTCTCAAATAAAGACGTGAAAAGGTCATAATTTTCTAGTGACCCTTCTTTGTTTACAAAGTGGGCAGTTACAGTAATGAAGTGGTCTTTTTTGAAACTATCAGTCCACATATCACTGGTGGAGGAGCAGCGTCCATCCCGCACCGCCTCCGCTACGGCAGGCCCAACTACCTCCATTACTTTCTCGCCCTCCTCCACTATGTTACGAGCGAGGGTGGTAGGGTGCGGCATCATTTTCTCGGCATCAAGTCGCCCCCACTGTCCCCACTTCTGCCCTAGGTCTAATAAGCCCTGGCAAAATTCTATAAATGACTCACACTCTTAACTTCTTACAAAGAAAATTCCTTGTATTACAAAGAATTCTGTGCAACCGTAATACAAAGCCACTACAAAGCAAAATTTTCTTTGTAATACAAAGAAAATTCCTTGTAGTACAAAGGAAAACTCTTTGTAATACAAGGATTTTTCTTGTATATTACGGTTGCACATAATTCTTTGTATTCTACGAAAAATTTCTTTGTAGAAAGTTAAGAGTGCATGCCCTACCTTTTCTACTGGTATCATCTCCTCGCCGAAGTATCGGACGAGGAGGGCATTGAAAGACTTCTTAGCAAGGGTAGGGGGAGCAGAGAGGACTTGGGGTTGGGGTTGCGATTGGTCAGTACCAACGTCAACGTTTTCCACAACAACACCTACACCACTCACATCATTCGGGCACTTGTGCTTCGCCAAACTCGTGCTGCCGGCACCATTATCCTGCATCTTGTACAGGGCCACGCAATTTTTGCACTTGGCAATCCAAAGGATTTTCCCGGTGGATTTATCCTGCACGACCTGGAAGCGTGCCCAAGGCCCTGTGGATCGCGCTATAGGGTTTTCTATGAGAACGTAGTCGTTATCTCTCAGTTTTTTTAAAATTTCTGTCCTGTTGAGCTGGGATCGTTTTTTTTTTGGAGGGCCCCCATCCCCAATCCCATCCTCATCCTCTTCTACAGATGTTGCCGCAGGCGCAGACCCGCGAGGCACAACTGTAAAATTTACATTAGCTATAGTTGCGGAAATTTATGATGCGAGTAACGAACTAATCTTTTCCATTCATTAGTGGCCGTGGAACCTTAGAACATCGGAAAGGAGGGGGGGTGGGGTAGCCACCATGTCAAAACCTGAATGGAGACACGCGACACGCCGTACAGCGGTTGGCGCGGGGAGGGGGGGGGGCAGTGGGGGCGATCGCCCCCCTCCCCCCCTCGTCGCGTCCTGAAGGCCGCCTGAAAGGTAGGCAATAAGAGGTGGAAAACCCCTGTAGGTAGGCAACCCACAGCCAGTGGCGCCAAGAGGGGGGTCGCGGGGTTGCAGCTGCAACCCCGCGGATGTGAGTAAAAGGGAGGTGAGGGTGACTAAAGGGGAGGGGAAGGGAGGAGTAAAAGGGTGGAAGCAAAGAGAGAAAAGAAAGAAAGAGAGAGGGGAAGGAAAGGAGAGGGGAAAAAGGTTTAGAAGAGGGAGAAACGGGTTTAAACAGATGTGAAACGGATTAAAAGGGAGATAAAACCGAGGGGTAAATAACTCCGAATTTTGATGTACACCAGTAATTCAAAATTCACACTAATTCAAACTAATTCACACGAATTCAAAACTAATTCACGCGAATTCAAAACGAATTCAAAACTAAATCAAGCGAATTCAAAACGAATTCAAGTAAATTCACAACAAATTCACAATAATTTCAAAAAACTTCGCAATAAATTCAAAAAATTCAAAGCTAATTCAAAACGAATTCAATCTAATTCAGACAAATTCAATTCAAATTCACGAAATTTGTACACCGAATTCAGAGTTGTTTACCCCTCGGGTAAAACGGTGTAAAAGGGAGTTACGTAATGGGGCTTGCAGCCCCGCCCCGAAAAAGTCTTGGCGCCACTGCCCACAGCACATCGCCCCTCCCGTCATCCGGACTTAAAACCGCCCCTGGCGAGTGTGACCATGCAACAGCGATCAGTTCGCGTCATGTATCAATGATAAACAAAACCTACATCCCCACCTCCTCCCGCCATCCAAGTGCCAAGGCCACGTAATATATGAACGAAAGTAGTGGGGGGGGGGATTTCACGAGACAATGATGGACAAGCTACACTTAGCGTCACCCTACCTGCTTCTCCTACACGTGCGCCTGTGCCTGTTTTGCTGCGACAGCGCCTTTTGTGGGTGGGTCTGGATGTGCTGCTGCCGCCGCCACCGTCTCCTTCCCCGCCTTCGCCACTCATCCTACTTTCTCTTCTCGACTTGTCCTCAACTATTCAAAACAAAATCGAAAAATTTCTTTCCACGAGCTCAAAAGTAAGTAAAGAGGGAATGCTTCGCTGGGCGCACGCAACGCACCTTGCGCAGCAGACGCGTGGGAAGGGGCGAGCGCGAGCCACACGGCCGCGGTGGAAACAAAGTCAGGGAGGGGGAAGGGGCGGGGGAGGCCGCGGGCGCGGGCGCGGAAAGAAGGAACAGGGAACAGGACCACGAACCTCAACAATAAGTATAGTGCATACCTAACGCCTCTGGCCTAGTCAGTCCTCTGCTTTAGTCGGTCTCGCTCGTCTCACCCTCTCCTTGCCTAACACTACACTGTGGCGGCCGGTCCGTCCGTGTCCATGCTGTGTTGATGAACTGATGAGAATGACACTGACCTGAGCGAGCTGGAGCGCTGCGCTACCGTTGCCTCCGCTCGTTCGAACACTCCCCCCTTCCCCTCACTCCACCTTCACCTGCTGGCACGTCTGTCGTCTGCGTCTGTCGTCTGCATGCATGCACCGACCGAGCGAGGCAGGTGTCACCGCACCACACCCACCGCCACCGCCGCCCAGCGCTGAGCGGCGCGCCGTGCAACCCGGCCACCCACAATACACGACGCAGCCTCCTGGACCCGAGAGCAGCCAGCAGCGCCAGAGCTCACTCGTGAGCTATTTTGCTCGCGAGCTCTCTGAGCTGCTCTCCCGCAACAGTTCGGGCAGAGTTCGGCTCTCGCCGATCGGGCGTTTCCGCTACGAGTAACGCCACGAGCAATGCAGCTCGCAGTCCCGGCGCGCACACCGCTAGCTCGCCTAGCTCACTCGTTGCAGGTCTCTATTTGCTACATACCACTCTCGTTGGGGTCGGTTCAATTTTAACGGAGCGCCAGCCGCCTTAACGCCGCCAGAGAGCCACGGCGGATCCGGCGGCTTAGCTGCCTGCCAGCGGCGGCTCGGGCCGGCGGCGCGCGCGCCGTGCGCGGCCGGAGCCGGCTGGGAACGCGCCGCCGGATCCGCCGCGGCTCTCTGGCGGCGTTAAGGCGGCTGGCGCTCCGTTAAAATTGAACCGACCCCAGCGAGAGTGGTATGTAGCAAAGCAGCGCAGCTTCGCGGTCACGGTCGACTCAGTCGCAGCTCCGTCCGACTCCATTTACGGCCGTGAGGTGCTGAGAAAGTGATCAGTGTACCCCATCCGCCTAGGTTTGCTTCCTCTCCAGGGCGCCCTTCTCTCATGGCTACAGCGAGAATCCGAGCGTTAGGCGGTGCCGACTATTTACGGGGTCTCGGGCGAGAACGATCTATCGATCTCAGTGCGTATGAGAAATAGATTGCTCCGTTGAAGTCTCCTCTCTATCTCTCTATCTCTTTCTGGCCGAGGCCGGTTCCTGTACCTTTTGTTGATACAAAGGTTGTTATAGTCAATAGCCGCCTCTATTTATTGTCCTAACTCAATGAACAAATCATCATAATGATTTCTATAAGTTTCAGTAGGAATGGGAATACTTCGTGGTGAGTTGTCGTGTCGAGTTTCGCCGGCGGCGTCTGCCGTGAAACTGCGTGAAACCCTGTTTGTTGTTTCTCACAAACCCTCGCAATGTTTATCTTCACCGCTACAAAATGATTCTGTGATCAGTGGCAACGACGGATCGAGCGAAGATCAAATTTTCTGCGTGCATTGGTGCTGCGGCGCTCTGCGCGGAACAAACTAAAGAGTGAAATGAAATAAGTTGCTGTCAGCAGCTAACCGCTGAAGGACTCCTCTTTGTTATGAGTTATGGATGTTGGGTGTACTCGCATTACACATCAGACGTAATTCATTTCGCAGCGGCAAGACGTCGGCATTCTGTACAACTTGTGTTGCGTTTCTCCAAAGGTGAGGAGACGAACCTAACCTCCTTGAGCTTGCACTTTCGATGCGTGACAACTCCGCTAGTTTGTCCCTTGTAAATGCTCATATTTGCACTGTTTCCTGGGTACTGTGCGTTTCTTCCGTTTCTCGCTCTCTGACCTCTCTGCGCTTGCGACATTATCGTGCGATAGATGTTCATATTAGATTGCTTGGAGCAGTAATGTCTGCGCCTTCACAATGTTTTTCTCCTAAACTGTATTGCGGATCATGTGTTGGGACTGCTGCACAGTGCTGAGTGCTCATTACACCATTATTGTTTCAGGATCAGATGCCCCTCGCTGATGAGAATTCTCTGCCCCTGTCTTTGTGGTCACCGTGCTCCCTTGGATCCTCCATTGGATGGAACAGTTTATTTTGTTCTTGCAGTCTTCTGCAAGAAATGAGAGTTTGTATTGGTATGTAATGCTTTGTAATCGTTTAATAACTGTCAACTAGAAGGATTGCTCCTGAAATGCTAATTTAGAAACACGACTTTCATCGAGTTCCTGACAGATGGAACTCGAAGGAGAAAGAAAGCTCCTGGGCTCCTATGTTGATAAGTTCTCAATGCATGGGTTGCAGCCATGTAACTGGAAATAACTACTGTTTCACTCTTTTTGTTTCTGTAATTGATTTTTGGTCAGTTCAGATTGATTATTATTTCTTGTGTTTTCTGTATTTCTGGTCTTAACAGAATTGTCAACTGAAATCTCTTGAGATAGATAATGTTTCAGGCATGGAGACTGCACGGCATTGTCTGCGTCTACTTTCACAACATTCTTTTCCTGCTAGCATCAGATTGGCACTAGGGGTGTGAAATGCAATGGTAAGGGTGCTGTGGCGTGTTCTGTTGTTGTGTAAAGAATTATTTGCATTTTACAGTGCTAGAACTGAATTTCTTCTTTCTTGCGGTTATAGTGGAAGATCGTACAGATGATGCAGTCAGGGCAAGTGGAGACGAGGAGGAAAAAGTACTAATCTGAAGGCCAGCAACTGTGATTGTAACACGAAGACACTACATTTAACATCAGAGATGGAATTTTATCACTGAACGTGGATGACTTTTCTTGTACTCTGCTTGGAAGAGAAGCAGGTGTGTGATTTTACATCTTCTGATTGACTTTTTCAAGTTGGCTTCATGAAAACAAGAAAAAATTGTAATGCGTGAATCTTTTTCTAGCTGTTTCTTTCTTTAAATAAGTTTGTAAAAGTGTTACTTCTGGTTGAGCACTAAATGTTGAAGTAATTTCTCTGACAAGCTTTTGCTGTATTCAGCATGTAAACATTTAACTTTCAAGCCCCGATATACAGTTTTGTTTCGTGTCATTTGTGTTTCAATGTGGAGTCGGTACATTTTGTAATAGTTTTCCGATAGAAATTGTTTTGGGACCCTTACTGGGTCGTACATCCATATGGTGTTAAATATTGTGTCAATATAGTTCACTGAACCAGAAACAACATTTAATCAGCTTGACTTATCTTCTTGGTCTCAAGGGCTTCTTTCGACATACATTTGTGTGGTTCTGTGAAAAGGTTTGGTCCCTTTACTTCTTTGTCATGACTATGCATTCCTTTTTTTTTTTTCTTCTGTCCAGTTGTGCAAGGACTTCTGACTGTCTCATGGGTTTGGCTATCTTATTTTAAAATACTGTAAAATGTTCAAAATATATACTGTCCTGGCCCCCTTAAAACTGAAATCACTTTGTGTGCACAGTTGTAATTTTCATTGAGAGTGAGTTTAGAGGGTCTGCTGATTCCTCTTAGAAAATTGCACTTAGTTGGAGAAATGAGTAGTTCATGTTTATAGAAGCTGTCTACCTCTATCAAGTGGTGAAATAGTGAATAGTATGTAAGCTGCAATATCTGTGATCAATATCCCACTAAAAGTAACCAATTGCCTGTGGCAGATTGTTTGTGATGGAGAGGAAGAAGGGTGTATTACGGCAGTAGAAGTTATTTATTGGAGCTGTAATTTTTTTCCAATTTTCTTTCTGTATATTTGCATTGGAAGTGTAGGCACCACATGACATGTGATGAGATGTTATTTTTTTTCGGATAAGTTTATATCTTTACCACTTTCATATGACATGGAAACTAACCGTTGCTATTGGTGTTATGAAAATAAAAATTGAATATCAGGGTATAGATACAGTACAATACTTATCGAGTAAAACAGAGAAAACTAAATCCGCATATGTAAAACACAATGCTTAATGCCAGTAAAACAGTGAAGCGAACAAAAACTGCAGGTAAAACACAATGCTTAATGCCAAGCATCTATAACAGAAATCTAAATACCATATTTACTTGAATATAGGACGCATGTTAATCTCAATAACAGCCACCCCTAATCTGCCGTTGCAGTCTTATTTTTCTTCTGTTAGTTCAGAGTAGAGTAGAAAGCCCGGATAAGCACGGTTCACCTTCTACTCTGAGCCAACAGAAGATTACGGCTTCAACACTAGATTAAGCATGGCTCTTATTGAGATTGACACGCGTCCTATATTTGAGTAAATACGGTATACAGAACATCTATAAAACAACTTATATTTAGAGGTAAGGCAGAGTACAAAAATTGTCAGTTGAGAAGCTGCAAAAGTGCCCTTGCTTTTTCACAAATTTCTAACTGCTACCTGAGTGTTTAGTGAAGAATCTGGTCGTAAAGTCCCTCGATTCTTCTTGAGGCGAACTTTAAAAAGATTAAAGATGAAGCACACTGCAGTTGAAGCGTATTGACGCATGTCAAACATTTATGAAACAAAAAAACATACAAATTACTCCGATTTGAAAGTATCAAAGCTATCAACAAGCCGCAAAATGAAAATAAAAATTGAATATCAGAGTATAGATACAGTTCAATACAATACGTATCTTACGATGCTGTCTGCATGCATATCTTGTTGCACAAGTAGTCTGAATCCTAGTTCTTTGACCTTTTCACATACAGCTTTGGCTAAATGGAAGTAACAACCCTGAACTTCAGTGTTGGGGTGTACGTTACGCCATGCTGCCTTTTGAGGTTTCTCAAAGTCACAGATGACTTTACGGGGCTGGAAACCTGGCACCAAACGTTGCAAGCCCTCCAAGGCTGCCATGTAAGCCCCAGTGAGGCGGCTCCCCTGACGGAAGTAAGAGCATTTTATCAGGATTCTGAAAAGATCTTGAAGAGCATTTCAGAGTGTTCTCCAATCCTCTCCTTTCCTCTCAAGAGGAATCCAAGAGGAAAATTTGCAACATCAAGAGCATTGTGAAAGTCTCTTTGGAGGCATTCAAGAGGAAAGTAGTGGTTTGTTTAGGCTACGTATGATGATTTCACAATCACGTTGGAAAGCGCTACAATTCTCTAAAAGCCTGTTGCAAGGCTGTGAATGTCTCTTGTTTTGCTCTCTGTTATGTAAGAGGATTGAAGTATTCTCTCGGAAAGACCTTGCAAGGCTCTGAAAACCTTTACAAGCGAGTTGAAATCCTCTGAATGTCTCTCAAGCGCTGTCGGAAAGTCGCGGGATTCGTGTTGGAATGCTCTGTGTGGTTGGGGGTGGGGGTGTGGTTGGGGGTGGGGGCTCTTGGGTGGAGGGGTGGGGGGGAGGGGGAATATGCGGGTTCGTCCTTAAATGCTTCGCAGTAATTCTGGGGGCCGTCCTTAAGCGGCGTGAATCTCGTTTTTTGCTTGTATACCGGTACTATTAATAGCATTCGTACTTCATGCTACATATAATTGCATTACATGCAGAAAGTAAAAAGGTGAAAAATTCAAACAAATTTAAAATTAATAAACATTAATAATTTATTTATTACCGTAACACTAATAATATAAACTATAAGGATTTGTTATTTACAAAAACTTCTACTATATTACGTATCGGGACCTCAGTCGGCCCCAAGCTGCCCGACGTTGACGGCTGTAGCTCGTGGAGCACGGGCTGCTGCTGGCGAGTGGCCGCCGCGGGTACCCACTGGTTGCACTGGTGCTGCTGCTCCCCCGACACACCCGCCTGCCCTGCAACCCTTCTGGCAGCGGCAGCCGACTTGCGCTTTGCGCTCAAGGAAGGCGCCGACCCCCGCTTGTTATAGGGCCTAGTTGGCAGGCTGGGGTCCCTCGACTTTCTGGGCTGGAAGAGGAGAGATGAGTTTAACTACCACTGCAATACTAATTTAAACAGAACTTGCGTGAGGACAATATGACAGACAACATACTTTCTTCTCAGCCGCACCGGTTTGTTGTTTGTATTGTGCAAACAAGTACCCGCACCGCTTGCTCAGCTTGCCGGGCAGCTCATCACGTAGCTTCATTATTTCTTTTTTGGTGTATGGCCGGACGGTGACTTTGTCTTCATCGATCCGTCTCCAACCATGCCTCAAACTTTACTGCAACAGAAATTAAACGTATTAGGGGCCATCACTACACTGTACTGAGTAAAATAATAGAGGGTAGCTAAAAACAGTTGTATGTCGTTTGCGGCGCTTATCCCCCAGGTCAGAAAAGTCGAGTTGCGATTGCGGCGCGCCCGGTAGTCATGCATCGTTTGCGGCGAGCGAAGGGAAAAACCGAGGGAAGAAAGAGAAATTTCTCTCCAGGCTGCGTGCGGGCGTACGTGTCGATTGCGGCGCTGGAGGAGGGGAGAGGCTGCTGACTTGCACCGAGACACCTCTGGCGAGGCGAGGGAGAAGGCAGGGGCATCTCTCTGAGAGGGGAGGAACACTTCTCCAACATATAAGTGAAGTATACCAAACTGGTACCCGTTTATTTATTTATTTATTTGTTTGTTTGTTTGTTTGCTTGTTGTTGTTGTTGTTGTTACGTCTATAGTTACGTCTCGCGCAACAGGCTTCGCGATGGTCACTGGAGTGATAGACCTCGCAATCGCTTAGCTAATTATACTTTTTTGCAGGTTCATCACTCAATGTATCACTTAATGTACTGTTTTGAGAATAAGTAAATAAAGTGCATCCTTATTACTACACTCTAAAATACTAGGGACAAATTTTGTTCCTAATTGAGCACGAATCCGTGCATACGCAACGTGTGTACGATTTTGTGCCTAATAACGTTGTGCAAGTGCACAAAAGTAAAGAAGTAAAAGTGCACTTTTGTGCAGTTTCACTACGTTATTAGGCACAAAATCGTACACACGTTGCGTAAGCACGGATTCGTACTCAGTTAGGAACGAAACTGTTCCTAGTATTTTAGTGTGTATTATACTTATTCAGTGAGAGAGACGCCCCCTTCGGTGCCTATAGCGAGCGGCCGCCTGCTCCCTCCCTCACCTCCAGCGCCGCAATCGACACATCCACGGTGCCGCACGCAGTCAGGAGAGAAATTTCTCTTTCTTCCCTTGGTTTTTCCGCCCCCGCGCCGCAATCGCAAATCCGGGCCCTCGGCCCCGCCGCAATCGCAACTCGACCCTTCTGACCTGGGGGATTAGTGCCGCAAACGACAATACGCCCTAAAAACATACACTTGGCTTCCGTCAGGAAGGTCTTTGGGAAGACCTTGTGACCTGAGGCCTTTGGAGGCTTGTCCCTGCAGTGCATGGCCTCCTCCTCAAAGACAGTATCTAGCAGGGTATTGCACCAGGTCGCAAGGTCCCCCTTGTGGGTCTCCAAGAATGAATTCACCCACCGTGGAATCATTATTCCAGAACCCATGTCAACCTGCAAAAACAAACAATTGTTACACGATGTACTGTTTTACAACTGGATATCTTGACTCTCAAATCGAACATATTTTACTTTGAATATTCCCCCCACCCTCCCCCCAAGTAAAAAGTAAGTCAAACTGCAATTAGATTCTCTCCCTTCCCTTTCATAGTAAAACAAAATAAAAAGTACGAGTAATAGAACATGCCTTTTTATTGTGGTCGTCCGAATTGCTGACAAACCCAGAACTTGCTTTCAGCGAGTGTATGCCATCATCTGATTGGAGAAAAAAGATAATTATTAAGAGCCTGTTCAACTATAACTCTACAGTTGGAATCAAAATAACAAGGAGCAAATTGAGACTCACCATAAAATTAAATTGTGGACAGGAGCCAAAACTGTCTACGCATAAAGACATGACTACATGACTCATCTCAAAATTGAAAGATGAGGAAAAATGCAGTTCAATGCACTCTCTATCACCCATTAACTCTTACATTTAAAAACAATAAAACTCAAATTTGCTACCTGTTATTTTAAACCTTGGGATCGCAAGAGAATAACAGTGAATCAATGTCTGGTATAGGGCTGGGCGGTTTTTCAATATATTGACTTTTTTTTCATTTTTTTTTATATTGAAATTTCAATATCGTCATATTGAATTTTTCAATATCAATATTCCGTATTGACCAAAACTCAATATTGACTCAAAACTCAATATTGACTCAAAGCTCAAGATTGACTCAAAACTCAATATGGAATCAAAAATTGACCCTTTGCCCCCCCCCCCCCGGATCCGCGCTTGTGGCTGGCCCGGCCCCCGTCCTCGTCCCCGGCCCGCCAGCCAGGGCTGGGGTGCGCGGTGGCGGCGGTGGCGGCGGGGGAGAGGAGAGACGGGGGGGGGGGGGGGGGCAGAGGGTTGGCCCGGCCCGGCCCGGCCGGCAAGCGCGGCGGCGCTGCTTCGGCTTTCGGTTCGTGCCGTGCCATGCCTGCCGTGGAGGGCTGTTATTGTTTAGTTTTGCCACGGCTTGCCTGGCGTGGCGTGCGTCCCTCACAGGCTAGACTCGGCCGACTTGGCACGGCACGGCGCGGCGGTTCGAGGATCTTTCTGATCTGACGTTCAGCGGGACGGTTCCATGTGGTAGCGCTCGGCTCTCGAGCTCCGTGCATGATGTCGTTCATAACGAAGCGTAAGGCCTTAGTATGGAGACATTTCAAAAACATGGATCCACCATTAAAGGACAAGGTCTTGTGTAGGTTGTGTGGAAATGAGGTCCCGTGTCCAAACAGCGGTACAACAAACCCCAGGTCCCACCTGCGGATCCATTACCCATTACAGTTCTGCGCTTTGAAACGTGAGGAAGATTCCGGAAAGCGTGCAACTAATACTGTTGGCCTGGATGAAGAAGAAGAGGAGGCAGAGATCGCCGCTGTTGAAGATGAAAATCGATCAAGTTCAGCGCTGTCCCTCTCTTCATCAGCTTCGATAAGAAGTCCGACACCTGATGCTGCGACTTCACCCCCACCCAGAGACCCCTCTGTCTCGGTCTCGTCCATCATCAGCCGCAAGGTTAGCGCAAGTAAACACACCTGGACCATCCACATACTCGCAAACCACAGCTCGACCAACTACCTTGCATTCAGTTAAAAGTTTGTCTACTGTAAGTGATGGTCCAGTGCTTCAAGAACCTGTTTTTGACTTTGGTAGTCCAATAGAACCGGAGGAGTCAGTTCCTGATGAAGATGTTGCATCTAGTCTGCTGAGTGCAGCTGAACGCTCTGTCCTTAAACTAAGAAGTGTCTCTTACATGACTAATGTTGCAATCCAAGCAGTTAACAAGCAGTGTCACAAGCTCATGCAGGACACTGCTAGTCTTTTAAATCTTGGGAATCTTGGTTACAGTGAAGAACGATGGAGCAGCGGACTGAATTTGGGGTGCAGATGAGGTGTCGATGCCATGCCGCCGCAAGTGATTTGATAAACTTGTTGTACTGTTGTGAAATGTTAATTTAATATTGCAAATTGTGCACTGGACCGATTTTGGTTCGATTTTCTTAAAATGTTTCCAAACTTGAGATTTGGGCGGCATGGCTGGGTGTCGGCTCAGGGGGCTCTTGGCGGTAGTAGCGCGGGAACGCCAGCCCTCTGTTGAGCGTTCCCGCCTCCAATAGTGCAAGTGGAGACCGATAGATGGCGCTCGCGCTTACAGCGAGAGAGAGGGGGGGAGGGGGGGAGGTGTCGAGGCGGCCCGGCGGAGCAGCCAAGCCTGTTCGCCCGTGGCTGTGGAAAGGAGAGAAGGTCCGGCAAGCTTCCCGTGTCTCAGCGCTGTCTCAGCGCCGCGCTACCGTGTGTTTGTCGCGCAGTGATGTTTGATCTTGTGTGTGATTGTTGACGTGCTTCGGCCTGTTTAAGGTGAGCTCTTTAACTGTAAGGCATGGTGAAACCTACGACCAGACTTCAAACCTGTGTGTGTGTGTGTGTGTGTGTGTGTGTGTGTGTGTGTGTGTGTGTGTGTGTGTGTGTGTGTGTGTGTGTGTGAGAGAGAGAGAGAGAGAGAGAGAGAGAGAGAGAGAGAGAGAGAAATTGAAATTATTTTATTTTAGACTACTAACAAAACGGCTAAAAAGCCCCACTACAGTAAGCAGTCTGCTCTCTCACATTACGTAGTTATAATTAATAACAGTAACAGTACAATAGGAAAAAAGAAATTAAAAAAAAAATATATAAAGAAAGTTATCACATAATGACAGCTGTTATGGGAGTACAAAGAAAAAAATATCATTTCCTCGAGATCATGCGTCCGAAGAGCACCATCCTCAAGTCCCCGCTGCTCATGGACAAGAAGTACCAGAACGAGGAGGACTTCTGCGCGGACTATCAGTCGACTCTAACGGCGTACCGCTCGAGCATGACCAAGGGTGCAGGTCTGGTGTTCGAGCAAGGGGACCTTGGCATGGTGAGCCTCGACGCTATCAAGCGTGCTGCTGAGATTGCTGGGCTGAAGTCCTGCCCTGTCGCGCCGAAAGTGAAGAAGTCGGGGGAATAGAGGGGGGCGGGGAACGACATGGAGGTCCTCGCCCTGACCCTCCTCCGCCGCCCCCTCCTCCGCCGCCTCCGCCGCCTCCTCCTCCATATTCCTGTGGTTGTTCGATATAAGTGTCTTGATGGCTACAATTAGTATCAACCTTCCGAAATACAACGGGACCATCGAGGTCGGGATAGCCGCCGGCTCAGAGCGTGAACTTGCAGCTGATGAAAAGATCCCCTACATCTCTAATGCTTCTCTTGAGGATAATGTGCTGTATGCGGCTGCATGGGCATTGAAAAAGTTCACGGAGAAAACGGATGAGAAGATTGGGAAGTTAGCAGCCTCCTGTGCAGCAGGTGCCTATATAAGCGGGTGTGTGGCGAAGGGGTCGTCATCCGTAATTGAGCTGCAGCAGGCAGAAGAGGCCATCATCAGCTACGCCAATACCCCGGCGAACAAGGCCATCCTGGAAGATGCGCTTACAGAGAGCGCAGTTGCTTCTGCCATTGCCCTGGGCTTGTCAGGTGCCGTGCACATGTGGACGGCTAACCACCATACGGGCACTAGCCTGACAAAGCTGGAGGGGTACGTCTCGAAGGTCTGGACGGTCAAAACCGACATACCGCAGAACCGTAACTCGGTAGGCATGGCCTGGCCCATACTGCCCTTAAGTGGTTTGGTCATTTCCTCACTCTGCCGGTTTTCAGATGGATTCAATTTTACAGGCAGCTCAACGATTGCACAAGGCCTGATGTGGAGGGCTGTTTGCACCAATGTAACTGTGCCACGGAAAATCCAAGTTGCAGGGTGTAAACTCCACACCACGCCATGCCGCGTGCTGCAGCTGACGGGCGCGGTGGCCCCAGACGAGCACTCTTCAGTGCCGAGTGGTGTCTTGCCGAGTCTACCTGGTCTGCCAGTTGGCGACGTAAAGGGTCAGTGTATTGGCAACGCTTGTCGAGTGCGGAAGCCGGAGAAGACGCTCCCATGCGAACGTTGCTTCTCGGAGTTAGTGCGTGTCACGCCGAGGATGCTGCACTGTTAAAACTTTACGGTGATATTCACCGTAAGCTGCAGTGAAGCCTGCAGCACTGTAGCTTACGGTGAACCTTCACCGTAAGCTACGGTGAATGTCATTGTATGCTACGGTGAGCCTGACTGCAAATTACGGTGAACTGCCTTATAAAGTACTAAAATGGAAATATCATATTATAATACAATAACGATAAGAAGATAATAAAGGTGTTGGCTTAGCTAACAATTCTCACGAGTAACTTCCAAATATTTAGTGTTATAAATCAATATCTGAATGAGGCGTTGTACTTTCAAAGCAACCAATTCACCGTTTGAAAGCAGAGCACAGACTTTCAAGGAATATACATATAAAAAAATGAAGTGACGTTTTCTAGTCATTTTAAGTGAGCACCAAGTAACATGAAATGGTTTGCCCACAAACGCATGGTGAGGAGAGTACTACAATCCCAGGCCTCTATTGTGTACATATACCTCTGAAAGTGGACGTCCAGCACTTATCTGATCACATCCAGCAATCCCCTTCCAGGCTGATGCCCAGTGGGAGGGGTTAGGCTGGACTTTGCTATACTTGCGAAGCTTGAGCTTACTATACCAGCATGGCTTTTTGCTTTCCAGCAAACTAGTGCCACAGAGTCACCAATGTTCACTTGATAATCGCACGACACTTTAACGTTCATACACGTTTTCACTAAAATACTCGGTGAGAACCTGTTCCTCTTGTCGAGGAGAGAGGCCATCACGACTGCTGACTGCTATTCGAAACAAAAAAACAACAAAAAAACAAACAACAGTCGCGGTGTCTGCCTTCTGACTTGCTATTCGCAGTCGCGCAGCTGACTGCCCCCTGCAACATCCCCCCTCCCCCTCCCCCTTTGTTTTGCCTCGTCGGGTTGTTTGTTTACGATATTACGATTTTCTAACAATTTTAAGTTTGTAGGGACTCTACATCGGAACTTGTAACGTCTCAAACGTTTGAAAATTGGTGGAAACGAATATGCGATATTCTTTCCGACTCTGTGCGTGTAATTTGGACTTATAAAGTTCTCCAGGTGAGAGAACTTTATAACCTATCGCTTGGCTTGGTTCTTCAAAACTCTTTTCATTAATTTGCTTGCAACCACTGTAGCCGTATGAGCCTTGCACTAGTAATTTTACTCTGACTTTTATATTAAGACTAAGGAATGGCAATTATGTTCAGTCAAGAGAAACTATTCGTAAAACGGGAAACATTCTCTTGGTGTTGTGAGAATCTCACATGAAATAAGAAAACTTTGCTTTTCTAATTGTGCTTCTAGCATCTTTCCGACCAGCTTGTGTGATAACTTGTAAATATCTTTCCTGGTTTGGACTGCCATTCATATTGAAATTCCTCCTGTTTCAGGTAATGGATGTTCCACGTTTCTCATCAGCTTTGGGTCGAGGCAACGCAAGGAATGTGGGAGGAATGAGGGTGCATCTTGGCGTGGGAACAGACGTGTCCAAACTTGTCGCCAGACACCTGGGCTGGTCCGACCTGGGTGTCCTGGCCCTGCACACGTGCACGTCTAGACTTCCCCCACCACGATCATTCTCATAGGGCGTCCAACACATAAAAAGGGTCGCATCCCCAGTTTAGTCAGTCAGTCCTCCCTGCGGACTTATCGAGGCAGGACCTGTGTGTGCCCTCCGACTGACTCCACGCCCGCTGGCACGAGTACCCCAGGACCACTCTCCCGACCCGCGAGCCCTGCGCGGCTCTTGCCCTGAAGGTATGATACCGCTCTCTTGAGCCCGTCGACCACCCTTGTGTGTCCGCCCCCTTGTGCCTTCCCTGAGTGTGTTCCTTGTTGGTATGTGTGCTCTGTTCTGCCCAGTGTATTTACGTGTATATGTGTGTCCCCAATAAACCCCGTATGTGTATTACATGAACCACCACTTTCCGACATTCATCCTACAGACCCAAGAATACCGAACCCGGCACTCTATGCGTAGTCCGGCCAACTCCGTCCCTTGCATGCTATTCCGGCCGTGAATCATAGTGTAGAGTAACCTGTCCCTTGCGGCAAGTCTTGTAAGGAAGTTCATGAGCTGCTCGCGAAGTGTCAAGGTGGATTTGGCTCAAGGGAATGAGGTTTGTAATACTTACATGCATAGAGTATCAGTAATTCCTATAAAAAATCTGTCTATAAAATATCACAATTACATCAAGCTGGCCATTGCACTGCTCTGTCTGGAGAACTTCCCGTATAAAATATCTATCCAGTATTCATGCGTACTAACTTACAACTGATCAAATACTCTTCATCCATACAGTGGTTTTTGCCCACATTCCTCCTATCAATGTGAGGGCTGCTGAGAGACTCCAAAATCAAGCTCAAGGTTGGTACAGAACTGACTTTTTACAAGTCAGGCGTCTGAAGTACAAACTTATTCCTTTAATTCTGAACTGTGTTTCTTTTGTCTTTGATTCAGATGCTTGGAGCCAGTTGCCGTCCCAGTAAACTTGCCAGCACCAGCAAAATGGTTGATAAAATATCAATCTCATCAAGCTGTGTATGTAACATTGTTCATTGATAGTGTGGAAGTGCATTTGGTTATTCTTGCCTACCTTGTTGAATTCTGATTATTTCTTAAATTTCATATTTTATACACTGTAGTACTTGTGCTGGTGTATTACTTTTTGTGAGAAAGTCTGGCTTGGTTTCCCTCACAACATACTAATTGTTTGTCTCACCTCTTGTAATTCACATTACCTGTAGGTCACTTAAAAAAGATATGAAATAAAAATTAATTAAATCCAAAGGTGATGTATTGGATGTTTCAATAACTTAAATGTTTAAATACACTCTTTTGGTCCACAGCTTAAATGCCCGACTAATAAGCAGAAACCAAAAGTCTCCGTGTACAGCAACACATAACATAATGTTATGCTGACTATATGACACTATTTTAGCAGATCTACTCAAACAACTAATTGGCTGAGCGATAGCGAAGCCTATTACGCCACTGGAGTGCTAAAAAAGTTCAATGTCCGTGTGTCTGTCTGTCTGTGTGTCTGTCTGTGTGTCTGTGTGTCTGTTCGCACGATAACTCGAGAACGAGTCAAGATATCGACCTGAATTTTTTTTTGTAGCTTCTTGGCCTAAAAAGCTCGGACGAGTTCAAATATGAACACTCTAGCTCAAAAATTAACCCTGCTAAAAATTGATTTATATTTTTTTTTAAATTAGATTTTAAATTTTACAAAATTTTATGGTGTCCTAAGGGGTATCTCGGCGAGTTGCGACCCTTTGGGCGAAAATTTCGACCGTTTTGCTTTATCTCTTACTGTTTAGCCGCTACAGCGGTAAATGTGGACGAAAAGTCGTCAAAATACATGTTGGGTGTCGTTTTCAGGGTAATCTGTCGAGATGCGACCCTTGGGGCATAAATTTTGTCTGTTTGGCTCTGCGAAAAAGGGTTTTGGGGCTCGGGCCCTTCGCGTAAAAATTGGAAAATTGGCTACATAATGAAAAAAGGCGAGCGGGGGTCCAGGGGGCGGCAGCCCCCTGGCCTATTTTAAACAAAGAAAAGCGGGGGTCCAGGGGGCGGCAGCCCCCTGGCTTAGATGAGTAAATCTCAAATTATGGAGGCTCGTAATAAAGAAAAGTGGGGGTCCAGGGGGCGGCAGCCCCCTGGCTTAAATGAGTAAATCTTAAATCATGGGAACGACATGGAGGTCCTCGCCCTGACCCTCCTCCGCCACCCCCTCCTCCGCCGCCTCCGCCGCCTCCGCCGCCTCCTCCTCCATATTCCTGTGGTTGTTCGATATAAGTGTCACGATGGCTACAATTAGTATCAAGGGAGCAGGACGTTTCACCCAATGCATTTCACCCAAAACTATTTGTCCCAGTGACTTTTTCCCCGAGACACTTTACCCAATGCACTTCACCCAATCACTTTTTGCCCAGTGCACCATTTCACCCACGTGTTTTTGATCACTATAATATTTAATCCAAATAAATATATTTCAAATTATACTTCCAAAAAATTAAAGCGATATACTTGAATAGAGATGGTGCAGATTTCCAAAAAAACAAAATTAATAAAACGATATTAAAAATTTCAAAAGAAAACAGTTTTGAAAAAAAAATTTCAGTAAAAAGATAAAAAATTGTAACACTGAGTAAATAATTTAGAGTGAAAACTGGTAGCCACATGCGCGCAAGAAGCTCAAGATGGTCCCGTCTTCTTTGTGCTCCTGGTACCGGAGCACGATGCGCTGGAGCCTCTCGGTGACCGTCCTGTACTTCTTGCGCTGCGGCTCGCGGACGGGGCGACCCAGGTCCAGCTCCCTGATGTTTGACTCGGTTGTCGCTTGTTCCTTGCGGATGTCGCGGAGCAGCGCGTAGAAGGTCGGGTGAGCCTTCCCCACCAGCGAGTTGAAACGGCGATGCCAGGCCTCGCAGAGGTTGTTGGTTCGCTGCTCGCCGTGCTGGGCTGCGACGTACTGGTTCCAATCTGCCGGACTGTACCTAAGAAAAATAAATTCGGTGCGCGCGTGTGTGTGTGTGTGTGTCTGCATGGAGGTCTGCATATGTAGGTATACGGCGTGACGTGGTACCTCGGGCGTACAGATGGGGGGCGATTATTGGCCGCACGTCGAGGTCGTCTCACTTGAATGTAGGTCTTCTCGAAGGTGTCCGCGATGTCCAGGAGGTCGTCCACTAGGTCGTTTCGGAGCTCCTCGAAGGCCGCTGGCAAATCTTCCACCGGGACGAAAGCGAGGCTCAGGAGCATATGCACCCCGTCCTTCAGGTCCCTGTGCTCCGGGTCGCTGTATGCAGCCTGCAGTCCAGCTCCCTGTACATTCCTTTTCCCACCAAACCATAAGGCTTCGAATTTAAAACGCAACAATTATTAATGCGCTATCAGGCTTACCTCCACAGACTCTGGCCGAGGTGGAAAAAGCACAGTCGGAGCGTGGCATGGGGAAAGATGGCCTTGACTGAGTTGATGATAGCCAATTCAAAGTCCGACACCACAGTCTCTGGTTCGGGGAAGTTGATGTGCAGCTCGTCCGCCTTCTCCTTGATGGCCTCCAGCACTCTTGTGTAAGACGCCTCTAGCTTGTTGGGAAGCAAAGCATATACGAGGGGCAGGGCGACATCTCTGTACATGCCGTGAATGGTGAAGAGCTGGGTAAAGAGTGACGGGCACACCATAAACGTGCCGTCAGTGAACCAGGTCAGTGACCGTCCCAGCTTCTTCAGATTGTCTTTCGTAGCGAAGACAATAATTCTGTCTTCAACGGGATCGTCTTCATCATCACTGCCCTCTTGTTCTTCATAAGAGTCATAAACGACGAAGAGGTCACCGCTGAGCGTGTTCATGAACTCTGGCGGAAGGTCTTTGAGGTCACGTATGGATTTGGGGTTGGTGGGGAGTCGACTGCTTCGAGCCCGGTTGACAGCCCGCTTCATGGCGGCCCGGAGCGGCAGCTTCGCGACCACCCCGTCGCTGAGCCGGTGCATCGCCTGGTCTATGATGTGCACCGGGGCTCGCTCAGGCGCACTCACCCCCGCCTCCTTGATGGTGTGGACGGCCGCCCTCGCAGCGATGGCTTCGGGATCCGGTGCGTGGTCGTGCTCCCCCTCCCGCACGATTCGGAGGGGGTCTTCTGTGGTGGTGCACCGAGTGGTGCACTCCGGCTTTCGGATGCACACCCAGTAGATGCTTGACTTGTTCTTGGAGTGCTTGCTGTAGAGGTGACCCTTACTGACGAGAAGGTTTTTCCCCCTTTTGGACTTGATGTAGTATGGAGCCATGTCGGCTCGCGCCCGTCGCGCCTCTCTCACTACCCTGCACGCCTATTATTGAGGCACAACAATAAGAAATGTGCATCGGCAGGGACGGGTGAATAACAAAAAATTAGGCGAAAAATATAACATTATGGATGAAATTGTTTTGGTCCTCATGTACCATTGGATAAAATATTTTAGGGTCTTATTTTTTTTGGGTGAAGTGCATTGGGCAAAGTGTCTTGGAACAATTGTCATTGGGTCAGATGGTTTTGGGTGAAACGGATTGGGCGAAACGTACCGGAGCCAGTATCAACCTTCCGAAATACAACGGGACCATCGAGGTCGGGATAGCCGCCGGCTCAGAGCGTGAACTTGCAGCTGATGAAAAGATCCCCTACATCTCTAATGCTTCTCTTGAGGATAATGTGCTGTATGCGGCTGCATGGGCATTGAAAAAGTTCACGGAGAAAACGGATGAGAAGATTGGGAAGTTAGCAGCCTCCTGTGCAGCAGGTGCCTATATAAGCGGGTGTGTAGCGAAGGGGTCGTCATCCGTAATTGAGCTGCAGCAGGCAGAAGAGGCCATCATCAGCTACGCCAATACCCCGGCGAACAAGGCCATCCTGGAAGATGCGCTTACAGAGAGCGCAGTTGCTTCTGCCATTGCCCTGGGCTTGTCAGGTGCCGTGCACATGTGGACGGCTAACCACCATACGGGCACTAGCCTGACAAAGCTGGAGGGGTACGTCTCGAAGGTCTGGACGGTCAAAACCGACATACCGCAGAACCGTGACTCGGTAGGCATGGCCCATACTGCCCTTAAGTGGTTTGGTCATTTCCTCACTCTGCCGGTTTTCAGATGGATTCAATTTTACAGGCAGCTCAACAAATGCACAAGGCTTGATGTGGAGGGCTGTTTGCAGCAATGTAACTGTGCCACGGAAAATCCAAGTTACAGGGTGTAAACTCCACACCACGCCATGCCGCGTGCTGCAGCTGACGGGCGCGGTGGCCCCAGACGAGCACTCTTCAGTGCCGAGTGGCGTCTTGCCGAGTCTTCCTGGTCTGCCAGTTGGCGACGTAAAGGGTCAGTGGGTTGGCAATGCTTGTCGAGTGCGGAAGCCGGAGACGACGCTCCCATGCGAACGTTGCTTCTCGGAGTTAGTGTGTGTCATCTCGCTGCGCTTGTTTCGCGTGTCACGCCGAGGATGCTGAGTCGAGTCGCGTCTCTAAGGTATTTCGTGACTAGACCAGTTTCTTCGGCGTAAGCGTGGAAGCCGGGGCCAAATAAAGTTTTGCTGGCTTCTTTCCGGCAGCCCCGGACATGATGTGGTGGGTTGTTTGCACCCGTGTTACTGTGTGCGTCGGAAAATCAACGGTACAGGGCGTAAACTCTACACCACGACATGCCGCGCGCTGCTGTCGACGGACGCAGTGGCCCCAGACAAGCACGCCTTGCTTGCATGAAGACTTTCTGCTTGGCGAGTCTGGCGGAGCAGCTCGTTTGCGACGAGTACGCAATCTCTTTCTGGAAAACGCTTGGCCTTTGCGTGGCAACGTTTCCGCCCACGTTGCCGGAAGTTAATTGTGATACAGGGAAAATACTTGCAGTGCAATGCAAATCATTGTCGCCATTTCGTACTTTGCCCGAGCTCTTCACGAGTCCTGAGTCCTGAGTCATTCCCGTGATGCAGTCGTACAGTGTAAACGTGTAGTACGGAATTGACTCGGGACTCGTGGGAGACCCGACCCAGCTTTACTGGCGAAAAATTTCGTTTCGTATGTGCATTCGGTACTTTTCAAAGTGGCTGTTGTATGTAGCGAATGGATTCATATCACAGCCAGCTTTGAGAGTAACTGCCTGACACAGCGCCGCCTCTCATTGCGTAAATTAAGTAGCGCATGCTAAGTCAAGTCGCGTTGCTGTATCATTTCCACACTCTTCCGGTTTTCAGATGGATTCAATTTTACGGGAAGCTCAACGAATGCACAAGGCTTGATGTGGAGGGCTGTTTGCACCCGTGTAACTGTGCCACGGAAAATCCAAGTTACAGGGTGTAAACTCCACACCACGCCATGCCGCGTGCTGCAGCTGACGTGCGCGGTGGCCCCAGACGAGCACTCTTCAGTGCCGAGTGGCGTCTTGCCGAGTCTACCTGGTCTGTCAGTTGGCGACGTAAAGGGTCAGTGTGTTGGCAACGCTTGTCGAGTGCGGAAGCCAGAGAAGACGCTCCCATGCGAACGTTGCTTCTCGGAGTTAGTGCGTGTCACGCCGAGGATGCTGAGTGGAGTCGAGTCGCGTCTCTAGGCTATCTCGTGACTAGACCAGTTTCTTCGGCGTGAGTGTGGGAGCCGGCGCCAAATGAAGTTTTGCAGGCCTCTTTCCGGCAGTTTCGCACTAGTGCGAAACTAGTTATCGCGCTAGTTTCGCGATAACTAGTGCAAGCGCGAGAACTTTGGAAAGAAAGTAAACAAACTCAGCCTCAGCCTAGCCTAAACACATGACGTCATCACGGTGCCACCTCGCTCTCCTGCTCGCTGTTCCCTGTCCGACGTGTCCGGCGTCTTACAGACTTGTTGTTTTGATAGTCCCTTCTGCTTCTGCTAGGCAAAGCATGGCTGCGTCCCTTCCAAAAGAACATTATTATTATTATTATTATTATTATTATTATTATTATTATTATTATTATTATTACTACTAGTAGAATGCTGGGCATTTTTAGGCTGAGTGTGTTTAAAGATTTCAATTAAATTTTTGAAAACACAGAATGGATATATCTGAATTCATTGTTGTTTTTTTTTTATGTATGTTTTTTAATGAATGTACGTAATAAAAAAATTTTATTGTATGATCCAAATAATAAAATGTACTACAGATTTTTTCTAATTTTTTCCTATCTTTCAAATCAATACATAACCAACCTAAATAACCTAACCTATCCAAGATGAATTTCAAAAGTTGAAGAAAAAAAAAAGAAAAAAACCAACCTAAACTAACCTAACCTAACGAAGACGGATTAAAAAACTTAGAAAAGTTCCAAGAAAAAAAAAACACACAAAACCAACCTAATAAGACGGATTAAAACACTTGGAACAGGTCAAAAAAAAAAACACAAAACCAACCTAACCTAACCTAACCAAGATGGATTAGAAAAGTTGAAGGGACGCGAATACAACAATTTTATGTATAAATGTTTTCTACTATTAACTGACTGCACGGATAATTTAAATGTATTGCCCATCTCGCATGTTTTATATGTAAAGATACTTAAAACGACCAATTTCAACTGGATTGCAGGTTTGATTACCTGATACAAAATGGATAAAATTAAACCCAACCTTCCATTCAACATGACTGCACTGCTAGCATTGCTGACAGTCACGTTAACGTACATGTATTTTGTTTTCATACAATTTTGAAACAAAAGTTCACGATTGATGAAGGAATAAATTCATTAAAGTAAATTAAAAATCATGTTGTTTCATGTATATATTTAATGTTTTCTACATGAATTTTAACAACTCTAAATCAATAAATCTGATTTTACAAATTTCACAATTCATATAAAAAAGAATTCATTAATGTAAACTATGTACACGTTATACTTTAATTAAATATTTTAAATATTTATGTACACTTTCACCATCACCATTAACGTATCAATATACATTTGAAATCACAATAACGTTAATACAAATATACAATTAATCGTCATACAGAAAATCACATCATGTGATAATGAAAACTCACGTCATGTGATTTCGACAAATCATGTCTTGTCAATATGAAGATGATGACAATTCATTCGATCTTTACAACCTTGATAGGAAATGCAGATGTAGACGCTTCTCCATCAGTCAAATCCGAAGCTGGCCTTTTCCTGCAGACCAACTTGTTAGTTTCCTCAACTTCGTTGAGTAATTCTTTCAAAACATCTGCAATAACAAATCGATTAATATCCTTTCATTATCAATTTTAATTAATTCAATTCCAACTTAGTATACAAACCTTCATCGGGCTTATGAAGTCTTGATATGAAACGTTTCGATTTCTCATTTCCAATGCAACCATAAAAACAAGCTTTATAACATTTCTTCTCTTCTGCCTGCAGCCTTGTTAATATCATCAATTTTACTCATAGTATACTTCAGAATGCCAGACGGAACATATGTTACTGTTTTCAATAATGAACTCTTCGATATGTCAATTTTCACACTATCAACTGACTTTCCGTCAAAGCGCCTTACCTCATGAATTGCTGCTTTAATTGGATACATTTCACCAATTGTCAACTTGCATGTCATACACTTCATTTTGCAAACTTTGGATCTCACAAGTACCATCTTCAATTGATAAATGCACAATAGAACTTATTCCAACAGACATGATACATAATACTTTTCAAAACTCCATCTGAATATTACAATCTCTTCATTCAACTTCAGTAACATACACATACCAACAACTCTCAATGAATGCATGTAACGTAATGAAAAAACCTATATATAATAATAACAACTTTGAACTATAACCTCATTCAAACGCAAAAGTTCCGTTTGATTAACACACATGTCTTCTTTGCATCCTCCTTACCGCCTTACCATTTTTCAAATCCCGACAAAAGAACCTCGATAAAGCAATTCGATTGATGTGTACTGTAGTATTGGGTAAGGGAATGCCGAGCTCGATGTTGACACAAGGTCGCATGAGTGGAGAATGGCGAAGAGCTCGAAGCTCGCGCCACCTTTTATTTGGTGTTTGGCATAACAAGAGGAAGAACAAAGGCGATCGTAAAACAAAAGTTTGGTCTGGGCCCTGGCCATGTGTATAGAGGGTGTCGCTGCCAACAGTGGCTGTGACTCAGGGAATCGTCTGCTTGTTTACGTTTGACCTGGTTAGGTTATAATGATGATAATACTACACTATTCCCTCTTTTTAGAACCCTCTCTCTCAAGAAATTTTCACACTTCATCACATCCTAGACTTCGCCTTTGTCTTCATTACAAAATTTTGGTTTTTACAATTCAAGATTCACTGAGCTAACGTTAACGTTATACAATTGAATAAATTATTTTGCAAAATCTAAATCCTTAACTAAACCTGTTGACTTCCACCTTGTGCAAACCTACGGGTTATTCAACCCTACTGGTTTGACTCAGTGTGCAAACAAAAACGAATTGACTTTCCCCCTAGCATGTAGCAATGCATTAGTATGACCCCTACTCCGGCCCACTATTAATCCTGTTTAATAGTAGTCAAGTCCTTCAAGGGTGTCAACCACGGGGTTCCGTACCAGTTTGAATATGATTAGGTCTTGAGATCTTGAAGTTGCTGTAAGGGTGTAACAGGATACCTGAAACACACAATGAATCCTGGAACAGTAAATGTTGCACTTTTCTACTACTGCCTTAGAGCTTGCTTTGCTAGCCCTAGGTGTCTCCTACCCTCTAGCTAATCCTATCTACGTGACACCTTAAAATTTTAACTTGCTGAACACTTTTAACCTCTTGAGGTTAAGGGATACTTAGCTTGTAAACAAAGGATGTTTCGTGTGTCTGATCCAGCGTCGATTCCTTCTGCCTCCGTTGATCGTCGTTGCTCTTGTCTTGAGGTTGCTCTGCGTCGTCTTGATGTGTTTGATTTTTGGCTTTCCGATTTCTTTTGGAAATATTTCTTTAACTTCTATCCTCCTCTCTTTTCTGAATGTGTTCTCTACCACACTAGTGCTGTTTATTTTATTTCATCATCTCGGAGCCTGCCGTCTGCCGGATCCGTTATCCGTTTGAACTTCGGGTCTCCCGAACGCGAACCGCGCTGCCGAGCCGGTCGCTTCGGTCCTTGCTTCTGATTGGCTGTCGCTCCTTACCCCCTCCACCTTTTCCAAGAAAACTTCCCCTTGTCCAGCGACTTCCGCTGCCTTGCTCCACGTCGCGTCACCTGTCTGTTTCCGTTGCCTTCAGTGTCATTGTTGTCCAGCGTCAGTCCTGTGCCAGCGTCTGTGCCAGTGCTTTGTCTGCAGCTCGCGTCCTTCTGTCCACCGTCTTTACTCAGTTAATTTTCCGCGTTTTTCCGTCCCCTCAGTTTTCTCGTATTTTCTTTTTTTCGTGTTTCTTCTTCGTGCATTACCATCTCTTCATCATGAGTGCTAATATTCTTGTTCAACACTATGCTGGCCAGATTGACGGGGATGATACTGTTCATCGCGTAAGTGACGCCAAGTGACGCTTCTTTTAACTTCTGTTTTCTCGAATTTTCTCGTCCCTATGTCAGTTTTTTTTTATTTAGATCTGCATTCAATGCATTGAAGCATGCTTTTTGAACCCCGTGTGGAGCATCATCTCCCCTTCCTTTACCCAGCACACACGTCTGGTTCCTTTGGAGTTTTTGGATTTTGACTCCTTTCTTTCCTGCGGGTGTTGTCTCGACCCATGCTTCGTAAGTTTGCATATTTTATCCCTGTTATTGTTTTAGTGCTTCTTATTTTTATTATATTTACTGTTATTTATAGATTGTTCTTCAGCGCTTTTCGGACCCTGATCCTTCTTCTTGCGAGCCACTTGTTTCGGTGGATCAGGTGCCTCCGCCCTCCGTCCAATATTCCTTACCTTTCCTGGGTCAGCCCGAGCCCTTTGAGGCGATCATCGAGGCCCTGAGCGTGAGTTTTTTTCTTTTCCAATATGTCTGCCATTGTGTGCCTTAACTTTCATCGCGCTACTGAAGATGGAGAACCTGTTTTATTATGTGGGCAATGTGCTCCTTACGCTTCTCCTTTCTTCATTCTTACTGGGTCTTACGTATTTTGCGTTAAAAAGCTACCTTTGACGGTCTTGTATGGACCCAATAGTCACTATATTTGTGCTCGCTGTTTGCGCGTGCCTTTTGTAAGCTTTTCTCTTTTCGCGCCGTGCTTTCGCCACTCTTTACTCTTTAGTTATTGTTGTTTGTTTATTCACAGTTGGAGATGCATCGCATGCAAATGGCTGAGGCTGCTGTGCCGGCACCCGAGCCTGAGCCTGAGCCCATGACCGAGGAGTGAGGTTAGTTTCCTTGTTTTGGTGGGTGTCTGTTTTGTTCCTTCCTTTTTTTTCCTGTCTGTGACTTTTCCACTTTCCTTTCTTTTCAGAATCCTTTCCTTCCATGCCTTTCCTGTTTTTTTTTGTATTTGGTGCTCGTCCTTCCATTTTTTTTTCTTTCGAGCAGCTCAAGAGCTCTCTTTCTTTCATGTTCATAGTCTCTAACTCCCATGTTTTACTTTTATGTTTGCTACTTCCTTTTTCCATTGCATGTTCTCTCCTTTTTTTTTATTTGGGTTTAAAATAAATTAATTACCCATCATGTCTGTTTTTCCTTTCACTTTATCATTTATTCTTATCACATTAATGGAACGCTTAACATTGCATGATCGAATATTTAACATTGAATTAACACTAATTTGGCATGTAACATAATTCATTTTAGAACTTTACTATAATCATCGTCCAGTCCACTGAAAGCACGTTTTGCATGTACAAGTTCATTTATTGGGGCAGTCCCTAGCCACATGGAAACGTTTGTGGCACTTCCTGCATCGTTTATTCCTTCTGGGATCTTGAGGGTGTACTTTCAAATCACCTTTTTCCTCTTCAAGTTTCTTGGGCAGCTTGTTTAACCACTCAAGTCTTCCATTGGCTTCCACGACACCTTCTATTTCAATTAACTTCCAGGGCATTTTAAAATTTATGCCTCCGCAGGTGAGTTCTTCCTTTTCCTGCTTCTTGTTTTTCATGTTAGCTAGTTGTTCTTCTATTTCCTTTATTGCTTGTTGTTCTTTCATGATTTCTTGTTCTATTTCTTCCTCCATTTCTTCTGCTTGTTTCTTCTCTTCTGGCTCTGTTGACTCTACACTTATTTTATTCACTTCTACTTCTAGTTTCTTGATTTCTGCATTTAGATCATCTTCTTCCTCTTCTGAGTCTTCGCTTAACTGTAAGTCTTTTAGAAGCGATTCAGGTAGAGTTATTTGAGTTGGCAAACTTACTACCTTCTTTATTGGAGGGAATGCTAGCTTCTCATTTTCCTCGGCTTCTCTGAGTGCGATTGAGAGCGTTTTGTCTGCCTCCAACAGAGGTAATTCCCAATCCATGAAATGAGAGCTGGTGGGTTTCATACCTGTTTCAGTCCTTTTCCTTTCCTCTTGCGGCTTCTTTGCTTCTGCCTTCTTGGTCACTTTCTGGAAACTTACTCTTCCTTTCTTCAGTAGCGGCTTTTCAGTGACTATTTTTGCTTTCTTTGTTGCACTGGCTTCCTGATCTTGTTTGAATTTTCTTTTCATCCTTTCTACTACTTCTTTTAATTTACTTTGATCTGGTTCAGCACTTTCTTGAATTTTCTTAGCACTGTTTAGACTTACAATTCTTTTCCTGGATCCATCTTCATTGCATCCTGATGTAGCTACCTTCATTTGGGTGAAAGTATTCTTCCTCTTGCCTGTATCTAGGAAAGTATTCTCTGGTTGTGAACTTTCCGACATTTTCTTGTTACTTCAAAGATTTTCACCGCTTCTTCACTATTTTTCTCTAATTTTGCTAAGACTTCTGCGGGCTACGCTGACTTGGCGTCCTTAGCTCGTGTTTAAACAATTACTATAGCAACTAGTGGTTCCGGTTTTGAATTTCCGCGCCTGTTGTTCTTTTTAAATATGGCGGTCTATTCCACAAAGAGTAGCCATGCATTTTTCATATCGTCTGCTTTGTTTACATTCGTCACTTCCTCCGGGCATCGTGCAAGCCGGTCTATATGGACTATTAATTTCTTAGTTGGGTTATCTACTCGTTCTATTCGAGCATTACATTCATTAATTAAATTCACTATCCTGTAGGGACCTTCCCACCTAGTTGTCAGTTTGGCAGATATGCCCGTGACTCGTCTAGGATAGTAGAGATATACCAGATCTCCTTCAGCGAATGGTGAGAGTGTTGCATTTCTGTCATAATATGCCTTCATTCTTTTTGCAGCTTTCTTATTCATGTCTGCAACAACTTCATGAATATCTTGCATAGTTTTCCTAACCCACATCGGGTAGAGCTTGTTCATTTCCGTATTCTTTGGTGGAGACCCTCTGTCTGCATCCAGTGGACTCCTCATAGCAGCTCCAAACATAACCTCATATGGAGAAAACTTGTGTGATGAGTGAGGTAAGTTTCTGTATGCTTGTGCTATAAAAGGTAGATACTTTGGCCAATTATCTCTGTCCTGTTCTACCAACATCATCAGGTGTTGTTTCAGTGTTTTAATCCATCTTTCTGCTTTTCCATTTGTTGCAGGATGGAATGCTGTTGTGCGTAACTTCTTTATTTGATAAAGTTCCATAATCTCCTGGAACAGTGTCGAGTCAAATGCTTTACCTTGGTCCGTCAGCAGTGACTGTGGAGCACCAAATATGGAGAATACATGAGTTATCAGTGCTTGAGCTATTTCGTCTGCTTTTTGTTTATACAGTGGTACTACCACTGGCCATCCAGAAAAAGCTTCTACTGCAACTAATATGTATTCATATCCTTCTTTGCTTTTAGGATTTATGGGCCCACAGATGTCTACATGCCAACGTCCATGTAGGACTCCTTCTTGGAACAATTTCAACGGGACTTTTGTGTGGTGTTTTGGACCCTTATATTTGGCACATATTGAACATTGTGATACTACCTCATAAGTATCCTCAAACATTCCTGGCCACCAGAAGAATCTTTTAAGGTAGGCCAATGTTTTGGTTACTCCAAAATGGTTACCCACACCCAGTTGCTCATGGTAAGTTTTAATCGTTGGTTTTACTAATTTTGTTGGAAGAATTAATTGTAATTCTTCTTTTTCTTTCAGACCACTGGGATGTTCAAACTTTCTGTATAGAACCCCTCCCTCTATTACTAGTGAGTTGAACTGGAACCAAAGTGACCTGGTTTTGTTGCTATGTTCTATGATTTCCTGAAATTCAGGTTTCTTTTGATCCTGCACTGCTATCATAATAGGCATTATGTCTGGATCAAGCAACTGAGCTTTTCTGATATCCATGGGGCTCATCCCATCAGGAACAACTGTTGTCCAGTTAACTGTAATGGTGTCGTTAGTAAGTTTTATCATTTTCCTTTCTTCAAAGAGGCAATTTGCACAATTATTTTCACAATTTGTATTTGGAATGCAATGACACATTAACACTTCCTTGTCTCTTTGTTCCAGACGGTCACATTTCTTGCAATTATCACAAGGCCTTCTGGATAGAGCGTCTGCATGCCCTATGCTACTGCCTTTTACATGAACCACTTGGAATTTATAAGGGGCTAGCCTTTCCAACCATCGTGCGAGCTTGCCCGTTGGATTTTTGAAGTTCTTCAACCACTGCAGTGCTGCGTGATCAGTTTTTACTATGAACGGAGCTCCTGCTAGATAGTGATGGAATGTTTTGATGGCCTCAACTACTGCTAGTAGTTCTCTATGGGTGGTGCAATAATTTCTTTGTGCTGGATTCAGAGTTTTGGACCAGTATGCTATGGTGACATCTTTACCATCTTGCTCTTGACTTAAAACACACCCTAGACCTGTAAGGCTAGCATCTGTTGTAATCGTAAATGGCCCTTTCGTTACGTCTGGTGTGCCTAGTACTGGTGCTGTAGTCAATAGCTGTTTAATTTTGTCAAAAGCTTCTTGACACTCTGTAGTCCAGTCAAAGATTTGTCCCTGTTTTTGTAACTTGAAAATGGGTGTTGCTATTGTTGCCATATGGGGAACATACTTAGAGTAGTATTGCACCAATCCAAGCCAAGATTTAACCTCTTTAACATTATTAGGAATTGGCCAACTGAGTATCTTGTCTATTTTGTTCTGATCTGTTTTAATTCCTTTTTCAGACAAGATATGGCCAAGATACGAGACTTCTGGCTGGAAGAGTTCACACTTTTTGGCTTTTAGAAGAAAGCCTGCTGCTCTTATTCTGTTGAATAATGCTTCCAATCTTTGGAGCATTTGTGTGAAATTATCTCCTCCAATGCAGATGTCATCCAGGTAAACTGACACAGTTTCACCTAAGTCGTTTTCAGGTGTTTTCTCTTTTGCCGGGGTAATGACTCGGTCTGTAATATACTGGAAGGCACCTGGTGCTGCGGCCAGTCCAAAGCTTAACCTGGTAAACTCAAACTGCCTGTGTGCAAGTCCCAGACCTTCCGGTAATATTATAGCCGTTTTAGGTTGGTCATCAGGATGTATTTCCAAGTTGTGGTATCCATGTGCTAAATCGAAAGCATGATACATCTTTTTACCACCCATATGTTGCAGCAGATCTTGTACCCTTGGTATAGGCGTGGCGGGGACTCTTGTGGCTGCATTTAAGGCTCTATAGTCAATACAAACCCTTACTTCTCCCGTCTTTTTCAACACACATAAGATAGGAGAAGCCCATGCCGATTGACTAGGCCTTATTGCGCCTTGGTCTAAATATTTTTGAAAAGTCTCTCTTACTGCCTGCCTATAGTGGATGGGTATAGGTCTAGCTGTTTGTTTAATGGGTGGGTGATCACCAGTGTCTATCCTGAATTTTATCCAGGGACATTTGCCAAACGTGGTGTTATCTTTTGCAAAGATGTCATGATGTTTCCTCAGCAACTTATCCAACTCCTGTTTTTCTGTTTCAGATAGCTGCGTGCATCTATCTATCAACTCCTGCAAGTCTTTAGGAAGTGGCGCCCCTTCCTTTATCTCTGGAAGACTTGGAACGGTGTTGATTTCTGCGTCAGAAAATGGAGTTGTCTCATGGTTGACCACATTAACTTGGGCTATTTCATCCATGTCTATGTCTACATCCATATTCTCTATCTCCTCCTCCTCGTCATATTCCCCGTCATCTTTAAAGTCCTCGTCAAATTCTTTCTCATACTTGTCTGGGTGTAAAATGAATACTTCCCCTAGTACTGCGTACTTTGGTATTGTAACACATTTATCTCCCAGATTTTGTATGGTTATGGAGATTGGTGCCGTTAGACAGGGTATAATGCCTGATTGTGCTACCACACCTGGTGGTAGTTTGGAAACTTTGTTTCCAAATGCTGGATTAGACACAAATAATCCCAGCTTAGTCTCCCCTGGTAACTGGCTATTTTCATTTAGGGATCCCTTTATTTCATTTCCTTCAGAGTCTGACACCACTGCTTGGCCCACTACCTGAGTGTTGAGAACCACCCTACTCTGGGTGTGGCCCCCTTCACCCAAGTCTAGACCCTGAGTGTGCCCACTACTCTGACAGGCGTCAGTTCTTCCCCTAACCGACTCATCAGCTACCGCATCCGTCCTTAGTACTGTTGCGACCTCTCTCTCTACAAAAGGTCTAAGTGTGAAGCTACTCTCAGCTCTCACTGTATAGGCTACCCTGTCTGTCGTATAGATGTTTACATTCTTTGTCTCTCCTAACGTGAATGGTACTTCTACCCTGTTAGGCCCTTCACCAATCTCTAGGACTTGTCTTTTAACTCCTATTACTGCATCATATTTATGCAGGAAATCTATTCCCAAGATGTGTTCCTGGATGTCTGCTTCATAAGTCTCGTGTTTAAAAATTTTACCTCCTATTTCAAACTCTGTCATAGCCGGACCGTATAGATTTGCTTTATGTGATGTAACTCCTTTTAATCTGAGCTTTGCTACGGGGAGGTCTCTAGTCCTTGGGATAACTGTAATAACTGCTGCAGTGTCTATACATCCACTTTGGTTTTTATTCAATATTTTACAGTTAATCATAGGTGCAGTGTTAACATTGGTGCACATAAAACAAGGAACAGAATCGACCTCCCGGTGACTCTCAGACTTGGTAGAACACTCTTTTAACATATGAATGTCTGGAGAAATCACCGGTGGTTTTTCGTTATTATTAAGACTAATTTGTACATTATCAGTCTTTTCATTAACAACGCTTTCTTCAACTTCCATTGCCACCGTCTCAGTGGAAGTTGACTCTAGTTTTCCTGATTATTATCAGGCTTAGGTACATGGGGTGGCTTCTTATTTTCAAAGCCTTGACTTAAAAACCATTGCATAGTAGCCTTGTACAAGTCTGGCGGAACATTTGGCATTTCAAATTTTACATTATTTGCTGTATTGTTGTTTTTACAGTCTCTTATGAAATGCCCTGGCTGTCCGCAATTATGACATGTAGCTTGCTGGTTGGTTCTTGTCATGGCTCTGCAGTTAGCCATTCTGTGTCCCAGCTTTCCACAGAATCTACACTGCATGTATTGGTCGGGGTTGTTGTTGTTGTTGTACCCGCCTGAGTACCCACCATGGTACCCACCGCGACCTCTGCTGGGTCCTCTTCCCCGTCCTGGGCCACGACCGCGACCGCGTCCTCTGCCTCGCCCTCTCTGGTTGCTGGTGTCCATGTCTTGTCCAGCTGTCGACGTGGATGGCTCAGAGGGGAAAACCATGTTGACTTTGGCGTCCTTCTTTTTGGTCTTTTCCCCCTCTTCTTTGTCATCGTCCTCCGTCTTGGTGAGACGTATCCTCTTGGACGGCGGCTCGTCGATTTCGAGGCTAAGACCCCTGTTAAGAGTCTTCATTGCCTCATCTAGGGTTGGCAGTGCAGCATATGCCAACCGTGCTGCAGCTTTCTTGTCTGTGAGGCCCTTGATGAACCTCTCCACCAAAGCTTCTTGGATGTCCGCCTCTTTCATATTCCTCAAATATGAACGACCCAATCTTTCCACCTGTCTGGCAAATTGTCGGATAGACTGGTCCTTTTCTTGTGTGAGCGTGTTGAAATCTTTTTTCCGCTCCCACATGGAGGCTGTCTTGCTAAATGTTTTGACCAACGCCTCATCAAGACTTTGAAAAGTGATAGGGACCTCCTGATGCTGTAGATTGGCAATCACATCTGTAGCGTTACCTGTTAACGCTTGCACCAAGGCTGTCTTTTTGTCCCTGTCGTTCCATTCATTCGCCTCAGCTATAGTCTGGAACTGCAGCTGGTACACGGAGTAGTCTGCCTCTCCGTCATACTTGGGTGCCTCACTGTATTTTTTAGGCTTCGGGGCGCTCATCCTCTCGAGCAGCTGCATGAAGAAGCGGTTTGTAGCAGGATGGTCCTGCCTCTCCTCCTGCTCATCGTCAGCCTCCCCGTCATACTGCTGGCGTCGCCCGTCGTAGTCCTGGACAGCTTCCCTCCGTCCTGGACGATGGCCTTCCCTGACCCAGACTCGGTTGGGATGGCGACGGTGCCTTGGCTCCTCGTCGAAGTCGGCGTCGTCATCTGCGTCGGCGTCCTCTCGGAAACCCCCTCCGAAGTCCTCTCCGACGTCGTCGTCGTGCTGCTGCGGGCGGCCTCCGAGGTCTGCGGCCTGCTGCCGGTGACGGTGATGGTGGTGAGCTGCTGCGGCGCCTACCTGCGCCTGCGGCTGCACCCCCGGGTCTTGTAGTGCTTGTTGACCCGGTCCTTCTTCCAGAAGACGTCGTGGAGGTCGTCTCTCTCGCTGGGGACGTCCTCGTCGTCCGACCCCTCGATCTGCAGCCAGCGGATGCTCAGCAATGACGAATTCTCGAATTCGTCCGAGTCCGCGTCCTCTGCCTCCGCGTCCTCTTCCTCTTCCTCGCCCCCGTCCGCGTCCGCGCCCTCGGCCGACGTGGTCATGAAACTGGGGCGGCATGTTGGCAGCGTCCTGCCCCTGGACGTTGATCGCCTGGGCGACCTCTGGCTGAGCGAGTGGAGACGCCGGCTGCCCGTGTTCGGATTCTGCCTCACTGGCACTGGGACCCTCCGTGTCGGTGTCCATCCCTCACTCTCGTTCAAGCCTTTATTCCCTTTCTCTCTGTTGGCAAGCAAATCGTCTAGCTGTTCGAGACTCTTCTGCCGAGACACTGGTCTCAACATACTACTCAATCAGCCGCGATTTTAGGACGTGATCGTGATCCTTCCCTGTGCTCTAAAAGGCCTCAGTTGGGATCTGCCTCGGCGGCCTTGGGCCTGCTTCGGCTTCACTGCGCACTAGTAGGCCTCAGTGATTCCTTCACTCGGGCGCACTAAAAAGGCCTCTCCGAGTCCCTCTCCTTAGCTTCGGCGTGCACTAGTAGGCCTCGCCAAGCTCCTCTCGGCGTGCGCTAAACAGGCCTCGCCAAGTCCTAACCTCTCTCGCCTCCGGAGCGCACTAGGGGGCGCCTCCAGGTCCCTATCCTATCTCAGCGCGCGCTAAAAAGGCCTCGCTGAACTCTCTATCTCTCCTCCGTCCTTTACCGCTGCCACCAATGTAGTATTGGGTAAGGGAATGCCGAGCTCGATGTTGACACAAGGTCGCATGAGTGGAGAATGGCGAAGAGCTCGAAGCTCGCGCCACCTTTTATTTGGTGTTTGGCATAACAAGAGGAAGAACAAAGGCGATCGTAAAACAAAAGTTTGGTCTGGGCCCTGGCCATGTGTATAGAGGGTGTCGCTGCCAACAGTGGCTGTGACTCAGGGAATCGTCTGCTTGTTTACGTTTGACCTGGTTAGGTTATAATGATGATAATACTACAGTACCAACACATAAACACAACACACATAACACCATTGAAAAACGAAAATTTCTATTTAAAATCTTCTACAACCATAATAATTCGTTTCAAACGCCGCATAAACTGAAGGAATTGCTTTACTAAGTTCCATATTCAACGTAACCTTCCTATAACCAAACTAAATTGTTTTCTTTTTTAGCCCGCCCTTCTGCTTTGAAAAAGCATAAAAGCGGGCTTATGCAAACGACCTCGTGTCTGTCTGTGTGTCTGTCTGTTCCACTAGAAGGAGATGAGCTAGAGACTTGAAATTTTCAGGGTGTCTACAGTTTTACTCCTAGACAACGAAACGCCTACGGCAAATCCTGCCAACCCTCATTAAGGCACTGAAAAAAATTATAAAAGTTTTCACGGAATTATAATTCAACTTTTTCCAACCCCGTCGACCCGTACCTCTCCGGAAGCGTCTTTTCGCGTCTAGTTCAATGGTGCACACCCTTTTACGAAAAAATGGACCCAGCTCGCGACTACACTGTAAAAAGCACCCGTAATTGGTCCAGTTTTCAACTTTTCTCAACTCCATCGAGCTGCACCTTCCCGGAAGCGTCTTTTCGCGTCCAGTTCGATGGCGCCCACCGTTTTTCGATAAAAAGGACCCAACTCGCGACTACACTGTAAAAAGCACCCAAAATTGACCCACTTTTTAACTTTTACGAACCCCATCGACCCGCACCTCTCTAGAACCGTCTTTTCGAGCGCAATTCAGTGGTGCCAACCGTTTTTCAATTTCCAGTGTTGCCAATCGTCAAAACTCAAACATTTCGATTATTTTCGACATTTCTCGATATTTTCCGATATTTTCGACATTTTTCGTTGTTTTTCGACATTTTCGATATTTTTCGACATTTTCGATAATTTTCGATATTTTTCGATAATTTTCGATAATTTTTGATATTTTTTGACATTTTTGATAATTTTCGATGTTTTTTGATATTTTGCGACATTTTTGACATATTCCGACATATTTCGATATTTGTAAACATTTTTGACAATTTTTGATATTCTTCGACATTTTTCGACATTATCCCTCATTTTCGATGTTTTTCGACATTATCCACATTTTTCGATAGATCTCAACATTTTTGAGATATTTCGAGATTTTGCGACATTTTTTACGAATTTCTACATATTTCGACAATTTTCGACATATCTCGACAATTTTTGAAATTTTCGACACCCCTCGACGCCTATACCATTAAAATTGGTTCGACGAGCGTAATTCAGTGTTGCTAACTGCTGCCAAATAAAGTCCGAGTTCGGCCGTTCCATCTGAGGCCAAACTCACGTATTTCGACATTTTTTCGAGATTTCCGACTCCCCTTTTTTGCCGAGTAACTGACCGTTTAGTCACTATCGGCACGTTTTCAAAGCAGAAGGGAGGGCTGTAGTTTCGGTGGTTCACCGTTACAAACTGCCTCTTTCCGAAGAGAATGCCTTTACGGGCCGCAGGCCCGATCATTTACATGCTAAGAGGACGTTCTGTGTGACTTAGGGGTCGGGCCGAAGGCCCGACCGAACGCCGCCGGCAGGCCAAGCAGGCACGCCCCCTGCCGAACGGAGTTGCCAGCGTAGCAAAGCGGAGCTGGCAACGACGTTTGGCGGAAGGGCGGGCCTGCTTGTTGGGTCTTAGGTTGGCAGCAACCTGTTTGTAGGTTTTTCTGACTCTGAATCTTGGCTTCGTGAGAAAGTATAGTACAGTATAATACTAGTATAGTTTAGTTTAGTTTGCACTCAGCCAATTATTATTATTATTATTGAAATGAACGTGTGAATTTTTTTTTTGTCTAGCTGGTTTAGTTATTACAGTCATGTTTGACCCACATTATGTCCCGCAAAGCAGTCTCCCAACATCATTTTTTTATTCTCTGTAGGAATTGAAAGGTTAGAAGCCCGTTTTGATAATCTAATATTTTTAATTGCTTCTATTAGCCCTCCCATCAACTTTGTCTCCGGTATAGGCTTCATCAAGAATCCAGACTTCTCACTTCGATATGTATCTTGTAATTTGTGCTGACTTTCTACTGGAGGATTAAAATAAATACATTATTGTTGTTATATAAGATGTCCTTTTTATTTCCAATTTGTTAAAACTTGTGCAGAGTTATGTAGTGTTACATGCGGTTACATGCCAACAACACTGCATAACTCATCCGTCATGAAATGAAAATTTAGTATGTACAAAAAAGGACATTTTCTAAACTAAAAACTTGCAATAATAAAAGTTGTACATAACTAATTAAAACCAACATGCAGCAAACTTAACATAGCTCGTGCAGTTGCAGAACGCACAAAATAAAAAAGTCAATTTTTTATTGACAATGATCATTTATCATTTATCGTTCTTTTGAAGCTTCGGGGATATCATTCCCTTTCTTGGCATGAGCTCTAGGATATAGCCGATCTTTGTACTTATTGAACCATAGTTTGATGATAGACTCCACAGAAGCTTCAGTTGCTTGTTCAAAATGAGATCTGGTAGCACCTGAATAAAATAAAGTAGATTTTTTAAGTGATTTCACTTTTAGATTAATAAAATTGCAAGCAAAACATTTGACTTACTGTACAAAGTAGATATAATATGCTTTGATTCCCGCAACGCCATTTCTCTATTATATCCCGTCCAGTTTTTCTTCTCACAGAGCTTGTCCGCTATTAACTTCCCCAAGATTCTGTGTAGGAAGTCAGATTCATGTTTCCCTCCAAACTGACAGGGAAAGTTAACCTGTTGAGTATTAAATTAGGTTACTGACTGATTTTACATGTTTGTTTTTTTGGGTTGCTTCTCAATTTTGTTTCAAAAAAGCACTTTTTAATTTGTAAACCTCTAATCGAAACTTTTTTATCATGTTTTCTTGTAATGCCATTTATGTTATTAGTTTAACTTTGTACTTCTTATTCTGAATGTTGTTTTACAATTAGTTCTTTGTGGCAAAAGCCTATCAACCAGTTGGTGCAGGTCAATGTGTTGCCTAAATCATCATTTTTCAAATTTTGTATAATTTATTTCTATGAACACCCATTTCTCCTACAAATTACAGTGGAGTAGCTGGATTCATCGCAATTAACAGTTCAAACATTCAAAAATGACACAAACGTGATCATAATTGTGATAAAAATTATTTCTAGCATGACGACAATTATATGACATACTTTACAAAGCACATATTAGACAATGACACTATGCAAAAGGATTATTACTTAGTTATAAATTGAGATGAAAAAAGAGAGAGCAATCTTAAAAAATAACAAGAGAGTTCTAGAAACTCAAGTTGTGCGTGTAGGCTCCATGCAGTTTATGCATTCCTTTATCCCATACACAGTGGCAGATTGTCAAATATAAAACCGGCAAGGAATTTACATTGAATTATTATTTGGAATGTAACATAGTCAAAGTTGTGAAAAACATGTAATACATTCTGAAAACAAATATTTGGAAATTATACTTGTTTACCAGGCTGCTGAGTTACACAAACGACACATGCAACAGACTCGCAATCTTTTGCTGCCGATCTGACAGTGCAGCACAAAGGGCATCGGCAGTCCCAAAAGCAGCAGTGCTTAGCTGACACATTTTCTGACCTTGGAACAAACCTGAAAAAAGAAATCAAATGAAACGACCCAGTTCAATGCAGATGTCAACAGTCCCTATCTCATTCAATAAATTTACACCAGAAGCTGGCATGCTGCACTGTCGCATTTCGCTATTGCCTCTCGAAGGGCTGTGCACCCAACGCATGTACACACGCAGATGCAGTCGTGTTTCTCCATGTCAGGGTAAATATCTAGTTACGTTGATGAGTAGACTATTCAAAATAACTTTTCTATTACTTATCCAAGCCTGAGAATCAAGGAAAAAAGAAACAATGTGAGGAAGAACTGGAGATAGGCGATATTGTATCGATATATCGAATATCAATATATTTAAAATTGATAGATCGATATTTGGTATTGATATCTTGCCCTTCCTTCCCCTTGTTTCCACACAAATTTGGCCCAGGGCTCACGCTCGAAACAGAGCCAGGCAATATGCCACTTGTAAATGAACTCCATCTAGTTCCTAATTTAAAAAGAGACAGAAATAACAAAAAATAGACAAAAATAACGTATAGCGTATAGTATAGTACAGCGTCCACAATGAATGTTGGAGTGGGCTTATGCAACTGCTCATCTGTGTGTCTGTCTGTTAGTAGGCGGTAGTCCATCTTAATTTAGCTTGCCAAGACCCTGATGAATTTTGCTTCACTACTTTCAGTGGCACAACAACTTTTACAATCTCATAAAAATGAATTCAAGCTTCAAGTGCATTTAAATGCAATTGATGACGAAAGACTGTGAAATTTTACATGACAAAGTCTGAGGTACTCCTGGAGAATCAGCGGATATTACTGCTGCCAACAAGGAGTGGTGTGGTGAGGCTTGCTCGCCCTGCCTGCTCGCCCCAGATACACTTACACGTTTATTATTATTATTATTATTATTATTATTATTATTATTATTATTATTATTATTATTTTAAAAAATGAAAGTTTTTAGTTTTGTAGAAAACAGAAAAAACAGGTAATTTAAGATAATTTTAAACTTGAAATTATTCTACAAAATCAAAATCCACAAAGTATAACAAAAAACACGAGACACATGAGAAATTTTCTGTTATACAGTGTGTTAAAGACCTCTTGATCAATTATCAATAAAACAGAGAAAGAACAAGTATTTGGAAAACTTCCTATTGAGAATATTGTTACAACATATAACTGTACACTTGTCAGCTAATAAGATAACAAAATAATCAATTTGAAGCAAAAACTTGGTCACATTGGAGTAAAAGACTCTTCTTTTCCCTTGCCATAAGACCAGCATGCTTTTTTTCAAGGTGGTAAATGTAGATCTGTTTGGCCTTCTTAGAAGTGGAATTATTTGTTGACCAAGGACAATTCAAAACAATACTGTTTTCCCACTGGCACCTTGACCTGTTGGGATGTGAAAGAGAAGATGAATAATAATAATAATAATAAGATTGAAACAGTTGCAGGGCAGGGACGAACAGAAATTTACTTTAATTTAGTAGATGATATGTACCTTGGGAGTTAAGTGATGTTGATTGAGTTTGACACTGTTCCCTGCAACAGCTTTCTGTGGTCATACAGGAAAAGACATGTCATTAGTAAGAAATATATGCTACAATCAAACATCAATTGGCAAAGTTCTACTTAATATTGGAGGCTGAGCACTTTTTGCCTACTTCCACGGTCCAGAAAATTGCAGATGAGATTTCTTTAATCACATAGTTCAGTCATCATCATTTAAGAAAGAGTTTGAAACCACAACTTGAATATGCCGGCTTACATAAAAATACTGTTTCTGAAATTATTGCAACAACCTTCAAGTCCGATCCAGTATATTGTACTCATCACCGAGGAGAAGACAGTGAACAATTTTGCTCAAATTTTCTCAGACGGAAATATTGAAAAAAAAATTACCCATATGTAGAACCAAGGCAGGTTTTTCTCGGGTTTGATGAAAATGGCCGGAAGAAATATGCTCAATATGTTTCAATTAGACAATCACTTAAATCCATGTTGCGAGATCCAGTTGTAAAGAAAAACGTTCTGGAGTCATTCAATCTTCCTCACAGGGAGCAGCCGCCAAATATTTTATGTGATATCACTGATGGCTCTGCATACATCAAGCACAGGCAGAGCCATCATGGAGGAAAATGCCTTTACATTAATTTATTTCAAGATGGCTGTGACAATAATGCCTTTGGACCCACTGTTGGAAAATATAAGCCGAACAACTTTTATTTCTCATTAGGAAATCTTGGTCCTGAATTCAGAACTAAATTGGAAACAATTCACTTGGCTTATATTATTTTAGAAAAGCACATTAAGAACACTGAAGGAGAAGAGCTCAGAGATGTTGACAAGCTTAAGGAGGTGTTAAAACCACTTTTAGATGAACTTGAAGATCTGAAAACAAATGGAATTGTAATTGATGGAGAAAGAATCCCTGTCTGTTTGCTTTTCAGCCAAGACGATAACCTTGGCCAGCACCTCATTGAAGAATTTGTGTGTAGTTTTATTAGCCAGTATTGCTGCAGATTCTGTGAAACTTCACTTACAGAATTTCGTGAAAATCCCACAATTATCAAAGCCAGAAGGACACCAGAAAAATATGATGAATCAGTGAGAGTGGCTAAAAATTCCTGGATTGAATTTAGAACAAAATGTTTAGATAATGTTTCAAAGAGACATGAAAGAATGTTGGAAAGAGTTCAAGCTCCAGGTACCAAAACTAGAGTTAAGAGGTTATTGGCTAAAAGTACTCTTGATAAACTGAGAGGGATCCACCATAAGGGAATCAAGTACCGACCTTCACCATTCAACTCGCCTCAACTGCAGTTTCATTGCTGCTCTCCTCCGATGGCGCCTTGTATATCCCATGACCTCTGGGAAGGCATTGCAAAGAATATGCTTCCTCCTATTTTATCATCACTTGTCAACAAAGGATGGTTTGATTTAGAAACTCTGAACCGAAGAATAGAATCATTCCAATATGAAGGCAGTGACAAAACAGATGCTCGTACACGACTAAAGAATTTAATTTCTTTAGGAGGTAATGCCAGTGAAAATTGGAATCTATTCCGATTGCTTCCCCTGATAATTGGAGACTTGATAGAAAATAAACAAGACGAGATGCGGTGTCTTTTCCGGAGTTTGTTTCTGCTCCCAAAATTTCAGCTAAGCAAGTTTTGTATTTAAAATTATTGATTGCTGATTACCTTCTGGAAGTAAAAAGACTGTTGCCAGAGTGTCTCTACCCTAAGCAGCATATACTTATGCATTATCCAGAGTTGATCGTGATTTTTGGACCTCTCTCAAAAGTGTTCACTCTTCGGTTTGAAAGTTTTCATGTCTTCTTCAAGAAAGTTGCATCTTCCTCCAGAAATTTTATTAACTTTACTAAAACTCTTTCAAAAAAATATATGTGCAAGTTTGCATTAGACCACTCAAGGGGTCTGCTTGAAGAAGAAGAAGTTGTTTACGACTATTATTCTTCATCACCAGTTTTAGTTTCAAACATTCCAGAAGATAGAAGAAGCTCTATTCCTAAGAATGAAATTTCACAAAATTTTAGAGTCCTGAACTCTGTCTTAGTGAAAGCATTGAGTATAAGAGTGGCTACTACATGGTTCTCGAATCCCTCGACTCATGTGATTTGAAAGTGGGTCTAATAGACACCATTTTCCTTGACAAGCATTCTAAGGAGGTATGTTTTCTGCTTAATGTGAAACTTGCTATCAACACCTTCCAAGGGTACTTTAGAGTTATAACCCCTTCTGTTTGCTTTAAGTTTTCAAGACTTAAATCCTTGATTGATTATTATCTACTCCCCTCTTACTCAGTATATGGTCTTGAATGTTTAAGCCTTAAACATTCAATTGTTAAAATGAAATTATAGAGTCTACAGAGCTACAGGTAGGTCTTTGGCACACACGACTCAAAAAAACGACAAACTTTTCGTTTTTCCTTTAATTTTACGGAAGTGCTACGCAAACCTGCCTACAAGAAAGCTTATTAGGTTTAGAGGGGCGTAATGTGACATAATTAAATACGCAGATTTTACTGAACTCCTTAGTAGGCAGGTATTCATCCGAAATAACTCACACAAGAAACAAAAACCTGCCTACAAAAGACAAACTGACGTATTGCACAGAGAAAATTTACAAAATCAAATACGCAGATTTTTCTGAACTTCTTTGCAGACAGGTTTTCAGCCGAAATATCTCAAACAAGAAACATTGTTTCGTCAGCTACCACTTTGACTGTGATTCAACAAAAACCTGCTTACGAAATTGCTGGGAAAATGATGTCGCGAGCAGTTGACGTAAAAACACGCATAATTTTCTCGACAACTTGGTATTTGGTAAGTGGGGTTTTGGCCGAAATGCGCGCGAGAAACAACTAGCTTTTCGCTGATATTGCACTTTCGCTGTGATACAAAGAACAATCGCTTACAAAATGGCTCAAGAGAAACTGCATGTTGGCATGTTATGAGAAAACATACGAAAAACATCCGTGACATCATTGCGGGTAGGTTTCAGGCACTTATAACTCAAAGAACGATAAGTTTTCGTTTTTCCTTCAATTTTACGGAAGTGCTACGCGAAAAGTCTGTCCGCCCCTCTGCGTCTGTTTCCTGCACCCAGGCAGTAGCCTGCTTGCCAAAATCGTGAGAAAAAAATCATAAAATCGAGTAAGTAAATTTTGTTGTTTAAAACTCTTTTCTTATTTTACTAAAATGTGACGCCACATCGCTTGATACCCTCTCTCTCTCTCCACGGCACATGCCATGAGAGGCAGTGGTTCGGCAGTTATGAGTGTGAGACTGTATCACACTTGATTTTGCAAAGGAACGGTGACAGATTTGAACATTTTTCTGGACAATGTGAACAATTGCGTAGCAAACAAGTTACGGGATTGTTCCTGCTGAGGTGTGCACACATGTTACCAGATTATCGACCGAAATGCCCCTTGATTTTTGGAGAGAGAATCAAGAAAGGAAAAAAAAAAATCAATATTTTGTGGAACCTCCCTGGGCATCAATGAGGGCCTGAATGCGCCTCGGCATGGAAGATGAAAGAGCGGTGAAAATCTGGGGGCGCCTCTGCTCCGCAGCAAAAACTTCCCGGGCATAGGCCTCCAGTGCCTCAGCAGTCCGCTCGAACCTGGGGTCCCACTCCAGCGCCATGAGACCAAACACATTCTCGATTGGGTTCATGTCCGGCGAGTTTGCGGGCAATGCGAGCTTGTTAATGTGGGGGTGATCCTCAAACCATTCCCGCACGATGACAGCAGTGTGGATGGGGGCGTTGTCTTGGAGAAAGTCAAACGGCCCGTCCTCCCCAAGCCGCTCCGTCATGATGCGGCACAAAGTTCCTCGCATACACGCCATTAGGGTCCAGGTTGTCTTCCATGTCGCTGTCCTATCCAAATCTTCCTCAATGTCTATCTCTATCTCGTCCAAGGATTTGCCTTTATACTTGCTGATTCCCTTCTCCATAGCATAAAGTACCTTGCTTGCTTTTGCTAACATGGGAGTATTTTCAGGCAGCTCATAAAATTTATTGTGCACACCTTCTGTGTGCCCCATAAATTTAGATAAAATCTTGAGCCCATCTGAACCAAGATTTAGAATTTGGGCCATAGTGCCCACATGTGTCCTCAAGTTCCGGGATCGTATGTAGTCTGGTTTGGTGAGACCAGCTCTGTTCGCACAATTTCGAAAAACTGAACTTCCCTCTAAGTGTCCCATAGCAGTTGTTGACGCAAAGAGGAACTGGTTTGTCCTGTAGATGCCTAGTTTCTCCCTAGTTTGGCACAGGAGGTCCAAACCATTTACATGAGACTTAGTTAGCAGATATAGGAACCATTCTTTGACCTTTCCCTGGGGTTCGAATAAGAGTCAAGGAGTTCATCAATTTTCGTTCCAAAGCAGAGAGACAATTTAGAATGTCTTCATGTGTGGCTGCTGTTTCTCTTTGCTTGTAAGTTTTCAACAGGAGCCTCTCTACTTCTCCAGATCTTTTTCTATTGAAGAGAGTGATTTGCATCAGTAAGGACTTTGACAGCATTTTGTATCCTTCGATGTTGCAGAGATCTTCGGCCAATATTAATTCAGCACCATTTTGCTGGGTTTTCAGTAGTGCCACAATTTTTATCACATCTGAAGCCAGAGGTAGAACTGATGCCTTCTCTTGACGGTTTCTATTCATAGTGCGCAAAGCTGCTCTAGAAATGTCACTCTCCCACTCAGTCATAACCATCTCAAAGAATTGTAGATTTTTTAAATTTCAGCTCATCTTTTTCTCTTCCATACTTTCCTCTTAATATTTTTATGCAAGCATTGAGTGCATGTCCAAGACTCTTCGCTAAATATGGATTTTTGAATGAGTTGGTTGACTCATCAAAACCGCATAGTGATTTGGTATTGTCGACCAAAAGATCGTATGATCCTGATGACATCACTTCTTCAAGGCTGATGTTGGGTCTTGTCTTTCGCGCCTCTTGAACAAGTCTTGCTAGTTCCCGCATTGATGATAGTATATGCTCCAGAATTTTTGGGTGATCCGTGGAGTTTTCTTTTTTGAAGAGCTGCTCTCCTCTCTTGATAATGAGAGGATCATTTCTAATAATTAATCTGATTTCTCCCAACTGCAGAGTATCTAGTACCTTTTCCTTAAAGAGCTCAGATGTCTCAATACAGACAGGCATAGCCGCCATAGCCCTTGATTGGGCATTGCGTCCTGCTCTCTTTTGGTGCCTTTTCTGGTTGTGAATGGCTAGTTGGTGGCGACTTATACACACATTGCAATCATTGCAATGAAGGATGTCTTCTTCTTTCTTTCCCACTTTATCCCTCCTCTTCACTAACAGCACATTTTTTTGGGAACTTCATGGATCTTTCCCTTGGTTAATAGTTCAAAATTGTGCTTTTGCATCCCATCATTTTTTAACTTTTCCAGAATTTCTGTTCTTTTCTTCTTTCTTTCTGCTTCTGCCTCCAACTCTTTCTTTCATGCAGCCACAAGACCGGGAACTTTCTTATATTTCTTGAGTTCTTGGACTTCTGGTTCTCCTTTGTGCTTAGCTTCCAGATGAAAACATGCGGCGCGGCAAATTCAAGGTGGTCGTGATGCCTATCCGCTGGCGATGCTGGCGAGGCTCGTCCATCAGTACACATCGACGTCATCATGGCAAGAGTTCTGCATGCACTGAAGGACTGAAGTCATGGCCTGTGGTGTGGTCGCTAACATCAGAGCGGCTATGTTGTAAAAGCGATGCGGTGCAACATTGTCCTTCCTTCATTTCCCTTTCCGTCTCCTCAGCTCCCATTTGCAGCTGAAGAGTCTACGTACGAACAGGCTGGCAGAATTTATATTGATTTAAATAGAACTGCATTGATCTGCAGTGGAATAATTTTAAAATTGAATGAATTAAAAATACTATGCTGAGTGCTCGGAACACTTAAAACTATCGCAACACTTAAAAGCACCCAGAGCCATTGGATGAGGCATGTCTCTTATTTCATTTCATGAAATTTGCCTTTGAGTGATTAGCAGAGTTAATATCGAGTAGTGATCTTGTGAAGACTGATCTCGTGGGAACACCTTGCGCATAGCTTTCAAGGTATGAGGTATTCCTGCGGTTAGAAGAAAAAGGAGAAGTTCCAAGATGGCCGCCCTGGAACATAACGAACCTTCAACTGTTTGCCCCGGCGTCTGCTTCGTCTGCTGCGCGCTCTCCAGCACGTTTTACAGCCTAGGGAGCGAGTATGAAAGTCGAGTTTGGTATCTACAGAAACGGAAAAACAAGGAGAACACGTTGAAAGCATCACCGAAGCCGTTAGGGAAATATTTAGCCTTCTAAATTTAAAAAGAATCGTTCGGGTAGTGTACGCTTGCCGTAAAAGTGCCGTACAAGACACTATAATTTTATTAACGCGCTTGAAATTTTTCTTTAGAACGTTTAAAGGCGAACAAATGGTAAAACTCTGATGGTACGGCTCTCGTACGGCACTTTTACGGCAAGCGTACACTACCCGAAGGATTCTTTTTAAATTTAGAAGGCTAAATATTTTGTGTATATCGTGTTCCCACGAGATCAGTCTTCACAAGATCACTACTCGATATTAACTCTGCTAATCACTCAAAGGCAAATTTCATGAAATGAAATAAGAGACATGCCTCATCCAATGGCTCTGGGTGCTTTTAAGTGTTGCAATAGTTTTAAGTGTTCCGAGCATTCAGCATAGTATTTTTAATTCATTCAATTTTAAAATTATTCCACTGCAGATCAATGCAGTTCTATTTAAATCAATATAAATTCTGCCAGCCTGTTCGTACGTAGACTCGTAGACTCTTCGGCTGTAAATGGAAGCTGAGGAGACGGAAAGGGAAATGAAGGAAGGACAATGTTGCACCGCATCGCTTTTACAACATAGCCGCTCTGATGTTAGCGACCATACCACAGGCCATGACTTCAGTCCTTCAGTGCATGCAGAACTCTTGCCATGATGACGTCGATGTGTACTGATGGACGAGCCTCGCCAGCATCGCCAGCGGATAGGCATCACGACCACCTTGAACTTGCCTCGCCGCATGTTTTAGGCCTCCCCCCCCCCCTCCCCCGCTCTCCGCTGTACCCACTAACAGCTATACGTGGCGCAAGTTTCTCATACTGATATTGTGGTAGCCTCGTCCGAGGCTCCCCGGAGTACCGCGATGTGTTAGGCTCGCTTAGAACCCCCCCCCCCCCTTGCCCGCGCCTTCCACCAATGCTTCCCCCACTCGCGCCCTCCTGTGCATTTTTAGGCAACGGAGTTGCCTTCTAAAATCGCTGGAAAACGTGCGTGTTTTGTTTCATATGGCCCCTTACGACAGAAAAAAATCTGCTGAAGGGAATTCGATGATATTAAGCATACATTTAGAATGTAATCTAGTACATTCGATTCTGAAGTCTAGTTGAAATCTGTATTGCAGAAATTTTGTAAATTTGAATTGAAATTCGAGTTTCTATGGTAATGCTCGACTCGTCAGGCAGAATGAACAGGGGAAGGGGATATTTTTTCGTGGAGGGGGTAGGCCGAGACGAGCCAACACGGAGCGAAAGAGAATTAAACCTCTAAAGTCTGCGTCCAAACAAAGCCAGCCTTTAGTTTCGAGCGCAAGAATGAGATAACACCACTGAAATTCGCACGTGACCACCGTACTGCCTTCTTTAAAACTACTTCAGTTTCACTGAAACTTGCCCCGGTTCTGCCAACTAAATGTGCGCCTCAAAGAATGAGTTCCAATCGTAACGTTATGAGAGCAGTGATTTTTTTCATTTTATTTGGTTGGCATGTTGTGTCAACAACGCGAAAGCAGGCCAAGCATGTCCGCCATTGCCGGTGGCTGATGTGCCCACCTCGCGACTTTAAATCATTTTTTAAAGTTATCGAAACGTTGACAAGGCGAACTGAATGCGTAAATAGTAGTTTTATACCTGCGGAAAACGGTTTGGTAAGTTTGACTTCGATCTGGTGAGCAGAATTCTTGAAATGATGTACATTTACGAGTACCATTTTGTGTAAACAACGCCTTAACTCCGCGTTTTCCCAGTAGAGCGCACCCCCGTCGCGGCCGCGGCGCGCTTGCCCGCTGGTCCTTCGCGTACCAGCGGTATTAGGTAGGGCCCCGGTTCGTCCCTTCCGTGCGCCCGGTGGAGGGGAGGTTATTGTTGACGTTATCCTCCGGCCGTGACCTCGCCGCCCAATTTTTGCCGTCAGAAGGAGAGCTTTCTTTTCTCCTGCTCCTGTCGATTAAATGTCGGCCGACCTGTCGGAGAGTATTCATAACTTGAAACCCGCCTTATCAATTCAAACTTAGAGTTATTTAGCCACTATCTTGACTATCGTAAACCAAACAAAACCAGTCGGTCTTCTTACAGTCTTATTCAACACTCACAATATTTTATTTTAGTTATAGAAACTCCGTTGTCTACCAGGATTTCGTGAAATCGTATTTTTTTTTTTTTATACAGATGAATGTCTTTTATTATTTCCATGCAATTTTTATTATTAAAAAAATAATAAATAAATAAATAAATAAATGGGTAGATTCCTGAAGGTCCCCTCACCGGAAGGTCCCCCCCTAATATTTTATTATTTTTTTACAATATTTTTCAAAAAATATTAAAAAATAATAAAATATTGTCAAATATTACAAAATATACATTGGTGGGCCGAGCAGTTTCTCATACCGCTCCCGACGACGTGATCGGCCGCTGCCGCGCTCCAGCGGCGATTTTGAAAACCAAGATGATCGTGGGACGGGGGATCGTCACCCGGGTGGAAGGATCTCCACTTTGAAATGTAAAAGCTAACAATAAACCAACTGAAATTCTTGTTGTAGTCCGACCTCAATTTACATGTACTGCAGTTACAGATAATACTTACTCATAGATGCACTTAAATTTTACAAAGTAACGATAGTCAAACTATTAAATAACATGTGCGGTTGAAAAGTAGTTGAACTGCAGAAAAGTGAAGACTATTTGCAGATTTTTGAAGTTAAACTACAGCTTGACTATAGTCCAAATGCAACAAGTTCGGTGCAGTTAAACTATAGTTTACATATGCAGTGTGTCATTAGATTGAGTTTGTAGTTCGAACTTAGTTCAGTTGCACATTGTTTCTTTTTCGGACTATGCATAAAGCCCCATTGTCATATGCTCATAAAGTAGAGTTCAAATTTTCTAAAAAAAGAAAAATTCTTCCTCTTCTTTTTCTTTCTTTCTTCTCAAGCGCCTTCCGCCTTAGTATTTTATTTCACATTTTACTTCATTGTTGCATGTTTACTTACCTTTTGATGATGACGTTTGAGCGGCTGATGGCTGGAGTTGAACCCCGGACCTCGGAGCTGGTAGCCCGTCATGCTGACCACTCAGCCACTGGGACACCATAGCTTGGTATCGCAGCAACATGGTGTCATGCCAAGGGTCTCAGCCAGCCGGCCTACTGGTCTAACTACAGTTTAACTCCAGTTTGTTTGCCATGTAACTGTGGCTCCTGTTGGATTTCTTAGCTTTGTTTGTTTTCTGGCAAAACATGTTCCTTTCTCGGCCCCGCCTCCTTGTTTCATACCCCCAAAATCTAAACTTCGGTTGTTAGTGATTTCTTAACCGGGAATCTCGGTCAAGTACCTGGATAGTAGCCTGACTGCTGCAGGACCCCACCAAAGGACAGGGGTAGCCGGGCCGGGGGCCGGGGCAGCCCCAGTGACGTGGAAATATGGAAAAACCACCGGCTGTTTGGCAAGTTCGAGATGGGTAGAATCCCCGTACGTAGGGTGCCTACAGGACGTGAAACCTCACAGATCAGGATCAGGTACAAAGTCATTGCGACACATGAGAAGAACAACCGCCTACCTCCGCTGCCTGAAAACAAAACCGCGTACCTACTCGACCCGAAAACAAAACCGCGCACCTCTGCGACCCGAAAACAAAACCGCTTAAATTACTTTTTTACACATTTCGAGATATTAGTATCAAAATGATCCCTGAAAAATTCTCTTTTGAATGACACCAATATCGCAAAATGTGCAAAAAAGTTATTTAAGCGGTTTTGTTTTCGGGTCGCAGAGGTGCGCGGTTTTGTTTCCGGGTTGTAGTAGAGGTATGTGGTTTTGTTTTCAGGTAGCGAAGGTAGACGGTTGTTCTTCTCATGTGTCGATTGTAGTTGCAACTGAGGCTAGAAGGAAAGATTGTCCCACAAAAGTAAACTCTACAACATCGCCTCACCTTGAACAACACGAATTCACACTCACTAACTGCAAAATAAATTACTATCTTTACTTTATAAATAAGAGTGCTTTTGCGATATAAGTGTAGAAGCAGCTGCTTATACGAGTTGAAGCCAAAAGTATACTCCAAAACGTAGTATTTTTTAACTTTTTAGTCGTGTTTATGCGCAGTCAAGGACTCTAGCTAGTATGATTTTCTAAACAGTAAAATATCCTTTCTACGATTGTACATGCAACTATAGTTCCAACTACTTTCACAAACTGCAGCCAACATTATAAATGTAAAACCAGTAAAATTGCCGTCATTGTATAGTTTCAACTACAGAAAAGGATATGAGTTAGTGTTTGCAGAAAAACATAATTTAGTTCAGAGTTTTAGATAGCAGTTCACAGCTACAGTTTGGGTAGTGCAGTTTAAACTACAGTCCAAATCGAGATCCTTCCACCCGGGCAGCAGCGCCTCGATAAGCATTAAAAATAATTTTAATTTATTGTTTTTTCGCCGGTTCCTCTCGCCCCGTCGCGGCATTGTCGATACAGATATGATGACCATGGTAAGAGCATTTCTAATCTAGACAGCTTTAACCTGTTGGAAACTAATGATAAAGTTTCTGGACAAAACGATGAACCTTAGTCACAACCTCTTTATTTAACTCACACAAACTGTCTTTGTTGTTGGCTGCTTCGGTGCTGCTCCAATCGGTTTGGTTCACCTCGTCAGTCATCCTCTGTTAAAATGCTTTCGGTAATTTGTTGCTAAGTTATTGAACTTATTCATTTCAACGCCTATCTCTACATAAAAAATAAAGCAGTGTCATTCAGAGTGCTCCTATGTTACTTTCCCTTTCCTCTGTGAGCTGTTCTGCCAGTGCCAGTACTGACCTCAACTGCGGGTCAATAGCAGAAATTCAAGTAATATGGTTTAGTCACGAATATACAACGCGTGTTTCAAGAGAAAGGGTTGAGGAAATTGGAAACATATCTGAGACGGGATGCATCTGCACTAGGGGGGCATCCCCATTCTCGGTCGGAAAGGCCGGAATAGCCGGAGAGAGAGTGACAGCATCCATGCGTCCATTAGAATTGTACGCATTTGTCTCTCTCGCACCGGCCGCTCCGGCTGTTCCGGCCATACCGACCGAGAATTGGGACGCACCCTAAAACACACAGTGTGTGATATTCTCTCGACAAATGATGAACTGCAAGCTAGCAATACAGACAACTATTTATTGAGTAAAAATTACCGAAAGCATTTGCCCAGAGGATGACTGACGAGATGAACCAAACCGATCTTAGCAGCACGGAAGCAAAAACGAACGCATACAACAAAGACAGTTTGTGTGAGCCAAATAAAGAGGTTATGACTAAGGTTCATTGTTTTGTCCAGAAACTTTATCATTAGTTTCCAATAGGTTAAAGCTGTCTAGATTCAAAATGCTCTTACCATGGTCATCATATCTGTATCGACAATGCCAGCGACGAGGCGAGAGGAACCGACGAAAAAAACAAAAGGGTATTCCGCTGGAATACCCTATTAATTAGAATTATTTTTAATGCTTATCGAGGCGCTGCAGACGATCCCCCCTCCCACGATCATCTTGGTTTTCAAAATCGCCGCTAGAGCGCGGCAGCAGCCGATCGCGTCGTCGGGAGCGGTATGAGAAACTGCTCGGCCCGCCAATGTATATTTTGTAATATTTGAAAATATTTTATTATTTTTTAATATTTTTTGAAAAATATTGTAAAAAAATAATAAAATATTATGGGGGGACCTTCCGGTGAGGGGACCTTCCGGACGTTTCCCAAATAAATAAATAAATAAATAAATAAATAAATAAATAAATAAATAAATAAATAAATAAAGATTTTCGGACAACCGTGCAAAGGCGAATCGAGCCCATCTCTTTTTTAATTCAAGAATTTTTTTTTTTTTAATGTTTTTTAATGATTTACTTTGTCCCACCCGTAATCCTTCCACGACCGAGGCAGAATGCCTGCGACAAAGTCGATAGGCCAACCCGCCAAGCATTCGTGTGAAAGTGGCGGCCTACCCGGAGAGCAAAAACACAGGAATTAAATTTCTGGTACCCAAAATTTCCTTCCGTCACTTCCTGATGATCTGATTTTGGGGAAACCTTAACTGATCTTTGTTGTAGTGCAGTTTGAAAACAGTCAATTATTACCTCTACGTAGGCTTTACACACCTGTCTAGCTGGTTTTCCTCTCTATTTTTTTTGTACTCTTATTATTGGGAAATGCCACAAACACTTTTATTTCACAATTTTCTGAGCAGTTTGAGTCATAAGCTGTCTGCACTGGCCAAGAATAGGTACTGTATCATAGCAACAAAATCTATTTGTCTTATTGACATTAATCTTGAACTATGGGTGTGCAATCCAAGTTAACAAATATTCCACCTTTCCAAACTTGTATCACTGCAAAATTCTTCATGTGTATTTTTTCTGATGGAAAAATTCGTATGATATGTTTATCCTGTTGGACAAAAGACATTAATAATATAAAAATAATATCTTATGAAGGTTCTATCCATCAGCTATTTGAAGCTAGTCTAAAACATATCATTAAGTGTGAAAATTGTCATTTGAACCTCATCAACATCAAGTGTGATAAACGTGTTAACCAGCGAAAAAGTACTACTGTAATTGATGGCACCACGTATGTATCTAACTGAAGAACTGATAATAAGATGCATTTATTTATATTAATATTTAATTATCTTTTTAATCTTTTCAGACTTAGATGAAGATGAAGAAAACTAAAATCTTAAGATGGTTGGACACTTATTGTCAGCAAAACTTAAAGTCCAGGGGGGTGCAACAGTAGCCTAATTATTTTAGATTTAGGTAAGTTATGAAATTGTAACCTTTTGATGAGTACATTTGCTCACAAAGTATTGGTAGTTGAAATTTTAATGCTATAGCGATTGTGGACATCCAAAGTTTTATTGGCATTCAATTTCTAATATTGGGTCACGAACTGTCATTCAATGCATGATCTGTACTGGAAGGGACATTTTACGTGTTGATTTCATTTCCAGGAAGGGTATATGTGAATTAAAACTTTCTTTATAAGATGTTATTGAGAAAATTTCCAAAATCCTAGTAGCAGAGTTACAGACATAAGGTAAACTATACAGAATATATTGTTAAATGTGAGGAACTTATGAGCTGGATCAGTGCATGAACTATGAGCTACGAGCAGTATTGTGGATTCATTTATAGTGACATTAGGTTTCGAGCCATAGCATGTGTGCCAAGTGCAGATGGTTTTTTTTTCCATTGTTATATCTTTGACAAAGCTCAGATTCTTGAAATGGTTTTGAGAGTATGTTGTGAAGGAACGCTAAATGGTCATATCTTGCACAAAAATTAAGAATGCTTTCAAAACTTAGCCTGCTACAGCCCGATTTCTAAAAGTAGCACTAGGTTTCCCACTCTTTCCTACCTGTACAAAACTCGGACTTAAATCAAAAGGATTGCGCCATCAGGAAAATAATACATTAAAGATAGTTTGATGTTTATACACAGTGGAAGTTATTTCAACTTGTTTTAATTTTTCAGGTCCACTTTCTGAGGGAAGCTTTTGATGCTGTATTTATGAAGGGTTTGTGTCTACGAGAAAATTGCTGAGTCGTCTGTAAGTTTATTCATTACACATAGTTTACTGTATAACATTTCTTTACTATAACTGTTTTCATAACCTCTTGCTTTCTTTCAGTTACATCTCTGATTATTCAATAAGAAGATTTGGTTTACTTATCCTCAAATCCATCTAGAATCAGATTTGCAGTGTAGAAAACCAAATGCACCCTTCTTTTTATATAATTTTACGCAAATTTTTTCATATGGAATTTTCTTTACTTGTTTGAGAAAAAAAATAAAGTTAACAACTAGAAAACTTGTCTGTGTTGTGGTTGGTCTTGTTTACTTTGAATTAAATACTGGTCAAAGAAGCTATTTGCAGTTTTACGTACGGTGCAGCGCAGTGCAGCGATACCTGCGAATACACATATCCCTTTTAACCTGCCTAAAAGGTGTAAAATAATTTCATCTCTGCCTAATGAATACCTGCACAGTTGTAGGGGTTCAGATTAGAATATTGTGCAATGTTATTCGAAACTAGAATTTGTACCTTTTAGTGACATGACGTAGTGAGCAGAATTAAATTTTCTTCTAAAAGGACTTCATTGTGTTTGTTTATATCTTAACATTATGAAAATTTATTGAAAATCATTGCTTTATAAGAAGCATAACCTTTGGTGCCATAATACTTTAACTTTAATTTTGAAGTTTTCATTGTTTAACTTGAACGTTGTTTTAACTTTCTTAATCTTTCTTTTTCTCGAAGATGTTTAATTTCCGATGGTGACATGTTCTTTCTTTGTAATTTTTTTCTTAGGTTATCTTTTTCTCTCTGTGAGGTGCACTTTTGAGGTGATCGTGTCAAGCGATATCTTTTCATATATAGTCTATTCATTAATTTGTTTTTTTTTTCCTCATAGGAAAGTGAGTCTTTTCTTGAATCACCTGCAAAAGATAAGAGATAGAGGAACTATGTCAGTACTCTGTAATTTTTTATTTGTATTGATCAGATATGTTGTTTTGTTTACAAAATGTATTGTGTTATTCTTACGTTATGTTGGTTTACATTTCAATTCATGCTATTGGACATTCTTTTGAGTTGGGGGGGGGAATTTTTGTCTATGCTTATTTTGTTTGTTGTTTTTACAGGAATTTAGTCTGTCAATAGTCAGCATAGTTATGAGACATAATGATTCTTTATCTGGTACTCTGGATAAAGCTACATATAACAATCCTAAAGCAAATTCTGATTTCCCAGCATCAAGAGCCATTGCTACAAGAGTTAGTCCTTGGGATTTGTGTATTGTGCATGCCCAGCATAAAGATATCGGAAGTTGGTAACGTGAACATGAAATTCCATTTTTGTACCACTGGCTCAACACTGGCATAATTGGTATATATGTTATATAAAGGTCTTTGGTATCCACATTTTCAAATTGTATCAATACACACAGTGGTACTGTTGGTGGTTTACAATCTTTCTCGTAGAATATGTGTTTCAAAATACCAATGGAGCCATCAACAAGACCTCGTGTTACATTAATATTTCTCCTAAACATTACCTTTGCACCAACAGCAATTGATAAAGTGTTACTCAGTCCGTCAGCTATGTCATCAGTAGAATTAAATGCTGTTTTATTGTTGTTCTGAGCATAAATTACAGCTATTGGTGTTTCCAATTTTTTGAGCTGTTTGACATTAAAATCATTTGCTGTTTCATTTGTTGAACAAATTCTAGTAGTGCTTTTAAATTTTTTTCTATCAGCAGATGGTAGATAGTATATGTAGCGTTGTTTCGTCATCTGAAATTCATGATCAGAACATTTCCCCTTTGAATTTTTTCGCAGAAAAGTGACATATTCTTTATTAGCGAACCTGCGGCATCTTTTTAACACGTAAGCATGAGTCAATTCTGTCATTAATATTTTTCCTTTTTCCAGCAAATTGTTTCTTTGGGAAATAAGGTCAACATTTGCATACAATGGTTGGTCTCCTATTGGTAACAATTGATTAACATCTCCAAAGAGGACAACTATCAGCCCACCGAATAATTCATCTACACCAGTTATGTCTTTACATCGTGTTTCAATGCATGCAAGGAAGCGCAATCCAACCATAGAGTACTCGTCAATGAATATGAACTTCACACGAGTGTGTTTTTCTCTGAAGTTAAGTAGTTCAGTTCCTTTTAATCTGTCAGAATTTTTATGAAATCTACTGATAGATAGGAAAGAATGTAGTGTTGTTCCATTAACTATTTTTGCAGAAACACCTGTATAAGACATAACTTGAACAGCTTTTTTGCCAAGTTTGTCTCTAATACAGTTAGTACAACATTTTAACAAGTGTGTCTTACCTGTTTCAGCCATTCCCTGGACTATAATGAATTGGTAACCTGTCTTTACATTCTTTTGCAACTGACATGTTAATCTTTTTATATGATTAAAAAATTGGGAAATAGTATAGAACAGTGACTCAGAGCCGATGAGTCACTCAAGTTTACGAACGGAAAGGGCTTTTTTTCAGTAGACTCAGAACACAATTAACTTATTGGCGCTCGAATTTGGTCTCCCGGTAAATTAAATAAATATGCCTATTCTCCGCGCGTGTCAGGAACAACCCGCGCGGTGCCGATACGCACGCACTCTATCGGATGGGCGCCAAAGCATGCGCTCGCCGCGCAGCGCATTGCATTACGCTTACAGATATTTTTTGAACTAAAACGAATCATTAGACGACAGGGGTTGGGCGAAACAAATAGAAGGGAGAAGAATTCGAAAGGCCGGCAGTAGAATGGTGAGGTTACCAAAACAATTGACCCGGCCTCCCGTCTGCCTCATGGACTGGTAGCGTGTTAGCCTCGCACCAGCCCTAAGACAACTCGCACGTTGTCACGAATGACCACAGACTTTTGACGGTACTCTGGCACGTTTTCGGGTCGGACGACGACAAGCAGAAGGCAGTAAGAAAGAAGTCTGAAAACTTTAATTTAAGCAACATTAGAGGGAGAAAGGCTGATGTTTAGAGTCGATCGTGGGCTTTGATGCAGGAATAATATTTGAAATACCCCAGCCGGCACGATCGATGCCAGGACTGGCCGTAAACGTCAGTTATTCTGTCGTGTTGATAGTGCATCTGAGGGTTATGGGCGACGCATATTTATTTAATTTACCGGGAAACCAAATTCGAGCGCCAATAAGTTGATAGTGTTCTGAGTCTACTGAAAAAAGCCCTTTCCGATGGTATACTTGAGTGACTCATCGGCTCTGAGTCACTGTTCTATACTATTACCAAAAAATGTTAACTGTTCTCTATTCAAAGTTGAGTAATCCAATTTTTCAAAAGATTTATGGGTTAAATTAACTTGAAGCATTTCACAAACTGTATGTATAGTTTGTCTACTCAGAAGTTCACTTAGGTAATCCCATTGAATGTTTGTACTGACAGTTACTTTTTCATACAATTCATTATTGACCTTTGGAAGGTATCCTGCCAAAATTGTTTCATTGTCTTTTTGAGGTTCGTCGTTTGGGTTTACATCAAAGTCTGATTGATCGTTCTCTTCATTATCAGGTAGTGTAGCTTCTGTTGTAATCTCGGCCTTGTGGGTGAGCTCGGGGAGCTGGGGAATACTCTGGGAGCAGGGGTAGCGGAAGAGAGACACCAGCACGTCTGCTCACAGTGACTGCTCTAATTCGACTGACTAACAAACCTAGGGCGCTAGCCGAGGAACCCTGGCAACCGGACCGACAATCGGTGCCCGCGAGAGAGGTCTGGAGGGCAGTGGTGCGAGTGAGAGCGTTACGCGAGAGAGAAGCCATAATTACCACACTCCATCCCTCTCCGGGTACGGCAAGCCTGAATGGCGCGAGCCCACCATTTGGTGTCTAAGAGCGGGGAAAACCTCGCAGAGGAAAACCAGCTCGACTCGGCATTCCGTAAAATCACATACGAGCGCGGAAGTGATGTTGGGGAGCCGAACAGCAAGGGTATTGTCGCAGCGTGGACCGGCACAGGCCCGGGGGAATGAGTGGAGGGAAGGCGGCTGCGAGCGCGGAGTATCGCCAACAGTCCGGACGCCAGGTGGAGGAGGGATGGGGGCGGTAGGACAGGTGGAGGGAGAAGAAGTCACGAATCAGGTGGCAGGGAGACGCGGCGAACGTTCCGGTGAAAAGCGGCCGGAGCTGCCACAGTGAAATAAAAAGGCATCACAAATTTCACACTGCTTAGCTGCACTCCTCCATTCTCGCCAGAATTAACTCAGCGCGTTTCCTCTGGTTTCCTCGCCGTCCAGCCCGTAGACTGGCCTCCGGGGGGGAAACTCGTGGATGTAGATGATGGCGGCGAGCGAGAAGGCAGAAGGGCAATGTGGGCAAGTTGTGTCCCGGACTAGGCTGGGGACAGACTGAGCAGAAGGGACCTCGCCGGCTCCTGCAGGCGCCCACTCCATGGCTCTGATGGCGCTGGACCCGGCGCTGTGGTGGGGGCTGCTGGTGAGCAGGCCCGGCGGCCGCAGCCCGCTGGCGCGGGGCCGCTGAGCCCCCGCGGCGACGGCGGCTCCGGAGACCGCGGTTCCGGCGGCGAGGCGGCTCCCCGGCACCGAAGGTACTCGCCGCGCAGCAGCAGGCGGATCCCGCGCAGGCGCACAACCAGGCGCGCGGACCGGCGAGCGGGCCTGCCTGGGGGCGGCGGGACTCCAGCCCAGCCGGGAATGCACCTTCGCCCGTGGTGCTGGCGGCGGCGGCAGCGTGCCCAGCCGGGCGTGGACCGGCGCGCAGGCGCGGATCCAGGGGGGTGGTAATGGGGGTAATTACCCCCTCCTTGGGTGCTAGGTAGACCGCTTGGAAGATAGACAAAAGTCACTACTTTGCCCTGGTAGTAGGCAAAAAACTCTACTTTACCCCCTCCTTAGAAAATTTCTGGATCCGCGCCTGCCGGCGCGCGTGCGGGCGGCGCCTCCAGCGCCTCGTCCGTCACCTCCCCGATGACGCGGCCAGCAGGGGTTGATCGCCTCGACGGAGGTGCCGCAGGTGCCGTCCGGGTTGACCCAGCAGTACGTGACCCGGACCTCCGCGGGGTGGGCGCCGTCCATGTCGACTGCAGAGCTAAGAACGAGCAACACGGCGTACGCACCTCGCGCAGGTGACTGCTGGGTGACGTGACGATTGTTGTCCGGCCCAGCCGGGGAGGTCGGCGCATCACAGGGGCAGAGCAGCGTCGCGCCGCGGGTGGGAAGAGGGTAGGGCTGCGGGAGGAGGGCGGCGACCTGACCACGCTCGTCCGGGCTGATGTCCTCGCAGGTGTCCACCAGCTTCTGGAGGTCGGGCGGGGGCGGCGCGTCGGCAGGCAGCTGACGGCGGCGCTTTGAGGACATCGACGGCGTGTCCGCACCGCTGCAACTCCTACCTGACACGTCGGCGTCCCGTTGAACAGGGCGACGTCGACGTCGATGCGCAGGCAGGGCACCATCTGCCACGGCACCACCACGCAGTGAGGCAGGCCCCGGTCAGGAGCCAGCAGCAGGCCAGGGCGGGAGCAGGCCCGTCGATGAACCCTGCAAGGTCGGCGGACACAATGCTGCCCACGGGCTCTGATGACGGCTCACTGGCCCCGTTGCGGCTCACTGGCCCCGATGCGGCTCACTGGCCCCGATGTCGGCTCACTGGCCCCGATGCGGCTCACTGGCCCCGATGCGGCTCACTGGCCCCGATGTCGGCTCACTGGCCCCGATGCGGCTCACTGGCCCCGATGTCGTCTCACTGGCCCCGATGTCGGCTCACTTGCCCCGATGCGGCTCACTGGCCCCGATGTCGGCTCACTGGCCCCGATGAAGGCTTTTTGGCCCCAATGACAGCTCTTACCAGGACACATGCAGGACTCGTCAAGCACGTACGCCGCGGGCAGCGAGGCGGGGACCGTCGCCGTAGAGAAGGGCGGGGGCTCGACCCGGAGGGTCGGCGCCCTCATCAGCAGGTGCGGCTGCCAGCTTCCCGCCTTCCTCGGGGTGGGGCCGGGCGGGGGCGGCGGCCGCGGCCACGGCACTGGGCCCGAGCGGACGCCGCGTCCTGTCAGAGCCAGTCAGAGCTGGGGCTGCGGCTCCGGTCACGGCGAGGGCTGCGATCACGCCGGTTGTCTCGGCGGGGACCTCGGCGGTCGTCTCGCCGCTCATCCCGCCGGAACGGCTCGCGCCACTCCGGAGGATTGGGGCACTCTCGTGCGAAGTGGCCCGGTCTGTGACATCTGAAACAGACCGCTCTCGTGGCGCCTCGGCCGGGGGCGGGGGCGGAGGCAGGGTCCGCGCGAGCCGGCTCACGGTCTGGTGCAGCAGCAGCAGGGCGGGCCAACACCTGGTTAACGGCCGCAATCAGGCCGTCAAGACAGGAGTCCAGCACGGGAGCAGCCTCATCGACGCCCGCAGCTCGGACACGGCAGGGAGGCTCCGCGTCCTCCGGGCCGTCGTACAGCGACGCCCAGTCGATGGCGGCAGCCAGCGAGGGGAACGCGCGGTGCCCGGCGTCCCGGCGCAGCGCCTCGTCGCGAAGGCCGTCCAAGAAGAAATGGACCACCTGGGCCGGCGAGCCCGCGCAGTCGGCCGGCTGGAGGCGGTGTAGGGCCAGCAGGCGCATCCCGTAGGCGTGTGCCGACTCCCGCGCCAGCTGGCGGCAGGAGCGATACGCCACCGAGGCGTGGAAGGGGGCCCGCCGCTTGTCGAAGGCCTCCATGAAGGGGGCGGACAGAAGGTCAAATGTCCCTGTCGACTACCGCGGCAAGGTCGTGTAGAACGACCTAGCAGGCCCCGCGAGGCAGGCGGCGAGCGCGGCGATCTTGGTGCGGTCGTCGTGCCCACTCAGCACGGCCGCACACTGCGCCGCATGCTCGGCGTAGTCCCATGACCCGTCGTACATGGGCAGCTTGGGCGGCGGGGGTGGCGGCCGGGCGGCTCCCGCTTGGGCAGCAGGGCCAGCGGCGTCGGCAGCACCAAGCAGGGCCGGGGTGCGCTCGAACAGCGAGGTGAGGCTCGTGTGCGAGGCCACGAGGGCGCGCAAAAGGACGCGTACCTCGTCATCGGGCTCGGTGCGCGAAGATCCAGGACGGGCAGCATCAGCACCCTCCAGCTGGACGCGAAGCCCATCCTCGCGCTGGGGTGGGGCGCCGAGCAGCGGCTCGGTGCGCGCAGATCCCGGACGGCCAGCACCAACACACTCCTGCGAGCGCACTTCCCACAAACCTCTAGCAGTCGCTGCAGCTCCGGCAAGCGGGGACGGGCTCCGCAGAGGGCCGCGGGACCGTCGACGGCGACCTTGTCCTTCCATGGCCCCGGGGGCCGAGCGGGGCGGGACACGAAGGCTCGAGGAACACCGCTGCCACCAGTGTTGTAATCTCGGCCTTGTGGGTGAGCTCGGGGAGCTGGGGTATACTCTGGGAGCAGGGGTAGCGGAAGAGAGACACCAGCACGTCTGCTCACAGTGACTGCTCTAATTCGACTGACTAACAAGCCTAGGGCGCTAGCCGAGGAACCCTGGCAACCGGACCGACAATCGGTGCCCGCGAGAGAGGTCTGGAGGGCAGTGGTGCGAGTGAGAGCGTTACGCGAGAGAGAAGCCTTAATTACCACACTTCATTATCATGATGAATGTACTTTTTGTATGATATTGAAATATAGTTTTTTCATTTCAGTATTAACCTCATTGACATCATCAAGGGACCTCCAAGGAAAAAACGGAACTGCAAGGTTTCTAAATAATGTAGTAGAATCCAAACTGATGTTTGGTTTCGGAAAGAATCTGACCACAGCAGGTTTTTTCCTTATTATTGTTTTTATCCTTGTTGATCTGACAAACTTTGCTAATTCAAAGAGAGATATTTTTTCAAATATCAAAGGACGTTGTGAATAGAAATCAAAAATACTTTTTCCACCTTCTGTATAGCTAATTGAAGTCCAATCAATGTTTTTTAGGTTGACAACTACAAACTTACGGGTAGAATGGTCAAAGTTATATCCCATTAAGAAGTGCATAACTTCTTGTGCCGAGTAATCTCTCTCAGCGCATGTTGAAATTAACAGTTTTCTTATTGCTTTTTTACTTGGCTCAGAATCATCACATGTCTTGTTTACTATGTTTGTTAAAACTTCATTATAGTTTTTTGACTTGACTTCAGATTTTGAAGCATATTTTGCAATATATCGGTATACAATTTGTTTACTTAACACTGGTGAGAAGTCAATGTTCGAACGCCATGTCTGTAAAACCCATGAGTTGTACTTGTTTACAAAAGTGTCGTTTCTTTTGAAGTTTATATCAACTATGGTAGTATCTATAATTTCAAAGTTTGTTTCTGGTAGTAATGGTTTAGGAAAATTATATCTACATTTTAAAGTCTTCCCCAGACAAACCGGGTTGCGGACTAGACCCGGGGGGGACCCGGGGGGGACCCGGGAGGGACCCGATTAATCACCGGAGTGTCCCGGGACAGACCCGGGAGGGACCCGGGTACCTCCCGTGAAACCACGGGGTGGGCCCCGGAGGGACCCGGTAATGTTCCGGGTAGGTGCCGACGTTTTGCCGTAAGCGGGCCGCCGGCGACCGCCGGGGCCTGTCGCAAGGCTCAGCCATCGGCCGATGCCTGAGGCGGTGGCGGCGCCGTCGCTGCGGTTCGCGGCAGCAAAGCGATGCCGACATAGGCGAGGGAGAGTCCCGAGGTAGAGCCGGGACGACCTTCCCCGGGCCTACCCCGGCCTCAACCGTGGCTCCTACCGGCTCAAGAGCAAAATTTTGCCCTGATACCCCATCGGGCTGTCGGCCAGCTCAGGGCCAGTGTTAGGTGTAACCTAACGTTGCGGCGCTACGTGAGGCGTCTCGTCGCGCGGGCCGACCGTTTCCCTTAAATCAGCAATATTAACTAGGGCGGCCGGCGCGGGGGACGTGTCGCGGAGCGCTGACGAAAAGTCGGGCAGTCACTAACCAACCGCCATCCACGACGGATTACCGTGTACTCGTCAGCCCTCAACCAATAAACCAGTGAATCCAAAGTCAGTTCCTTCAACTCCGAGCTTCACTCTTCTTTTTACCAACATGGTGCATCGGCCGTAAGACCCCGCGGACGCCAACAGAACCATCGACTTCGTGCTTCAAGAAAATCAAGTTTTAAGAACCACCGAGCTTCAAGAGCTCCTTACATATGGTGCCCTTCTAGCAGCCCCAACTTCAAGAATCCCCTTCAGTCTAAGCTGCCCTACCATCAGGAGTGCCGCAAGAGAAACCACTAAGACTCCGACCAAACTCAAGATGGTCTACAAAATCATAAGTAAGTCAGTCTTTGGCAATGAAAATCATCACCGGCTCCTACGAAAAAGCCTTGCCGCCTGCATCAAAGACAAATGGTGTTTTCTCTACCCCTCCTGGGAATCTCGATATGGAGACAAGCTGGCGTCAAAATGCGCCGAGAAGCTAGCAGCTGGAAAATGCGCCTGGCCCATGGCGCTCCACGTCGCAGCGCACCTCTTCGGTAAGCTGTTCTTAGTGAGCAGCCAGAACGGGCAAAGGCAATGCTTCGGGAGGGCAAGCACTGATCAACTCTCCGTCATCCGACTCTCCGTAAGCTCTGGTGAAACCAAGAAACCACTGTTTAAAATTGAAAACCAGTTCCATATGGGAGGTAGCCAGACGACGTCAGAAGCTGCCGTGCCACAAAGGCGCGCACCGCGGCCAAGTCCGCGGCCCGCCCGGCCCAAGATGCTGACGCCTGCAGCCACGCACACCGTCCCCGCCTCACGACCTGGCGACGTAGCAACCAGCGTCACCGACGGCCTGGAGGCGCCCTCGTCTTCAGTTCGCTCATTCTTTCGGAAATTAGTGCAAGACCTGAACAGCAACTCCGTGTTCCGCCCGCGTTCACCCAGCGAGGGAAATCCAGACGGCCCCAGCCCAAGTCGCATTGCGAGGAATGGTGGGTGTCCGGGAGCTGCAGGCTGGAAGGCGTTCGGCGCGCCACCTCAGCTCTGCCACGGCGGCGTGCCTGGCACGCCCCCGTCGGCACTGGTCCAGCCCAGCATATCACCCGGGATGAAGAGCCTACCCCGGCGGCGGCGGCGCTGTGCTCCAGAGCGACGTGCTTCCGGCCTCGAGGACGCGACGGGGAGGAGCCAGGACGACCATTCCAGAGGACACCGGGCAGCTCGACGCCGTGCCCCGAGACAAAACTGTGACCCCCCCGCCCAATGCAAATTGGACATTTTTGGTACAAGAAAGAACTGCAAATTCAGTGGAAATTCCTGTGGAAATTCAAATGAAAATTTTGATTATGGGTTCAGTGAAAAATCCAGTGTACTTTCCAGTGAAAATTCCAAATCTACTCCCTCAGCGGTAGGAGAGCGTGTGTCAGTCAGTGAAGCCATTGAGATTTTGGACTCGCTCGGTTCAACGACATTTGCAAATCCCAGAAAATATTATCAGAAACTGACCCCCCACAGGCTCGCCCGTTTCTCCTCTGTTATCGGCCGAGCAAGGGATGGGCTTTGTGCTTTTATCATGGACCAAGCCCTCCCAGACGACAATGAAATTAGAAAATCACGTTTGTCACTTTTCATACTAGACAGTAAGATTAAAAAGTTCAACCGAATAGAGTATGAGAAGCTCAGCAGCGAGGATTTTGAGGACTTTGTTGAATTCATCTGTATGTTGCTTTCTCCTCTCGCTCCCGTATTCGCGAGATATGGTTATTATTTTCCTAAAATGATTTGCAACCGAAAATAATGTTCTTAGACTCTCTTGTATTTTGCCCCCTCTTTTCCCATTGCCTATAACCAGAAGAAGAAACCGTGCGAGAGATCAAAAGGGAAATTATGGAGTCACCCTTCATTATATTTTTTTTTCTTTCTTTCAGATTACGATCATTTTTTTTCCGCATTGCAAAATGTTCCAGAGAATCAGACGTATCAGATCCCAGAGGATAATTATGTTTACCAATCCTGTATATTTGCCTAAGAGATCAAATACCCACTTTCCGCGTTGTGGCAGCACGTGAAGTATAAGCAACCATTTGATCGAACGTGTGTAAACACAAATGAGAAAGATGCCTCGAGTGATCCGCGGGCACCGAGAGAAGCTTTCGCCCTTAGCTTAAGAAAATGACGTCCAATTAAAGAAAAGGCCTAAAATACGTAAAAGAAAATAACGCGCCACGTATAAGTATGAATTAATGAAAGGTACCAAGGTTTTTGTATTTTTTTCCTCCCCTCCGTAAAGAGCGCTTTAGATTTAAGAATATTTTTTTTTAAGCCTCCCAGCCACTTGGACTGGACAAAAGGAACTTTTAACAGCCAAGGATGTGCGGAGAGCCGTAAAAGAAACGTAGCAGGGGTCAACCATCATTTAGTGACAAAATTAAAAATACAACTCCTTCGAAGCTATTATTATTGTGCACAAGGTTTTTCGTAATTTTTTTTTCCTCCCCTCCGTAAATAAACGTAGCAGGGGTTACCCATACCATGTACGTGAAAAAAAAAGTACGACCCTAGGAGCTCCTAATTTAGGCTAATTGTAGCATTATTTCTTAAGTTTTTTTTTAATAGTTATTAACTCGTCAAGAAGTACTTTAGATTAAGACTGTAACTTTTTATATCATGCTTCCCATTTTTGCAACCATCGCAATGTAGGCAGCCTAGGTTTAATTTCACTCGCGAGTTAGTTAAGCTAGTAAAATTAGTTCGTAAGAAAAGAAAATGTCAAAAACTTTTGTGTTTATCATGCATTAATTTTTGCAGAAAGCAAACTACAAGTGTGGAAGTTGACGTATCAACCAATTCTTTCCCTTCTATTTAAATTCAAAAATGTTTGTTCCGTGTAATTTTTGTTTTCCACCATTCTCGAACTGATGTCAAGTTAGGTGTAATGATGCCTCCAGTCAAATCAATGTTAATCCTGGTATAGTTATATGCGAGGTCGCATATTTTTAAAGTTGTGTCATGTTAGGTGTAACCTAACGTTGCGGCGCTACGTGAGGCGTCTCGTCGCGCGGGCCGACCGTTTCCCTTAAATCAGCAATATTAACTAGGGCGGCCGGCGCGGGGGACGTGTCGCGGAGCGCTGACGAAAAGTCGGGCAGTCACTAACCAACCGCCATCCACGACGGATTACCGTGTACTCGTCAGCCCTCAACCAATAAACCAGTGAATCCAAAGTCAGTTCCTTCAACTCCGAGCTTCACTCTTCTTTTTACCAACACCAGCTCGATCGGACGAGGTTCGTACCTTCCACGCGGTTTAGCCTGACTCCCTTCTGTGACCCACCCGAGCCCCCACCGAGGTTTCATCGGATGGCCTTCGGGCCAGTGCTGGGTCCCTCCCGGGTCCTTCCCGGGGTGTCTCCCGGACCCCTCCCGGGCTGTAACAAGCACGGCTAAAGCTAGGAATAATACAGAAACGCTTGGCGCCCCCTCCTTCTCTCTCGCTCTCATGCAAGGCAGCATGGCGCTGTCTCACTCGCACTTTTCTAGTTACGCGCCTGCACCTGTACCAGCCAGGGCCAGGACCTGTGGGGCGTCGACGTCATTGCACGTCACCGACCCCGCCGGCCCTCGTTTGCGAAGGCAACCCACCCCGGCTCAGGGTTGGGTACGTTACTTTAACGAGTAACGGCGTTACGGCGTTTTCGTTAACGTTAATTAACGTTAACGGGTAACGCATTGAAATTTGGGAAGTCAGTAACGTTAACGATAACGATTACATTTTCTGCGCAACGACGTAACGGCGTTATCGTTACTTTTGCTACGCCAAGGGGCCCAATGGAAAGCGCGATTTCCCTAAATACTTCCTTGCCGTCAAGTGCGAGTGTCGAAAGGTTTTCCTCATCCAGTGGACTCAGCTTCTCCAAACTTCGCACTCGCCTGAATGACAGCACTCTAGAAAGAGAGGTATTACTTAAGGTTAACAAGAAATTTTGGAAATGCTGATCTTACTTTGATATTATGTGACAGTTAAAAATTACTTTATTTTTCAAGAACTGAACTCTATTTATTATTCAGTGTACACTATTTTCCCTTTTTGCGGACTTTTATGACATCGGGGGTCGCTTAAAGTCGATGTAACGTTAACGCCGTTACAGCGTTACGAGTAACGTTAACGCGTTACGCTTCGGACACCCAGTAACGATAACTTAAACGATTACTTTTTGACGAAATTAACGGTAACGTTAATCGTTACATTTTAAAAGTAACGTGCCCAACCCTGCCCCGGCTGGACCATCGCCATCCTGAGGCGTCTACGACTGCCACTTACACCAACAGTGGCTGGGCTGGGCTAGGCTGGGCGTGCTACTCAGGTGTTAATGCGGGCAGGACGACGGGTGTGCGCGCCACCCGCTCAACACCTGCACCCTGTCACCGGGCTGCCCTTCTCTCATGCTGACAGCCTACAAATACTGAATTTGAACAGCAATCGCCTCTCCGCGCGGGGTGGCGACCGAGTCTCAGGAGTCCCTCTCAAGCCCCTGCCGTGGCTTGGTGTAGGCAGGCCCGCAAGACATCCTTGCGAAAATGGTTGCCCAAGCTGCACGGCGGGCCAAGTGGCACGTTGCGCTGGTTGCGCGTCCCCTGCCTCTCCCTGCGTCGGAGCTGCGCCAAGCGTTTGTGTATTATTCCTAGCTTTAGCCGTGCTTGTTACAGCCCGGGAGGGGTCCGGGAGACACCCCGGGAAGGACCCGGGAGGGACCCGGCACTGGCCCGAAGGCCATCCGATGAAACCTCGGTGGGGGCTCGGGTGGGTCACAGAAGGGAGTCAGGCTAAACCGCGTGGAAGGTACGAACCTCGTCCGATAGAGCTGGCCCTGAGCTGGCCGACAGCCCGATGGGGTATCAGGGCAAAATTTTGCTCTTGAGCCGGTAGGAGCCACGGTTGAGGCCGGGGTAGGCCCGGGGAAGGTCGTCCCGGCTCTACCTCGGGACTCTCCCTCGCCTATGTCGGCATCGCTTTGCTGCCGCGAACCGCAGCGACGGCGCCGCCACCGCCTCAGGCATCGGCCGATGGCTGAGCCTTGCGACCGGCCCCGGCGGTCGCCGGCGGCCCGCTTACGGCAAAACGTCGGCACCTACCCGGAACATTACCGGGTCCCTCCAGGGCCCACCCCGTGGTTTCACGGGAGGTACCCGGGTCCCTCCCGGGTCTGTCCCGGGACACTCCGGTGATTAATCGGGTCCCTCCCGGGTCCCCCCCGGGTCCCCCCCGGGTCTAGTCCGCAACCCGGTTTGTCTGGGGTTGTCTTTATGTATTTTTCTTAAACAGTGAGTCTCAGAACATTTTGTATGGCGCTGAACTTGATTAACAAGATGAGCTAAATCAGCGTCTATATCTGTTACTGTATCCAAAGATATCTGACATGGGTGAGTTGATTGTGGAGCTATATGTATGTTAGGGTTATCACATGATATAAAATTATCATAGTATTTTATTACATTTTCTTTTTGTCTATCACTCATACTCATATTGTTTGTAATTTTTGGTGCACTTTTTAGCCAGGCTAACCCATGAACATGTATTGATCCTCTGTGTTGGAATTCGTATCTATACCACACATCCTGAACTTCAAAGTGTTTTGTAAATGAATTTTCTAAGAAAAATTTTGATCTCAAATGGAAAAATGTTTCTGCTATGAATGGGTTTTGTGATATTAGGTGGGCTCTTTTCTGAATTGATAATGTGTTTACATCATAACCCATTAATTGAAATAGCTCTGGCCAATAATAGTCTGCACTACTCAATGTGAAGAAAATTGTTGGTGTACCGATTTGATCAACTATGTATAAAAGTTCTCCACACCTAGATTGCCAGTATGGCTTTGTTGTTCTTAATCTTGATCCAAAGTGCATAATCTGGTTTACTATCCATGGATTTTCTTTGAAGTATTGTTTTAATTGATATATAGTCATTTTTGAGAACATTGAGTTTTTCTGGACATAGACATTACCAATGTTTAGTGAAGTCCATCTCATTTCAGTGTTCATGATGAAATATCTGAATCTTTCATCTTTCGCAAATCTCTCATCATGATACAGCATTAAGTGACGTATATATTCATTTAAGGGAACTTTTTGCTTTCTTGGCATTGAATAATCTGCAGTTCCGTAACAGAACAGGTGTGGAAAAGCCATTGATATATAACCTGGTGAACTAAATTCATTTATGGGTGTTGTACCGAGAGTTGGCCAAACTAGTTCTGTTGAAAAAGTTTTTGATAAAGAAATGTCACTGCTGTCTGGTACACTAGTATATGTTATGTCGTCAACATCATCTGGAATGCTGTTATCATCATGAGATTTGCTTTCATTATCTTTTTCATCTGGTAACTGGTCTTGATTTTCAATACTTTTTAGCTGTTCATAGACATTGCTGTCAGTTGGAAGTTCGTCTAAACTTAAGGTATCAATGTGAATATCTGAATACTGTGGGTTGTTATTTTTTAGCCAAATCGGTGCATTTAATACCTTTTGTTTCCTTACTACAAAATCATTTAGGTGTATTTCTTCATTGAGTTTAACTACTACAACATTACTTAAGTCTTTGAGTAAATGAGGCAAATTGTCTGCAACATTCTGAACATCTTGTGTGAAGTTGATAACTTGTCCACTAGAAAGTACGTGAGTCTTTCCGAGGGGTCCAGAAGTACGTGAGTTTTGCCTCGGGTCCCTGAACTACGTTAGTCTTGCCTTGGGTGCCAAAACTTCGCGTGTCTTCCTTGTGTGTATATATATATATATATATATATATATATATATATATATATATATATATATATAACATACATAGCTATAGCTTTATAGCTTTAAGCTATAGCTGTAAGCTATATTTTTAAGATATATCGATATATCTTTTAGCTATATTATATAGATTTTGTAATTGCTTCTGCTATTGTTATTGACGATAGCTATTAGCTATTTCCTGGGCGTGACCGGAAAATTCAACCCGAAGTGTGCCATGAGCTTCGCTCGCTTCGCTCGCTCAGCAAAAAGCCGGGAAAGGGTCATGGTATCCACTCTCCACTTGGTATGCAGTATGTAAGGTGTTAGTACATTTAAAAAAAAATGTTTTTTGAATTTTTTTTTTTTTTTTTGGTTGATTTCCTGAAGTGTATTTTTGTAAGTATCTCAAATGATCCCATAAAGTTTTTTGACGCAAAAAATACTGAAAGTAGCTCATATCATTGATGATTTATCCTAAGAGACTCATCAAACGTAGCCTTTTAGTTTTAGAGTTATGGGGATTGCGCTTTCCAGCTTTTTCAACTTAAATCCGTAGAACCTGTGTGGAATGACTAGAAGGTACTTGAAACTGTTGCAGAGTTGTACACTGGGTGAGTATGAGTCAATTACCCTAAAATTGACTTTCTTTCAACATTGGACCCCCTTTTCTGTAGTAATATTTTAAATAATAAGGATACAGGGAAGGTTCGAATAAGGTAACGGTAAATGTTCATGTCATTCTTGGTTTACCATCACATTTGGTGTTCTCAGGCTAGTCACTAAACAAAACTAAAATCTTTTTTGACAGCAAAAATCACATTAATTCAATAGTCCTTAAATTAATAAAATTAATGAATAATATACAGTTTACAGGTTTGATTGGGTTTGAAAGTAGGTGATAATGAGTGAAGGAATTTATTGGAAGGACCAGGTAGTTATGATCTTGAAGGAAAGATTAGTGTTTCAGGATAAATAATGTTGATATGATCTACTTTCAGAATTTTTTGCGTCGAAGATTTATGACATCATTTGAGATATTTCCAAAAGTACACTTCATAAAATCAACCCCTCCAAAAAAAATTCCCCCCCCCCCCCCCAATTTTTTTTTCATAACGGGTGTCCCAGAGAACACACTGCAGTCTTGCGGGTCTGTCTACCCAGGCCGGCCGTAAGGCGCCATAGCCCCTGCAGCTCTGGTGAGTATGCAATCCCGAAACACTGCCGTGTGTTCTCTTGGACACTTGATATACTGACACCTAACAGGTAGCATACCATGCGGAAAGTCGATAACATGACTCCTTCCCTGTTTCTACGTATAGCTCATTTCTACATAATTGTCTAATATACAGGTGCAGCAAGGTACAATTTTTTACGATACATTTCCGAGCCAGCCACACACTTAGGAAATCACTGCGTGACTCAGGGGTGGTAGCAACACGATCGGTTTCCTACCTGTTAGGCGCACCCAGCCATAACTCACTACGATACATCTCCGAGCTAGCGAAAAACTTCGGAATTTCAACTACGATACATTCCCGAGGCAGCAACACACTTGGGAGTTCCCTGCGACAATTAGAGGCGATATCCATGCAGTGCACAGCTGGTTGCATATCCTTTAGGCGCTCCGAGCCACAACTCATCACAGTACATGCCCGAGCAAGTCATACACTTGGGGAATCCCGTCACTCAGGGGTGATAACAACATGATCGGTTGCCTACCTGTCAGGCGCACCTATCCATAACTCACTACGATACATTTTCAAGCTAGCCAAAAACTTAGGAACTTCATGCGTCATCCAGGGACGCTATCTACACAGCTGGTTTCCTCTAATTTAGGCGTATTTATCCACAATTCACTACGATACATTCCCGAGGCAGTAGCACACTTTGGGAGTTCACTGTGACAATTAGCGGCGATATCTATACATTGCAGAGCCGGTTGCCTATCCTGCAGGCGCTCTGAGCCACAACTCATCATAGTACATGCCCGAGCCAGTCATACACTTGGGGGATTGCTGCGTCATCTACGCATTACATAGCTGGTTGCCTAGTTTCCAGGCGTACCCAGCAATAACTCACTACGATACATCCTTGAGTTACCCAAACAGTTGTAGGCTTTCTGCGTCACTCATGGGCGGTATGGGCACAGTCGGTTGCCTACCCTCCAGGCGCATTTATTCATAACTTGTGACAATACATCTATGAGCCAGCCACACAATTGGTGGCTTCCTGCCTTAATTAGAAGCGTTATCCACACAGTGCAAAACCGGTTGCCTATTACTGAATCTCGACTCTTTTACAGGGTTGCGTTGTATTTCATAATTTTTTTTGTGGGGTTGCAAAAATTTCGGATAGTCATTTGTGGGGTTGCGACCTTAAAAAGCTTGAGAGTTCCTAAGTTAGCTGTATATCTGGGTGCTGCCTGCTAGTGAGGGTTAGGGACTTAGAATGAAAAATCGACGAGATTTGTTAAGTTTTCTCAAAATAATACTATGGAACTCAAAAAAAAAAAAAAGTTCATAGTTGGTAACAACACCAGCATTTCCAAATGAGAATGGTATAACTTCCATGTCTGTAGGTTTTGTGAATTCTGAGATGAAAGTGGTGACATGTTAAAGCGTGACACCGCACCGGGACCAATATTCGTTCTTTCCACCCACGTAGTAAGTGACGGTGGCTTGTAAAGAACGAGTAAAAAGTGTGAAATATCTCGTCCTTACAAAATAGCATCCCATTCTCCTGAGAGGAACCTTCTCTCAAGCTGGACTGCAGTCGTCACTGTGTCTCTGCTTTCAGGCCGGGCTGCGCGCCCTAGGTCCACGGATCAGAGGAGCCCTCACGCGTTCTGCCCACCGTCGCCCACCGTCGCCATGGAATGCAAAATCTGCTACGAGGCGTTCGACCAGGCAGCTAGCATCCCCAAGATCATGCCGTGCGGGCACACAGCCTGCCTGCAGTGCCTGCAGCTGTTGGATAGGAGGGAGTGCCCGACGTGTCGCACGGTGACGGTGAGTCCAGCCCGCAATGTGCTTTTAGGACTTGGATTGCCAAAGGGGTATTAACATAGGAAAATTTTGTTCAGAGAATTTGATTTAACATAGTATGCGGGCGCGTGTTAATAAGCGAGGGGTCTATCCATTACTCTAGTAATCTTGTGTACACCTTGTACGATAATGAATGGCAATCACATCCGAAAAAAATTCCTCCTTTCGTTGCTGTTCATGCTGGTTGGGGTTTTCCCTCATTTAAATATGGTAAAAACAACCTCAATTTCAACTTCTTTTTTTTTCGAAAATTTTACCGAAAAATGTTGGTTATGTCATGTAATCGTTAATCGGGTGCACGCTCCGGAACTGGGTGATGGACCCCGTGGGAATCCCCCTGTCTCCAGGACCTTTACACGCCCCTGATAAGATGCCGGGATTACACAAAGTTTTGACCATTCTAGAGCGTATTTTGCCATTTTGTAACGGGTATCACTGAGTTAAAACCGGATCAGGTGCGCAAGGTATTGTGGATGTGATTACTCGCTCATCGACAGCTGATCTCTGCCGTCAGAGGACGTTTCGCCCGAAACTCATTAGTGCACCTGTGGAGAGAGTTGAGAGTTGCGAGAGGGAAGTTTTCTTGAACCCGTTCTTGTCCACAGGCCTTCAACGTGCCCGCGGAGTCCCTCCCGCACAACTTCTCCCTCCTGGAGCTGGTCGAAAAGAAGGGCAATGTCAGGTGAGCGACTCATGACTATTGCAATGCGAATCGAAGTTTTTTGGGGGTTCGAATCGAATTTCTTCAAGTCTCCTTATCAAACCGAATCCGACCAAATAATTTCTAATCGAATCTTTCTGAATGCGCACGTGAATCGAATCCAATTTTGACCACCACAAATTAGATTTACTAAAAGAATTAAAATTACGCTTCAAAATAAAGTCTGGTGGGTCTCACACATCTTTGCAAATGCGCCCGGGCGAATCTTAGCTGATTGGAACCTTCGATACCGAATCATAACCGATTTGGAACCGAATCGAACCTGCCTTCGATTCGATTTCAAACCATTCGCACAGCATTACTCATGACTGCAACTGGCTTGTGCCGAGGCTTTGCCGCGGGTAACTCGAGCATGTGTTCTGCCCCCGCAGGCTCACCCGCGGCTGGTGCCCGAACTGCCGCGCAGCCGCCGCTGCCGCCCTGGACCCCCAAACTGTCGAGGCGCCGCCCCCGCGGGAAATAAATGTGCTAGAGATCAGCAGCGGGATTGGACCCGGCGTCTGCCCTGAGCAGAAAACAGCCGCGCTGCAGAACGTGCTGGGGGTAAGTGTCCCGAACAATATTATATATATATAATAGGTAGGACAAAATAAGGGTAGAACAGGGTAGATTCCTGAAGGTCCCCTCACCGGAAGGTCCCCCCCTAATATTTTATTATTTTTTAACAATATTTTTCAAAAAATATTAAAAAATAATTAAAAATTGTTAAATATTACAAAATATACATTGGCGGGCCGAGTAGTTTCTCATACCGCTCCCGACGATGCGATCGGCTGCTGCCGCGCTCCAGCGGCGATTTTGAAAACCAAGATGATCGTGGGTGGGACGGGGGATCGTCTGCAGCGCCTCGATAAGAATTAAAAAAAAAATAATAATAATTCTTTTTTTCGTCGGTTCCTCTCGCCTCGTCGCTGGCATTGTCGATACAGATATAATGACCATATTGTAAGAGCATTTCGAATCTAGAAAGCTTTAACCTGTTGGAAACTAATGATAAAGTTTCTGGACAAAACGATGAACCTTAGCCATAACCTCTTATTTGGCTCACACAAACTGTCTTTGCTGTGGGCGTTTATTTCTGCATCCGTTCTGCGCCGGTCGGTTTGGTTCACCTGGTCAGTCGTCTTCTGGGCAAATGCTTTCGGTAATTTGTTTGCCATGTGATTGAACTTGTTCATTTCAACGCCTATCTCTACATAAAAAATAAAGCAGTGTCATTCAGAGTGCTCCTATTTTACTTTCCCTTTCCTCTGTGAGCTGTTCTGCCAGTGCCAGTACTGACCTCAACTCCGGGTCAATAGCAGAAATTCAAGTAATATGGTTTAGTCAGGAATACAACGCGTGTTTCAAGAGAAAGGCTTGAGGAAACTGGAAACACATCAGAGACGGGATGCATCTGCACTAGAATACAGAGTGTGTTGGAGGAATTAGACTGAGTGAAGCCGATGTTGACTTTCAATTGTTTGACAGTGAAGCCGATGCCGATAGTCAACTGTTGTGCACGTTCCTTTTACCGCGTTTGGGAGATGACCCCGCGGGCCCCGCGGAAGTGTGCCCGGCGAAGTGACTTGTCGCGGATCGCGATGCCGCGAGTGCCCCGCGATGGGGGTGACTCGCGAGGACACTCGCGAAGCACCCTCGCGGGTGGGGTGACTCTCGCGAGGACATCGCGAAGTGACCACGAAGGACCGCGGGGTAGTTCGCGAGAGTCACCCCACCCGCGAGGGTGCTTGTGCTTAGCGAGTGTCCTCGCGAGTCACCCCCATCGCGGGGCTCTCGCGGCATGGCGATCCGCGACAAGTCACTTCGCCGGGCACACTTCCGCGGGGCCCGCGGGGTCATCTCCCAAACGCGGTAAAAGGAACGTGCACAACAGTTGACTATCGGCATCGGCTTCACTGTCAAGCAATTGAAAGTCAACATCGGCTTCACTCAGTCTAATTCCTCCATGTGATATTCTCTCGACAAATGATGAACTGCAAGCTAGCAATACGGCAACTATTTATTGAGTAAAAAATTTGGCTCATGCTTCAACGATCTTACCATGGTCATCATATCTGTATCGACAATGCCAGCGACAAGGCGAGAGGAACCGACGAAAAAAAAAAACAATCAACATTTGTTTTATGCTTATCGAGGCGCTGCAGACGATCCCCCGTCCCACGATCATCTTTAGTTTTCAAAATCGCCGCTGGAGCACAGCAGCAGCCGATTGCGTCGTCGGGAGCGGTATGAGAAACTGCTCGGCCCGCCAATGTATATTTTGTAATATTTGACAATTTTTAATCATTTTTTAATATTTTTTAAAAATATTGTAAAAAAAATAATTAAATATTAGGGGGGGACCTTCCGGTGAGGGGACCTTCCGGACGTTTCCCGGAACTCTGCTAGGGGGACTCTCCAGTAGGTATCCGAAGCAACCCAAAAAAACAAACATGTAAAATCAGTCAGTAACCTAATTTAATACTCAACAGGTTAACTTTCTCTGTCAGTTTGGAGGGAAACATGAATCTGACTTCCTACACAGAATCTTGGGGAAGTTAATAGCGGACAAGCTCTGTGAGAAGAAAAACTGGACGGGATATAATAGAGAAATGGCGTTGCGGGAATCAAAGCATATTATATCTACTTTGTACAGTAAGTCAAATGTTTTGCTTGCAATTTTATTAATGTAAAAGTGAAATCACTTAAAAAATCTACTTTATTTTATTCAGGTGCTACCAGATCTCATTTTGAACGAGCAACTGAAGCTTCTGTGGAGTCTATCATCAAACTATGGTTCAATAAGTACAAAGATCGGCTATATCCTAGAGCTCATGCCAAGAAAGGGAATGATATCCCCGAAGCTTCAAAAGAACGATAAATGATCATTGTATTATTTAAATTGACTTTTTTATTTTGTGCGTTCTGCAACTGCACGAGCTATGTTAAGTTTGCTGGGGTCGATGCGGGAAGTCCCCCCTCCGGGAGGTCCCCCCCTGAATATTTTATTATTTTTTTCGAATAAATCTATTGAGGCATTAAAATATAATAAAAAATTCTAAAATATTCCAATATATTAAAAATATTATCTTAGCGTGCCGAGCGACTTCTCATACCATTTCCGACTCGGCTTTCGTTGGTTCGTGTATCCCGCCGTCCCAGCGCGATATTTGAAAATCGAGATGGGCAACCAATCATGTGTGGAAGTATACTTTTCAAAAATTTAATATAATTATTGTTACTATCCTAACCGTCTCAGCAGTGATCTCTTTGCCGTTCTATTGCGTCCCTCCATCCAGGTAAGAGCACTCCTTATAAAAACAAAAAATGCGCGTTGGTTCACTGGAAATGTAATAGTCACATATATCGCCCGTAATGAGCGGAGCGTTTTTTCATCGCTCAGTTAAAGTGACGTTCGCTAAAACGACTCAAATCGAGTCTTTTTAGGTATTTTGAAATCGCTCTAGAAGAGTGACGTGTGGTGATTTGACTCAAAAAGAGTCATCTAAGTGACTCTAATAGAGCGATGTTAATACATCTCGCTCTCCCAGGAGCATGAAAATTTGGTACAGAAAAGTCGCTCTCCTAAGAGCGACAAATAAGGCGACTCCTCCATTGTCAGTGGTTGACTTGCCAGAAAGCTACAATACAATGAGCTGGCTGGTTGATTTTTTCTCATTTCGTACCAAGGAGACAGATTCTTTAATTATATATTTTTCTTCTTCATTCTTTTAGGACCCGCTGATCGAACCCCTCATCGTGAAGCTCTGTATCAGAGTAACAAAGTACATTTCTCCTGCTTAACACGACTTAGCTCTCTCAGTTTATCAAATCAATAAACAATTCCACTAAAACTCATCTCCCTTCAGGGGCGGTTCTGGGGGGAATGGGGGCACCGGGGGTATGCCCCCTTCCCCCTCCATCGGTCTCGAGATAGCCTCCTGAAAAGTAGGCAAATTGCCCGACACCATCCCCGTATGTAGGCAACCTGAAGTGCTTCTCCGGCGGCCCGCCACCCCCCTTCCCCCTTTTCAGTCCAACCTAAGACCGCCATTGTCTCCCTTTATGACCTGCACTCTCACAAAGATAGACTGATGTGTTCACAGGGTGATATGGACAACTGATCAGTCTGGATGAGAAGAGACATCAAAAGTACAAAAGGGCGAGGGAGGAAGGAAGGCCAACTAAAAATTTGAGCTATAAGGTGTCGGTTCCTTCAAAGAACGGAATACTTATGACTCGTTCATAACATTTATTAAAATCACAGCACAGCATCGTGGCGAACGAGGACAGTTCAGTTGTCCATATCACCCAGTGAACACGACATCAGTACATTTATGTGGGAATGCAGGTCGTAAAGAGAGACGAGATTTAGTGCAATTGTTTATTGATTTGATAAACTGAGAAAGCTAAGTCGTGCTAAGCACGAAAGACGTACTTCGTTACTCTGATGAAGAGCTCCACGATAAAGGGTGCAATCCCCAAGTACTGAAAGAATACAAAAAATGTAGCCTTGGTATTAAATGAGAGAAAAAAGTTCACCAGCTAGATCATTGTAGCTTTCTATTTATCAAGTGTACCAACACACATTTTTTTGTTTCTATAAGAAGTGCTCTTACCTGGACGGAGGGAAGCAATAGAACGACAGATCACTGTTCAGACGGTTAGGATGGCAACAATAATTTAATTCATTTTTTAAAAGTAACCTACCACACATGCTTCGAATGCTTGGTTGCTCATCTCGATTTTCAAATATCGCGCTGGGACGGCGGGATTCACGAATGCCGTGTCGGACACGGTATGGGAAATCGCTCAGCGCGCTTACATAATATTTTTAATATATTGGAATATCTTAGAATATTTTATTACGTTTTAATTCCTCAATAGATTTATTCGAAAAAAATAATAAAATAATCCGGGGGGGACCTCCCGGAGGGGGGACTTCCGGACGTTTCCCGTTTGCTGCATGTTGGTTTTAATTAGTTATGTACAACTTTTATTATTGCAAGTTTTTAGTTTAGAAAATGTCCTTTTTTGTACATACTAAATTTTCATTTCATGACGGATGAGTTATGCAGTGTTGTTGGCATGTAACGAGGATGTGAATTTTCACATCACTAGGATGTGAAAAGTCATATTCGTAGTGATGTGAAATTTCACATCGTGGATAGGAAAATTGCGTCATATCCATCGATGTGAATTTTAATACCAATTCTTTTAACAGTGTGACTTATTTCTGCTAGAGTTGAAACGGTGAAATTATACAACATTTTAACGGGATTTTACTAAATAGAACCAAGAAAAATTTTTCTTGATCCAATCCAACCATGGATTATTTGAATCAGTATAAAAAACTGAATGTAAAACACCATGACTAGAGTTGGTATTGTGTTTCATGTAGGATATTAGGTATCACTCATAACTTGAGACAGATTGGTCGAACACCAAACTTTGACCTCCTATAGCTCCCGAACAAAAATTTAAAAAAAAAAATTCCTTTGACATATGGGTCCTTGGGGTGGTCCCAAATGATATTTAACCACTCCCAACTCAATCTGAAAACCATCGTTTTGGACCTTGTGATGATCTGACAGAGAATGACCCGAATGCGTCCGAGTCCACATCGGCCTCCTTGTACGGGGTCTTGGCGCCACCGTATCGCATCGGGAATTCACCGATCGGGATCCCATCCACTGGGGAGGATAGCGGGTGGGGGAGGAGGAGAGGTAAGTGCCGGGCCCGCTGCAATGAGGCCGTCGTAGACCTCGTCCGCAACAAGACCCCCACGACCGTGCCCACGACCAAGGATGCCGATGTGGACTCGGGTGCGCAGCGCAGCGCGCGTACCGAGACGACACAGCACAGCACGTCGTGATTCAGAAGACCGATCTTTGCACCTCCATCCTTGTCGCACCTATAACGGTGCACTATGCTGGGGATGGCAGGGCCCCATGAGTGCGACAAGGAAGGGGGCGCGGGAGCGATCTTCGGAATCAGCCAAATCAGCTGAGCTATTCCGGTGTACACCCTAGACCGAGAATTCGGACAGGCCCCTCAGACCAGACACCACGTATCTGCAGGGTGATTCCGAACAGCGTTTAGTAGCGTCCTCTCTCTCGCTCGCCATGGCCGTGCCCCATGAGTGAGACAAGGACAGAGAGACACAACCACTGTGCGGAATCACCCTTCTGGACGCAGAGCGCAGCTCAGTTCATGTATTCCCTGCCGCCTGCCCTCCCCTCCTGGGGGACGCTGTTCTTGACCACCTCGCCCAGCCGCGCGGGCCGGCGCGCACGGCACGGGTGGCACCTTTCTTACCATAATACATTTTTAGACCAGCCATTGGCCATAAATATGACTAAATTATGTTCTAACATCTTAGGTATTGTGTTTCAGGTTCAGGTCCCCAGTAGAGTTGGCGAGGGCAGGATCCCAGGACAAACATATCAGAGATGACCAAGGGGAGAGGCAGGCAGACAGCTCTCGCACCATTCTTTGTTGAAGAAGGAACTCTCTAGTCCATCGGTCCTGCGTATGGTGGGACTAGCAGGACAACCCCGAAAGAATAACTAAAAGCATTAGAATCAATTCAGCTTCCTATTGCACACACCTGTAAATAAATAAATATTGGTAAAATTTGTTCTCAAGCTGATACTCTTTTTTTCCTTTTTTTCTAAATCCCTACAGGGTTACTTCTGATATAAGAAAAGGATCATTAATAAAAATATGAAAAGAGAAAACCAAATGATCTGGTGTCAGATGATTTTTAGTATTCAAGTTTCAAATACAAAATAAGATATAAATTTTACTTAAATAACAAGTACAAAACCTTAAAGTTCTTTTTAAAAAACACTAACTATGACATTTCATTGAGTGATTTACTCATAACTTGTTGAAAAACAATCTTAGAAATCTGATAAAAACTGCAACACCACTAAAGATATAAATTTAATTTAAATATCAAGTACAAAACCTTAAAGTTCTTTTCAAAAAACACCTACTTTGACATTTAACTGAGTGATTGACTCATAACTTGTTGAAAAACAATCTTAAAAATCTGATGAACTGTAACACCACTAACAGGTGTTTAAAAGCGATTAAACAAATCTACATGTTGGGCCGTAAAATCAGATAGTCTTGGATTTTCTTTAGGAAGTCCAAGAACTTGTATGGCCAGAAATCTGAAAGCATTTTTCCATGCCAGATAATAGGGCACATTGAAAACATAGTATGTCTTAAGCAGCAAAACGAATGGACATCACCGATAACCAAATACTCAGAAACAACTTTGTCATTGTTGGTCATGGCCATAATGCATGGCTGGATGGGGTGTTTCCATGCTTCCCTCCTCTTACTAATCTCCAGATTAACATTGCTGCCCACCTAAAAAGATAAAGAAAGGAAGGAAAAAAATAAAAAGGAAAGAAAAAAAAGTAAAAAAAATGAGAGAGAAAAAAAGAAAAGTTTAGAGCAGCAATGATAGATTTGAAGGTAACTTACCGGAACCAATTGGTATATCTGGTCAAGTTCTGCCACAACTGCCATTTTCTTCTCATGGGGATAAACTCTCTTTGGAAGAGGCAAATATTTTACCAAAATCATTAAGGCATTCAAGCACTCTGAAAAGAAATGATTGAAGAATAATAAAGAAATATCTTGCCTTCTTCCCTGTTATAAATTTTTAAAGATTCTCAGAGGAATTATACTTCATTTTGCTATGGTTGTAAGATGCATCATAATCATTACTTTTACCCACCATTTTGTGTTGTATTGGAAACACTGGCAAATTTTGCTGCCTCTGTATATCCAAGTTTTAAGAGCTTTTCTATGTATTGATGACCATCTCTAATAAGGTTGTCACCTTTGCCGGGAAACATAATTTCAAACTCCAGGAATATCTGTAAACCAATTAGTAAATAATTAAGACAAAATAGTTCAATAAATATCCATTTCTTGAGAAAAGAGAAATATACCATGCTTCCTACCATTTCTCCTTTAAAGGCTTGGAAAAACTTAAAATCTTTAAGCAGGGAATCAAGGAGATATTTTTCATCCATTATGAACTCCCTGCGTTCCTTAAATGTCTGTTTTGCAAGGGCAATAATTGTCTCCTTGTTTGTTTCAATGTGACTAACACATGCAAGGTACTTGGACTGTGAAGAGAAAGAGGCATAGTACATGTCAACTACAGTTAAAAAATCATGTGTTGTGGTTAAAATGAAATTAGGTTTAAGGGAGAAACTAAAACTTACCTCAAATCTCTTTGAACTTTTTACTCGTGATTTTATTTTCTTGTTTCCACAGGTGGGCTTGACACAGTCGCAGCGTGTCGCAAGGCCATTCAAGAGAAAGCATCTGCATCCATCACTCCAGTCATTGTCTGAGACTTCTCCGTTCTTCAACATTCTACAATATGATGCAAACAGCGAATCATTATGATGAATCATCTGTAATCATCTCCTTCTGCTAACTGGTATGGTTTTCCTCCTAGTTTTTAAATTATGTCCTGTTAATTTATTGAGCCCATGTTTCAAATTTTCAACAAAATAAATATGACATTGTATTGAATAATTTTATGCAGGCAATAAAACCCTGCTCAAAAAATTGAGGAACCACCAGGGCAACATCCCTCTCTGCACAACCATACCTCAAGGTTCCTCGTGTTAGTTCGACTTGTGCCGCAACCAATGGTTATGAGTATGTACATAAATTTCTAGGTTTTTTTTTTTCTTTTTTTCCCCTCTTTTGCTTTGTGAGATGTACTGTTGTCTTGTGTCTAGCACATGCCGTTTGTATGTTTTCCAGGTCTCATTAATTTCATAATCAGAGAAAAAGGAATCTTCTGAATGGACTTTGCTTAATTTTTAGCAACATTTAAGACAGAAAATGCAAGAGCAAAAGTTGGTATGAGGTGAGCAGTGGGATGACACCACTCAACCTCTCTAAATTAAAATAATGATCATGCTATTTTATCCTTTTTTTTTTTTGTTGCAGCATAAAGAGTGATCAAGAATGTGGCAGCCCGTACTCATCTCTACAAATGCTGTAATGAATAAAGCAGCTAAAAAAATGAAATGACTGTTGTTTGATTCTCATGTCCCTAAACCAGCACAAACCGAACACGATAAAGGTATGGAATACTCTGTCAAACTTAATCGAGAAATACGTACTATCCTTGCAAAACACAAGCATGAGTGGTTTGCACATAACTTGCAGCAAACATCTTTGGAAGTGTGTGACTTATGATGAACAATAAGTCTTTGTAACAGAGTATTGGAACATAAAGAAAAAAAAAGTTTAGTAAATAGGACAAGTCTTGGTGGCAAAGTAATTTATAATATATAAAATATATGTTTTCTCTTGAGAGAAATTACTGACAAAGTAAGAAAGAATGTAAAATGCTTACAATATAAATTAATAAATAGCAAATTTCAGATAAATTGAGTACATACAGTAAAAAATTTTGATGCTGAATTCATTAGGTAAATAATATACTACCTATACACAAAAAGCTTGTCACAAAACTTGGGTTAAGAGTTGCTGGTAAACATAACTTGAATAGCTGAAGTAGCAATCAGAAATACATTAGTTATCTACTCATTAATCAAAAAAAGACAGAACTAGATGCAATTTTATATACTAATCTGGATGAGAGATCTATAATCTGACTAGGATGCTTACAATTAGGCAAACTCAAATAAATTAAGAAGACAGCAGTACATCATTCTTAAATAAAAATACATTACTTATCTAGTCATTAATTAATAAAAGGCAGAACTAGATACAATCTAATCTAATCTGGATGAGAGATCTATAATCTGACTTGGATGCATATAATCAGGCAAAATCAAATAAATTAAGAAGATATCAGTACATCATTCTCAATCAAATAATGGAACAGCGGGATAGCTTAGAAAGCTACTTTAACATTTTGACAGGTAAGATTTTTATAAAGATGTTATGGAATTCTTAACAAAAATAGCAGCCTTTACAGAATACACATTCATAAAACACAACAAATAGCAACTTCCCTTTGGTAAATTCATTGTTGTAATGGAATGTTAGAAGATAATTAAGAAGAGGATTTAATTATATTGTAGGATTCTCTTCATTGTCAGATGGCAGGTCTTTCTTGCACTGCTCGTCTGAACTTAGGGACCAATAACCTGTTGGAAAGAAGTTATTTTACTTTTTTGAAACAGTTTAAAAGATTTTGACTCTAAACTAAATTTATGTGATACCTTTGGGACTTGGAAGACGTTTATGAGAACTACGGTGCCTAGAAACACAGTTTATGTTGGCTTGTACTAGCCCAGCAGCAGCGTAGTACTGGTTACAATTTAAAACAACAATAGAATCTCATCTACGGCACCACAGCTTTTAGGAAAATAGCACACCACAATATTGTATACTTACCTGAGAACATTTGTCGCAATCCCATCCTGGCAGCTGTCTTCGTTTTACCCCTCTAATTTTGGAACTGACTGCTTGCCTTGCTTTGTTCCACACGGGATTATTTGTCATTCTCCTGCTCTCATTGCTGTGTCTAATCTTCTCAGTCTGGCAAGCGGGTGGTCTTCAGGATATTTGCTAAAATGAATTAAGAATTTTTTGTTTGAGGCTTGTTATTGCAAGTGACATAAATCTAGTTCATACATGTTTTAGTACCTATTATCTGGTGACGTCATAGGAAACTTTGAAGAGCATTCAGATTTGCTGGATGAAGCAGGTTTGAGAAAGTCTTTCCTATTCATGTCTAGCAGGGGAGAACTTGGGACTGGCTCAGCAGTGCTATGTAACGGAAAGAGCAAATTGTGAGCAAATGAATTGATTCATATGCTTGAAACTCAACTTTATCGTTACTTGAAAACACAGGAGATAAATCTTGGCATAAACGAGTTTACCTGATTAGTTGTTCGCACTCCCACTTGTTCGAACCTGGTTCAAAGTTTGACCAGTCTTCATCAGAATCAGAATTGGACACTTCAGGCTTCACCTGGTTTGAACCTGGTTCAAAGTTTGACAAGTCCTTATCAGAATCACCACTGGATACTTCAGGCTTTTCCAGGAATAGGACCCGTTTGGCATTGCCTCCTAGAATGGGACTCATGTTCTGTCGTAGTTCTGCCTCGGAGGTGATCGCAGATGCAACTGGAGTAGCTGATAAGATAGAGACAAACAATATTTCTTATTTTTTTCTTTCCATTTCATAAGTATAAATGTAGAATTTATAATTTTACATGAGTGGATGGAAAACTGCAGAATTATTCCAATATGATACTTACCAGGGGAATTGAGTAAGATTTGAGGCCCTGCTTCTTGTGGTTTCAAGACTTCTCGAAGCCTAAAAACATAAGAACTTTTAAGGTCCTCTTATAATATTTTGTACTAGGCTGGCTTTCTAGACGCAATTATCAGGCACAACATGGAATTTTTCTTAGGGCTCAAGTTATAAAGGAAGAGAAAGTGTAATACTTTTTACCAGAGTGAACTGAGGACAAAATAATTCAATTTTGTTGAAGTAATAATAATTGTTATTGTCCCTGATCATTGTGTCCGACAAAAGGGGGACCTTTAGAACTGTAGTGTTATATTAGATATGCTATTTAAATAATTACCACAAAAAATATTTTGGTTCTTCACCTGACTAAAACCGTTTCCATCTCTATAATTTCTTCTTATGAAACAAGTATTTTTGTTTGTAGTGTTCGGCCATATCCATTTTGATTCTTGACGTAAACAAACTGCACTTGCTGCCTTTATGTGGATGTGCCTCAACCTCAACCACGTCAACAGAATCGGCTTGGCTTTGCGCGGGAATTCTGAGCTTCATCGAGAGGGGAGAGGTGGGGGGAAGAGAGGAGCGAAGTGCCGAGCGGAGTGCTGCCAACATGAACAAATTTAAGAAGTGGTAACGGCTACCTGTGGACTTGCTGTGTATTTATAACAGTGGTGATTTTATTTATAATTTCCGTTTTATTTGTACTTAAATACTATGGTGACAATTCTGTAAGAAAAACCTGGAGGTACGAACAAAATGAGAAACTTTGACAACCGTCCAGACTGACATCATTGTCAGGGTGTGTGGTAGGTGTAGAGAGGTCAGTGACCTGACTGCAAACAGTCGTTGGATTGAAGCGTCGGTTTGTCTTTCACAAAGTGTGTCAGTTAATGAGTTAACAAATATTTGTTGTATTGGTTAAAAGTCAAATAGATGAACGGTTTCGATCTGAAATGGATGAGCGCCTACTTTCTCGGTCGCAGCGTATGCTGTCCCGAGTTGGGGCGATAGTGCCGAAAATAACAGGTAAGTCGAGAATATTCAGAGAATGAAGTGGATTTACTCCATCAATAAGCTTCGACGACGCCGCTTACAACATCGCAATCTCAAAGTCAAAAAAAGCATCCTTAAATAGTTGGGAGACTTGGAAAAATGCAAAGACTTCTTTTCCTAATGATAAATTATAAACTTTTAAAGTTTACACATGCCTTGTTGTAGCAAAAAGTTCTTGGAGCTTTGACTTTCGGTGCTGTCATTTCACAGCTCTTGGTGTAAACCGCCCTTTATGCTTGCCTGTTTTGCACCATACCTACTCGTCATGTTAAATTAGTCACACTTCCTAAGATGTTGAAAGCTACCAACAAATCAATGGCAACGGATATTTGAATTTCTTCGTTGCATTCGTTCTATATTTTAAAGTTGAATATTATGTGAAACATTACATTGAGCAAACATAAGTAGCACCGGCAAGATCACTTTTTCTATATAAAAGTATTAATACTCGAACAAAATTATGGTATTTTGTCCCCAACGTGTAGTATTACATCTCTTTCTAAAGAACTTTACACTGAATAATAATTCCATGCTATCCCTAAGTAGTGCGTCCAGAAAGATGGCTTAGCAACAGATATTGTAGGAGTACTGCTCAGAAATTGTGAAGAGAACAATGAATCATGTTCACGCATTAGTATGTTTGTATCTTATTTTGTAAGCAGAATGTTAATGCGCATTTCTTTTCCAACTTTAGAAGGCGAAAGAAGCAACAAGCAGCCGACAACTGAGGATGATGATGACACAGGTGTGTCTTATTCAAATTTTCATTAGTTGAAATAAGTTGTGAACATCACATGATCATCAGGACGCAATGAGGCTTAGTTCTTAAAACAAAGAATTTATTTTAATTCATTATTATTGATTGCCATCAAAATGATAACTTACTCTAATACATCAAAATTCTTAATGTCCTATTTTCTTTTATAGGTGATTTTGAGTCCAATGCCGGACTGAGCCTTTTTAGCCCTTCTGAGGCTTTTATCTTAGGGCGCGCCCTGATTCTCCGACAACTTAGTTAAATAACTCGCTGTTGTAATAAAATAACGGAGATAGTGCAAATAGCGAAATCGGCTCGTTCCGACTCTCCGACACCGTATTTCTCTATTTGCTTATTTATTTCAACTCCCGCTGCTACTTATTTATCTCTGAGGGAACGAGAAGTTATTAGAATAACAATACCAATACTCTAATACAGTAACTACGCCTAATTGTAATAGCATAAAGTTAATGTCACTAACTTGAAAGTTATTTAAATAACTTTCGTTGGCGCGCTCGGCATCGTTTCCGGCCGGCCGGAGGCCCCCCGGCGGGCCCAGCGAGCGGCACGGCGGCTCTCGGCTCGGCGCTCGGGCCGGGCCTCGGCTCGGCCGGCCGGAAACGGCGCCGGGCGCGCCAACGAAAGTTATTTAGATAACTTGCAAGTTAGTGACATTAACTTATTGCTATTACAAGTAGCCGTAGTTATTGTATTAGCGTATTGGCATTGTTATCGTTAAGTTGGCCCCACACTCAGCGCACCAACCGTAGCTGGCCGGGCTGGCCTGGACGGCCTGGCTGGCCTGGCTGGCCTGGCTGGCTGGTAAGACAGGGCCGGGCGTGAGCCGTAAAGAAATTGACAAAATAAACGTCCAGGCACTGCAGAGAGACAAGAGTCTGGCATATTTCAAAAGGGGACTGCTGAGTGTGGGGCCACCTTTACGGCTCCTGGTGCCATTAGGAAGCCTAGGAGTTATTAAAGCTAGAATAATTAAGTAAATACATAAATATGTTGTCGGAGAGTCGGAACAGGCCGTTTACGCTATTTACATTATCTCTGTTATCTTATTACAACAGCGAGTTACGTAAATAACTTGTCGGAGAATCAGGGCATACTCTTATCTTAGGAGTTCCTGCTGCTGGCACCTTGCCGAATGGTTAGATTCTTTTCCTTTGCTCTGGCTCTCTTTTACTTTTAAGTTCTTTACAACTAACTCTTTATTTTCCTAAAATAAATTCCTCATAGTGGCAATAACCTTAATTTACTTGTCATTTCTGTATTGTCAGTTCCTTTGAATACCTTGGCTGTGGAAACATCCACACTCTCAACAAATGCAAAGTGTGTAGCATGGCTGGAGGAACAAAAACTTTTGAAAACATCAGGTAAGACACTTAGACATTAGCTTAAGTGTCAAAAACTTTTTATAATTATTATTACATTGGAGTTTTAAATTACAGATGTGCATGTAAATATTGCAATCAGTCCCTCCTCTAAGCCTTCCTTTGTTGCTTCAAGGCTGGTAGAATACTCGCCATCTACAGAAACATCAAGTGAATAAATTTTCCATTTTTGTCTAACTGTAGAAAGTTTTTCTTACCGGGTTAGGTTAGGCAGACTTGGTTACCGCAGAATTGATTATCTTTGTCTTTCCGTTTTAGATGCAACCAAAACGACGGATCATACCTCTGGTGCAATCTCTAATCGAGATGGTAAATTAATGGCAAGTGGCTTTTATATACCTGCTCGTAAGAAGCTTATAATGGACAATTTAAGTAAGTTCATACAATTTCATAGTGTTCATTGTTTTCTGACAAAATTAAGGACATGTATTTGATACCTTTGCTTTATTTTATAGTTCTAGAAAATGATGAGAAAGTAAAGCCCTCTGCAGTGAAAGGGAATGGCAAAACAAAACAATTGAGAAGTATTTAATTTCTCTGAAAAATGAGCTCTCACATATTTTGAAAATCATAACATTGTCTTAATACCTTTATTTTACTGTTACAGTTGTTAGGAATTGTGCTCCTGCTGTTGTCACTGCTCCAGCTAGTTCAAGTCTGCCTGGAAAAGAAAACAATGCACCTGTTATTACATGCCCTCCTGCTAAATCTACTAAGTCAGCCAAGTCTATAAAAGGTATAATATGTTCAATGTTTTCCTAACCAATAGTTCTGCGTCTAACACTTTTTCACACCATTTTTTATTCAGTTTTCAGAAAAGTTCTTCATACTTATGTTATTGAAAGAAAACATTACTTTTACTTTTGCAGTTGGTCAAGAGGGTGATCCTGCTGTTCCCCCGACTTCTCCAGCTACATCAAGTGAGCAGCCTGTAAATAAAGAAAGTGTAGTTCTCAAGAAGTTTGATTTTAAACCTACCAACAATAAGCCAGCTACTCCAAATTTAACAAAGAAACAAACAGGTATGATTGTTACATATTTATTGATTGTTACATATTTATTGTTCAGACCAGTTGCTAAGGGCGCTCCTTCAATGTTTTACTGTTCGCTGTTTCCCTTGCAAATTTCACAGAAAGAAAAAATCTTTCTCATGGAGCAAGATTTTTTTTTCTTTGTAAACAGAATGAGTTTAACTATCTAAAGTTAGCACAGTGAACTCACAACTACCTACTTTGGATTGGTTGTAAAGGTATTATGTGGTTTAAATAATTTTTTTAAAGTTTTTTTTTTTAATAAGCACATTCTCGTACATTCTATTAAAGTAACAGACACAATTTATGTTTGATTGTTTAGTTTGGCACCTCTCTCTATTGAGCTTTTTCCCCTCAAATTTTTTTTTTTTTCCGGAAAACTCGTAGACTTATGCTTGCATTACAACATTGAAGAAACACTGACAACTATCTTTCTCTTCTTTTCATACCTGATTTATTACTCAGAAAAGTTGTTCGTACTGCTACATGAAATTTAGTAAGATCCCGTTAAAATGTTGTATAATTTCACCGTTTCAACTCTAGCAGAAATACGTCATATTAGAAAAATTCCAAACCATGCTTTTTTAAGAAGCTAATGATGGGTCGAACATCCACACCAAGTTACAAGTTGGCCCCGGAGAATTTAGTCCCTTCGCCTTAGACTTTAAGGTTTGGCACTACTATGAAAAGACCGTAAAGAGTGACAATCAACTTCACTTGGTCTATATCTTACTAAATTCGGTAAAGTAAAGGTTAGTAGCTAGCTATCCTTTCTTGGGAAGCTTTTTTTATTACTATGATATATTGGTTGGACACTTGCTTTGGTAGGTTTGGGGACAGTAATTTTGGTCTGTATAAAATGCTTTTAAATTCATTCATAATATCATTTTATGACTAATGTGTTGAAAAAAAGTTGAATATTTAGGAGATGTGTCACTTTACTGATTTTAGTAAGATATAGACCAAGTGAAGTTGATTGTCACTCTTTACGGTCTTTTCATAGTTCCAAACCTTACAGTCTTAGGCGAAGGGACTAAATTCTCCGGGGCCAACTTGTCACTTGGTGTGGATGTTCGACCTGTCGGACCTGCCCGGCCCGCCCCTGCTGGGGCTGGCCCCGCTGGCGTCGCCCGTGCTGGGGCGACCCCCGTCCGTGCGGCCGCCGCTGCAGGCGCCGCCCCTCCTGGTCCCCCCCGCCCCGCGGCCAAGACGGCCGAGAGGGCCGCGCGGGACAGGGCCTCGTGGGCCAAGTTCCGGGCCCGCACCAAGGCCAGGCTCGCCCAAGAGAGGGCTGAGCGGCAGCGCGCCCGGGAAAGGGCTGAGCGACAGCGCGCCCAGCAGCAGCAGCAGCGGCGAGAGCAGCATCGCGCCCCGCGCCGCCCCGCCGCCGACCAAGTGCGGCAGGCCGCCCCGCGCCGCCCCGCCGCTGATCTGTCGCGGCATGCTGCCCCGCGCCGCCCCGCTGCCGACGCCGCCGGCCTGCCGCAGCAGCCCCAGCAGCTCGCCCCGCCCCAGCCCCCGCCAGATGTCCTGGGCCAGCTGGTGGAGGGCTTCAACGCCCTGTCAGCGCAGGTGTATGCGCTGCACCAGCGCCAGTGGCAGCAGCACGCGCCCCAGCCACCCCAACTCCAGTGGCCCTCATGGCCTCAGGGTCCTGCCGGGCCCCCTGGCTACTATCGGCCATTTTAGATTTTAGATTAGAGTAAGATTTAGATTTTAAGTTATAATAGGAAATTAAATTTTTGCCTGTTCGGCCACAATTTTTTTTTTCCTATTTAACTGAACCTATATCCATCAATCAAACCAACCTTTCCCGGACCGTCTCAGCATCCCTGGACCAGCCTTCGTTCAACGAGGGAGGAGAAGAGATCAAGGAGAGTATTGTTTCAATGGTTTTGAAATTAAGGGTTAATTAACATATGCGTTTAGTCATGTTGCAGTGAAATGCCTCCTACCTGTGGCAGGTGCATCTCGCTTGCAGTGGCAGAGTGGTAACACTCCGCCCGCAGTTAACCCTTTCTCTCCTTGCAGCATCCCATCTTGTCCCAACAAATTTCTGTTCGTTTTTGGTTGGTGTTTCAGTCCCTGCCCGTCCCTGTCCTGTTCCTGTCATTGATCCTGTTCCGTTCCTGCCTTCCCTTTTCTCATCGGGCTGGGCCAGCCCTTCATCACATCACTGTGACGGGTAGCACTTCAAGAGGGAGATGTTACGGCCCTGTATGGAGAGGAGTCCGCCTCCCTTGTGCTATCGTCCTGGAGGTTGCACTTCAAGAAGGAGATAACGGCCCTGTATGGAGAGGAGTCCGCCTCCCAGTGCCGCCGCCAGTCGAGCCATCTCAAGACGGCCTTTGATTGAAAAGATGAACGATTCTTAGTTAGTGTTGTCGAGCCCTAAGCTGTTTTCCTAACTACTGGCCAAATGGGGAATCGTTCCACTGGATTCACTGGAAAAAGAAAGGTAGGACGAGTGGGGTTTAAATGCCTTTACCAAGTCATTAAAAATTAGCACCCCTGCAAAGGCATTAAAACTGCCCAAAGGTGTTAAATTTTAATGCCTTTGGACAATTTCGTGCCTTTGCAAAGGCATTAAGTCCTACCTTTGTTTTTCCAGTGTTGGTACCTACGGAGATCCTTTTTAAATTTAAGGGTGGTCCACGCCTCTCATTTTTAAGGAGAAGGGAAGTTGTAATATTAGAGTCAGTAAAGCCATTTGATCAGCACCGCTGATATTCTCATGAGTTGGTCGCTAGTCTCGCGCCAACTAGTCTCACACCAGGATCTCCGCGGGATTGTTTAAAGCAGTGAGCAGGCGCGTGCGCCCCAACAAAGCCAAGCGCTTCAGTCGTCTGGCAGCCGCCCTGGTGGACAGTCGTGTGGTTTGTCTTGCCCCGAGCTGTATCCGCGCCCTGCTAGTTTCCTTAACTAGCAGAAGATAGCATCTTATAAGATGGGCTCTGTCGGTAATTTCGATAATTTTTTTTTTGTTTTCTTTTTTTTTGAAATGACAATTTTGTCAATTTATGTTACTAACAATAACTAGTTGCCTTTGTTTTATACTGTAAAATTCACAAATCTTTGCTTTGCAAGGAAGGAAAAGTGCATATGAGTAGTTCTATATCAAATTGACCCAAGATTTCGGGTCAGGTTTCGGATGATTTTTTTACTTTCAAAAATTAAAGGTATTCATGAAATATCTGGGCTCTGTAGCTCAAACGGTTTAGGAGATATAAATTCTTAAAGTATTGATGCCAAAGTTGCGGCTTTTAAAGGTGGTATTGGTATAACTCTCTATGAAACTGTCCAGTGAGGTAAAATCTGACTACACCATTTGAACCAATGTTTTCAACAGTTTTACCCCGATATATGGCACGTTTTCTCATACGCTTGTGTTCTAATTGTATTCAGCACGTTTTCGCACCAAATAGGTCTACTCTGAAGTTGGTGCTCGTTTGTATACAGAACTACCAACATAAAGTTTCATGCTTGACGAATACTCATTAATTCTATGATTGATTTAATGCTACACTGTGATAATCAGTAAGATAAGAAAGATAAAATAAATAAACACATGATTTTTATCAAATGTCAGTTTATTTCGAAAAGTATTCATACACAAAATCATTATTATTCATGTTGCATCACTATCTCAGAGACCTCCATGACACAGTAAGGATTTTAACTTAAAAACAAAAAATATTAGAGTTGATATCTATTTTAAAACTTCTATATTTCATTTCTTATTGTAGCCGATACTTAAAATTACTTAGAAAGCAAAGAATCCTGTATATACTTAAAATATACGTTTATTAAAGCGAACTAAACATTTACTATTTTATTGCGGCCATACTGCCTACCATGTGAAAACGGTGCGGAAAGGAGCGTGTTGTGGGTGCAAACCCGAAAAGTATGGCCGCTATGTAAGTTAAGGAAAGACAGTATAGGACCGACACAGCCAATAAATCCACTGATCCAGTACTCTGTCGTCTCCTTTACTCAGTCCACCTAACGCTACAATATATATATATATATATATATATATATATATATATATATATATATATATATATATATATATATATATATATATATATATATATATATATATTGCTACAGTGCCCTTTAAGCTGAGCCCCTTCAAGGTAATAGGCAACCCCAAAGGGATAGGAGAAACCATCCATGATGGGAGCAAGAAAATAGGTACAAAATTTTATATTGATTGCAGCATTGATTACCTCTCAAGGCTACTTGTTGGCTTTTCATTTTCACCTTCTTCACTTTTGTGAGATTGCAATTTTACAGGTAAGCCTAAACCCAAAAAGGCAGTGGTCAAAAATTTGAATGACAACTGCTGCTGTACCTGTGGTCTCCAAGCAGGAGAGCACCATTGCGCCAGTTGCAATTATGTGGTACATGCCATCCCCCCATGCTCAGAACCTGCACCAAATTCATCTGAAGGCTGTGGTCAGAAAAGGATTTGTGCTGATTGCGGAGGTTTGTATTTTTTCTATCATCAATGCCAGTTCCCTTGTCTTGTCATTTTCTTATCCAAGTATTCAAACATTGCAGGCAATGAGGATGATGTGGGCCTCTCTGATTATGAGGATGGGAGCAATTTGAAGTCCTCTGACCAGAATGATGTTGGGGATGACAATGAACTTTCAAAGGATGAAGATTGCATTGCAGAAACAGGTATTTACTGTACATATTTAGTGGTGAATCTATTTATTGTTATGCCCTTCATGGCCCTTTTTCTTAAACCATCTAGCTGGAAAAAGGATGCAAGACAACAGATTGAAGCGATATTCTTGCTGCTGCGTCTGTGGCAATATGGCAGGTGACTTTCATTGCTGCAAATGCGATGAAATTGTGCACAATGTTGAGCCCTGCTCATTCCAAAATTTGGAGTGGGACAATGATGATGACTACAGTCGAATGTGTGTTGACTGCAGAGGTATGGTTTTGGTCTATTTATTAGTGCTCTTCCCTTTCGTGGTCTTTTCCTAATTATAATTTTTTTAGGTGATATTGATGTAAAGCCTATCATAAAACTGAAACCTATGTTGTCAGCTGAAGTTATAACTATTGAAGACAGCGACAGTGAAATTGAGAGGCTTTTGAGTGACGACTATGACAGTGTGAAGCAAAGTGTTGATGGCAATAAAAATGAGAAGCAGCTATTTAGTAATGACGATGAGAGTGTGAGGCAAAGCGTTGATGGCAATGAAAATGAGAAGCAGCTATTTAGTGATGACTACGAGAGTGTGAAGCAAAGCGTTGATTGCAATGAAAATGAGAAGCAGCCATTTAGTGAAGACGATGAGAGTGTGAAGCAAAGCGTTAATGGCGATGAAAATGAGAAGCAGCTAGTTAGTAATGATGATGAGAGTGTGCAGCAAAATAGTGATGACAATGAAAATGGTAATGACAATTTTTAAATTCTTTTTCTTTTTCTAGAGTTTTTTTACTCGTTCTTTACACGATAACTTTTAAAAGCTACAGTGTTCAGAACGAGTATTGTGCTCAAGACTGTAACGACGTGATAGGGTTGATCTCAGAATGTACAGCATGTACACCAAAATCAATGTGATATTTAGAAAGGCCGCAATACGCCTAGTAGAAACACTATGAGATTTTTTTAAACTTTATGTTAAAAATTCTGAGAAAATTATAATTTTAAGTTGGAGGTTATAGGTTAGAAGATATCTGTGGTAAATGTACAAAGTGTCGTAAGTCCAAAAAGGTCATTCTGAGAAAATTAAGGAAAACGTTCCAGTCGAACTACACCAATAATTTTTGGTAAAAATGATGGTCTTACGTTATCAAACCATCTGCAGTCGAGTGTATTTGATTCTTTATTATATAAAAAGAGATATAGAAGATTTTTACTTACGACAAAATTTTGCCAGGGAATGACTGGTACAAAGTGTCGTAAGTCCAATTGCGAAAAAGGAATCTATTAGTATTCAGTGACAAAGTGTTGTAAGTCAACTTATGACATTAAGGTGGGACCCCTGTGAAATGGCCAACACCCTCAAGGGGTGAGATGAAAAATTAACCAATGATATTTCCTTCATCAGTATGTTTGGAAACTTTATTGGAGCCTTACGTGGGCAACACAACATGTTTTTAGTTTTACGCTGTTAATTTGTAGATCCATGGGGAAAATGTTCCATGCGTCACAAATTTTGCCGTAAAATTTTTGGTCAATTTTTTTTTGGATCAGAAGGTCCTACTTTACAACTTCAAGGTCTCATATTGTGTATAGACCTCTCTGATAATCATTTTGAATTTTACATTTTTCTATATTTTTACAAGCTAAAATTATCACTATATATACCTACAGGCTAGCAGTTCTACTTCATTTAAAAATAGAATGAGACCTTGGAAGTGTAGACTAACATCAAAGTAACACTTGCTCTGCGTGGAATCACTGTGGCTACAAAATTATGACGCATGGAACATTTTGAAGTTCCCAAACAAGTGTTTTGAGATACACCGATTTAAAGTTTTTCACCCATTTTTCTTCTATTCCACTGTGATTTTTTCAGTGCACAAGCGGAAACTCTATTCAAAACCTTAACTTTTCCATGCATTAAGATACCAGAATGAATAATAAAAAAATTAAACTAGCTTCAACATGAGGATAATAATTTTATTCAGAATTAAATTTATTATTTTTGGAGAGTGCGCACACTGCTCTTCAAACTCTATAACTTCAAAAGTATTGAAGATACAGCAAAAACCAAAAAATCCTCTGCAAGAGGAAGCTTCAAAGTACACTTTTAGCTCAAAAAAAAAATCGATAATTTTTTTCATTTTAGGCCATTTTTTCACAGGGGTCCTACCTTAAGTACACAAATTATTGCACTATGATGTTTCTTCTCACAAGGAGAGAGAATTACCTACAATACTAATACTATATAACAGGGAAAAAGTTGGCCAGAAAATTTTCTGGCCAGATTTTTTTTTTAATTAAAAACATCGACTAAATTTAAAAGAATTAGTGGAAGGTATCTGTCAAGGTCCTAAACGCGATCGGTACCCAAGCCGAGTTTTACCCAGCAAAGAATCATGTTTGGCATGCAAAAACCGCTCAAAATCAGACGAAATTCGACACCCTCGCATCCAGAGCCTCCCCTCCTATGCTGGGTAAAAATCTGAAAATCGCATGGAAGGTGTCTGACAGGGTCTTGAACTCGATCGGTGAGCAAGTGGAATTTTACCCAGCCAAAAAAAGAGTTTACAATGAAAAAACCGTTCAAAATTGGACAAAAATCGACATTAACTCCTCTAGAGCCTCTTCTATGCTGGGTAAAAATCTAAAAATCACGTGGGGGGTGTCTCTCATTGTCCTTCACACAATCGGTACCCAAGCGGAATTTTACCCAGCAAAGGATCATGTTTGGCATGCGAAAACCGTTCAAAATTAAACGAAAATCAACACCTTCGCATGCAGAGCCTCCCCTATGCTGGGTAAAAATCTAAAAATCACGTGGAGGGTGTCTCTTATTGTCCTTAACACAATCGGTACCCAAGCGGAATTTTACCCAGCAAAGGATCATGTTTGGCATGCGAAAACCGTTCAAAATTAAACGAAAATCAACACCCTCGCATCCAGAGCCTCCCCTATGCTGGGTAAAAATCTGAAAATCGCATGGAAGGTGTCTGACAGGGTCCTGAACTGGGTCGGTAGCCAAGTGGAATTTTACCCAGCCAAAAAAAGAGTTTACATTGAAAAAACCGTTCAAAATTGAACAAAAATCGACATTTACGCCTCTAGAGCCTCTTCTATGCTGGGTAAAAATCTGAAAATTACATGAAAGGTGTTTCTCACTGTCTTCAACACAATGGGTAACCAAGTTGAATTTTACCCAGCCAAAACAAGAGTTTACATTGAAAAAACCGTTCAAAATTGAACAAAACGACGGGTCCTATTAACGTTGTCCGATCTCCCAGCGACGCTTCGACGTTGTCCGATCTCCCAGCGACGCTTCAACGTTGTGCGATCTCCCAGCGACGCTTCAACGTTGTCCGATCTCCTTTTCGGTCTGAGCGTGCATTGGTTTACTAAAAGCTCATTTTGGAAGTCAAATCTTGATCAAATTTGACGTGCTTTGGTAGCTTTTGATTTGTCAGAGACCAAGGAATAAGGATATCAGTTTATATTTTACAAAACTTGAAACACCGCGACGTGGTATGATGTTAAACTTCATGTTTACGCCGCGCGCCGAAAAGGACATCGGACAACGTTGAAGCGTCGCTGGGAGATCGCACAACGTTGAAGCGTCGCTGGGAGATCGGACAACGTTGAAGCGTCGCTGGGATATCGGACAACGTTAATAGGACCCGTCGAAAAATCGTCATTTACGCATCTTGAGCCTCTTCTATGCTGGGTAAAAATCTGAAAATTACATGAACGGTGTTTCTCATTGTCCTTAACACAATCGGTATCCAAGCGGAATTTTACCCAGCAAAGGATCATGTTTGGCATGCGAAAACCGTTCAAAACCAAACAAAAATCAACACCTTCGAATCCAGAGCCTTCCCTATGCTGAGTAAAAATCTGAAAATTACATGAAGGGTGTTTCTCATTGTTCTTAACACAATCGGTACCCAAGCGGAATTTTACCCAGCAAAGGATCATGTTTGGCATGCGAAAACCGTTTAAAATCAAAAGAAATTTAACACCCTCGCATCCAGAGCCTCCCCTATGCTGGGTAAAAATCTGAAAATTACAGGTAGGGTGTTTTTCATTGTCCTCAACACAATCGGTACCCAAGCGGAATTTTACCCAGCAAAAGATTATGTTTAGCATGCCAAAAACGGTCAAAATTTAACGAAATTCAACAGACTTGCACCTAGAGCCCTTTTTATGCTGGGTAAAAATCTAAAAATCGAATGGTAGGTGTCTTTTGTCATCCTTAACACAATCAGTACTAAAGCGAAATTTTACCCACCAAAGGACAGAGTTTTAATTGCAAGAACTGTTTCCTACTTTTTTTAGCAGAGTCTGTGAAATAAATAAATGATTACACAAATTAACCACATATGATTGATAAGTTGAAACTAGTTCACATTTTCATTTGAAAGTCGTAGGCTTGCCTCTCCAAATAATTATAGTGTAATTGAGGACCTGACACTTTTGCGACCCGTTCTAATTTTGTTCGCTTCGCGTGGGATGAAAGCTTTTTACGTTTATGCCATAGGCTTTAAGCTGGCTGGCTAACTAGGTCCGGCTTTTAATTTGTCCACATCTTGCTATCGGTATTAGTTCTTGCGTCCCTTATGGATCTTATCGCTTTCTGCGAGTGATTTGTTTGTTATTTTCAAGAGAGAAAGAACAATTAAGAAATATTTCAGCTCAAAATGCAAATCAAATATGCAAGGTAGAGACAGCGCCGCCGTTTCTTCTCCAGAGGTGGGAAACGGGCCCTCCCCGGTTCCGAGATGCGGTTCCAGCCGCCCGCCCGAGCAGGCAGCCAGGCCACTCACCCGGCTCGCTCGCCCCGTGCGCTGTGCGTAGCCATACTGCCGTCGGCAGAGGAACCGGGTGGGCCCGGAACCGCTTTGGAACCGGAAGGTTTTTTTTTTTTTTTTTTGCGTTGGTGCATTCTAGCCCAGGACATGACGCCCCTTGAGGTGCGAACTGACATCAGAAACGGTTGGGAGTGACCAAAACCTTGAGAAATATACCCTTGCCTTTCACTTCCTCTTCACTCTGGCCTCTTCTAAACGGCCCGGTTCCGTCCGGTTCCCCGGTTCCAACCCGGTTGGAACCGGCCCGGAACCGGGACCGGTAAGCCGGTTATAACCGGAGCTGTTATAGCCAGAGACAGCGGGGCCGCCAAATTCAAACTTAGCGCGTCGCGCCTGGGAAGGGATGTGTCAATGTCAGCAGAAAACCCCTCTTCCCCCAGGCGCGGCGCAGGCGATCCCGCGGCGCATCGGCGGCGAGGGAAGGTCGGCCCCGGCAGTCGCAGAAGAGAGAGGGAACAGAAAGGTAGAGAGTGAACAAATAAATAAACACAGTAAGTCCACAATCTAACAAATCAATAACCTAACCCGAAATACCGGACCTAAAACATCTGGTGCATCGGCCGGACCAAGGTATTGATTTGTCCGGTGTTGGATTTTTTTTTCAAAATTCTCTTTTTGGTGTAAACGCGTCGGCACATGTGTTCGGTTCACGTGCTCCGCTAATAGTGCTCAAAATCGTCCCCGATCGGCGACTCATCGGTGGCAATATAGTGAAAATAGTGAAGTGATTGAACTCCTCTATTAGTGGATATTGTGAAAAGTGCAAAATTTTTAAGGATTCCTCGAGGAAACTTGGATTAACAACGGTGGACCACGTGCATGATCAGGTAGGCACTACAGCTCCAGTCTCTACTCTGACCTTTCTCCTTTCTTCTAACCAAAATGTATAATGCCCGACGTTGCTCTCAATGCGTTTTTAACCGCTGAAAACGATAAGCCTGCATTTGTGATAGTAAACCCGGAAAATTGGGACGCTAGGGACGCGGCGTGCATTGCAGAACAAGTCACCGAAGAAATCGACACTTTCCCGCTATCCTTAATTCCAAAAGATTTTGATAGTAGTAAATACCAGGATTTTAATTTTCGAGAATTTGTCTGCTCTACCGAGCTCAAGGCAGACCCGCTACCCGCCGTGCGAGTCCTCGCCACGGAGGAAGAGCTCGCTGCTTATCAGTTCATTAATTGTAAGATTTCAATTGGAAAGTTATTTGGTTGGGTAAACGGCAGCTTTAAGAATTCGGTTTCTAAGAAAAGTGTAACTCAGACGGTTGCCCAATTTTTTTTTAAGAGTAGCAGGGCGTATCAGTGAGTGTATTAAAAAAGATAAAGAGGAAAAAAAAGCGAGAGACCGTGTTGCTAGAGAAGAAGAGGTAAGAAAGCTACGCGAGGAACTTGAGCTTGTAAAGGAGAAATTGAGAGTAAAAATGACTTCCCCACCCCCACCGGTTGTCCCCTGGACTCTGCAGCCAGGAATCCCTTGTTTTGATGAAAACTCTGTTGCTGAGTGGTTTAGTACGGTCAAAACTACATATGCCGAATACGCAGTGCCCGAGGAGAAACTGCATCTGTACGTCCAAAATGTGTTACCCCCCTATGCTAGGTCAGCACATATGGAACTGAGGGACAAACCATGGAAAGAATATGTAGAGGAAATGGTGAAAAGGTTTCAGCCGGATAATTCAATGGGTGCGGTGCTAGACAACATATCTAAAATGAAACGTAAAGAAACGGAGTCATACAGGGCTTTTGTAAATCGAGTGTCAGGCGTCGCGAAGAGGTCAGTGCCCCCCCTTCCCGAGAAGGAAATTTGCCGTGCACTGCTGAAGGCGCTCCCAGTGTCTGTTGCTGCGTTAATGATTGGGAGAGGCTACAGTACGGTATCCCAATTTATTGAAGTTATGGAAAATATTTTAACAGACATGAACCTACTTGATACTAAGGGAGCCTTAGCCGCCAGCAGTGAGAGCAAAGTTCTGGCTGCATTGGATGCGCCAGCCGACTTGACGGAAAGGATGGAAAACTTAGAAATTAAATTGAAAGCCATGACGTCTCAGAATAGTCCAGAGCAGCCTGCCACACAGCAGGACAGGGTAGAGGAATTGCTGACCATGCTCGTTCAGCAAAACAATTACAGGGGCCGCGGCGGCCAAAGCAGTCGTCGTGGTGGTGGTAATAATTGGCGCGGTAATCGAGGAGGAAGTAACAACGGGAATTACAGGCCACGTAACAACAACAGGGGCTATGAGAACTCTTATTACAGAAATGGTAATAACTATGGCGGTTACCAAAATAATGGTTACCAAAATAATGGTTACCAAAACAGTGGTTACCAAAAAAATGGTTATCAAGGGCAAAGGAATCAGGATGCAGGAAGGGCAGCTCAGGTGCAAAGCTACGGTAATGATTCCAACAGGAGTAATTGGCAGAGAAATGGACCAGGTTCTGATAACAGGAGGGAGATTCGCTGTGCTCTCTGTGGTAGGAATAACCACACCACATTTATGTGCAGGGACCCTAAGCAAAATTTTCGCCAGTAAATCAGAGGATAATAAATCGGATCGCTATGAAATATAACTACTTTAAAGATACGCCGTTAGACAGTAAGAATTATCAATTAATAAAAGTACCAGGGGATGGTAGTTGTTTTTATCATAGTCTGGGTCAAGTAATTTACAATAATATAAAATATAGTATCTTGATTAGGGCGTTAGTGGCTGGATATATAAGAGACAACTGGCATAGGTTTAAGGACTTTTTACCCGGAGCTGATAAGGAAAATTACTACAAGCTCCATAAAGAAACAAGTGAAATGGCGACAGCAGTAGAAGCACAAGCAGCAGCAGAATTCTTTGGTATAGGAATTCGTATTAGGACAGATAGGGGCGAAACTGTTATTCAGTGCGCCGGTAAACCAGAAATGTATGTAGCGATGGAGCACGTAGGCTCGTTCGACTCAGGTCATTACAACCCACTCATTCCGCGGGAGATATTTGACGTTCTGTACTCAGGTAGCACTTCGGCGGGAGTAGAAAAATACCACGATGTAAGTAAAAAGGGCTTTAATCCGAGTCCAAATGGTTCTGATGGTCATGTTCGTAATGCGACGTTGGGAGCTGACGTCACGCCTGCGGTGGGCACCACCACTCTACTCACAAAAATTAACGTTCTGCAAACTCACCTTTTGGCCTTACGTTCCATTTATGATAAATGTCAAGCAAATTTGCTACCAAAAATTGTTGTAGATGAAAATAGTCTGCGGGAAGCGTTGAACAACCACCGTAAAACCCTTGATGAGAACGCTCTCAAATTGTCCTATGGTACGGAATATTTGTATAAATACTATGAACTGGAAACAGCAAAATGTACCCTAGTTAACAAGCAATCGTTAGAAATAAATGTAGAAGTTCCATTAACAGATGCAAAATCACAATGGCGCGTCCTGGAAAGTCATCCTGTTAAATTTCTGCATGAAGGCAGCACTTGTCAAATTGTCAAATCACCTGTCGAAATTGCATCCAATGGAATTGAAATTCGCGATTTGTCAACCACCCCTAAATTTCGAAAATTGGACATTTTTATGTTACCACGCGAGAATTCACAATCTGATCTGTCAACCTGTATTCATAAACTACTTTAGCAAGCTGATGTACAAGAGATCGCCGCAGCGTGTGAGTTAGATTGTCTAATGACCTTCCACTCTACTGTCCAATTTCTCGGTCCAAATAAGTATTCAGTTCTAAACCTGGGTTCAAATATTGCAATTATCTGTGGCAATGTTGTAAAACAAAATGTACCTCAGCTAGAAAACGGTCGAGTAGAAATCATGCTACCTTGTCATTGTACTGTTCAGGAAATGTCGGGACCACAACTTACTCTTATCTCTTCGGTGCGAACTTGTAATGAAAATTTAAATAAGAACAACACTCTTACGATAAATATGGATTGGGCATCAGACAATTTTGAACCTTACGAGCTTTTTGTTCCGGCTAGAGACTATGAAAAATTCAAAATAAAAAATGTCAGCTTTACTCCAATTACCTTAGTTAAGTTAGAACCATTTGATGGGTCAGCAATTGCATCATGGAAAGGTTTGCCAGTGACCAGCAGCGGATGGGTGGAAATTCTATTATGGATTCTTTTCTTTTTAATTACTTTCATTGTTTTGTATTGTTACCTTCAAAGCCGATTTCCCTGGTTAAATTTCATGACTTTGTGCCACCGTCCCCGTCTAACCCAAGAAACTGAAGAGAACCCCAACACTCAGGTGGGATCACCTAATTTCGTCGTAGTACGCCGTACCCCACCCACGCCTGACGCAGGAAGACGAGAGGACAATTCTGAACATTAATTATCTTTTAGTTTAGGGACTAGTCAGGCTGTGCGTTGCCAGGGGACCAAACCTTGCATGGCTCCAACTCTGCTGTTCGTCGCTCCAAGCCAAGATCATCCAGAAGGGCGAACAAGCTTCATGCCAGGGGGCATTGATCGTTTCCGACATCACTGGTGGTCCATGCTAACAGTTAGGCCTAATTTAGACAAAACCAAGAAGAAAAAAAAAGCAGTTGAAAATTAAAAGAAGAAACTAATCAACAATGAAATCAAAATTTACTTATAATAAATTCAGAAATGGACATGTTGAAACATGAAGAAAATTCAAAAGAAGAATGTTTAGCATGGGCAAGAGCAACCTTGTCACCAGAGTTGCTCAGCCAGCCAACGAGGGAAGACCAGCCGACATCAGCTCTAGTCGACTAGCGAGTGAGCTGATGTCAGGTAGCTGCGGTTCGGAAGGCGTGAGGCGCGCCGACCCAGCTATACCACCCTGTTCTGCCTAGCGGACTTGTGTAGGTACTGGCCCATCTCACCATTATCACCCTGGCAAGAAGAGCCTACGCCAGGGGCGGCGGCCGAGCAATGAGCATGCAAGGAAAGGTCTCGGCGACAGCGTCAGCCTGACGAGAAGATTAGAATAGGTGTTGTAACTAGGCAGATTTGAAAAATCGGCGGCTGCGCCGCCAGTGATTTTTCTACATAGAGTAGTATTATAATTTTTGGTTTGTTATGAAGGATTACCAGTTAGTTGTGGGAAAAGTTGTATTTGATTGATTCAATTGATTCAAAATGATTTTAAGGAAGATTTGTGTTTCTAAGCAGCTCTTGTTTTTTAGCTGTTGTTGTGGCTCCCCCGGAAGTACACATCAGGGACAGCAACCCAAAATAATGAATCAGAATCAAAAACTGTCATTGGTAGCAACTGTTTTGCAAAATAACTTAACCAGACAATTTTTCTACGTAATTGTTTTTGTTTCTTTGTGTAAATATCAATGTTGTATCCGAATGTGTGCCCTCGCACATGTCCTCTATTTTATCTTCGAAATAGTGGTCATCCCGGAATTGTCGGGCCTGCTCGCTGGCCAGCTGACACCGAGTTCCTCGGCCGAGCCTAAATAGTTATACTATAACAACTAATTGTTAGTCATACTGCGGCTCAGCCAATAATTGTAATAAATTAAATGCGTATAGTCGGGGTCGACTATTGTTCATGCGCTCCGGATGTTATAGCCAGAGACAGCGGGGCCGCCAAATTCAAACTTAGCGCGTCGCGCCTGGGAAGGGATGTGTCAATGTCAGCAGAAAACCCCTCTTCCCCCAGGCGCGGCGCAGGCGGTCCCGCGGCGCATCGGCGGCGAGGGAAGGTCGGCCCCGGCAGTCGCGGAAGAGAGAGAACAGAAAGGTAGAGAGTGAACAAATAAATAAACACAGTAAGTCCACAATCTAACAAATCAATAACCTAACCCGAAATACCGGACCTAAAACAGAGCCGGGACCGCTTTCGCCGGTTCCTTTTGCCGGGACCGGACTGGACCCGTTTCCCACCTCTGTTCTTCTCTTCGCAGCCGCTCGGCAGCTAGGGCGCGCTAAAAGGGGACTCGTGTGAGACTTTACGGGGCCCACGTTATTTGCTGTCAGCAGTCGAAACTTTTGAGACTGGTAGAACATAGGTAACATCGTATGAACTTAAGGGGGTTGGCAGAAATCCTCAGGGATTTGTGATTAACCAGCCAGAGCGCCTGTGATGCTCAGGGTAGGCCATCCCGCACAATAGGCGAGTGTGACGGCATTGCTTACCTGGTAGGGGCCCCACCCGGCCCCACCCGGTCCCGTGCAACGACTGTATCTGAACAGCAGTTTACTTGACTGGCCTAACTAAACTATACACGGTAAAAACTTCGTCCAGATTTTCAAGCAGCCATTCCTGTTTTTCAAGCGGCTTTGGAAAAACCAAGCAACCCCGAATTCGCTGCTTGGAAACCTGGACAGTTTTCAAGCAGGTCTGCTTGGAAACCTGGTCGACGTCTTGGAAACCAGGACGGCCGGCCGGGACGACCCAATTTTCAAGCAGGCCGCCTCGGAGAGCTTGGAAACCAAGCAAATTTGCTTGAAAATCTGGCAGCTGGAGCCAGCCGTCTTGAAATCCTGGACGGGGTTGCATCCCGGCGCTGGCCCCGGCGCCTGTAGACTCGGGGTAGGCAACAGGGCAACAGCCGCACGGCAAAAGTAACCCCTGGGATTCCCAGGAGCTGTTTGGAATTTCCAGGCGTGTCAGTCATTTTCCTGGAGCACCCTGGGTTTCGCACATATTTTTCCCAGGAGCACCCTGGGTTTGCGGACCCTTTCCCAGGCGCACCCTGGGAATTTTGTGCCGAGAGTCTCTTTTCCAGGCCGCGCCTGGAAAATAATTTCCGTGTCCAGAGTTGTTGCTGGGAAAACGTGCAAAACGGCAAACCCCGAAGCTCCGACGGTACTCGACGTCCTTGACGTCATCCAGGGTGGACCTCGATGGGTTCCATCATGACCACCAATCCAGCAAGTATTTTCCGACTGTCGGGGACCTGCTGAGGTCGGCCTCGAAAACCGTTTTGCGCTGCGGCCTTCGGTTCGCGAGATACGAGGACGTACCACGACGTACCGGGAGCTCCGCGTCAAGGATACGTTCACATTTTGGAGGCCAAAGTGACCCTGGCGCCTTTCTTGTTGGGTGTCCGGGACTTCTGACTTCAGAAATATGTTACATAGGCCGTGGCGCTTCTGTAGACACCTCTCACACCCTTCTGTCACCTGACATTTGGGTTTGGCGGCGTCCCTAACAGTCTGATCCTGTTGAACACAACATATTTACAGGAATGCACAGTTTTAGGACGCCGCCAACCCCCAATGTCAGGTGACAGAAGGGTGTGAGAGGTGTCTACAGAAGCGCCATGGCCTATGGAACCTATTTCTCAAATCAGAAGTCCCGGACACCCAACAAGAAAGGCGCCAGGGTCACTTTGGCCTCCAAAATGTGAACGTATCCTTGGCGCGGAGCTCCCGGTACGTCGTGGTACGTCCTCGTATCTCGCGAACCGAAGGCCGCAGCGCAAAACGGTTTTCTAGGCCGACCTCAGCAGGTCCCCGACAGTCGGAAAACACGTGCCGGATTGGTGGTCATGATGGAACCCATCGAGGTCCACCCTGGATGACGTCAAGGACGTCGAGTAAAGTCGGAGCTTCGGGGTTTGCCGTTTTGCACGTTTTCCCAGCAACAACTCTGGACACGGAAATTATTTTTCAGGCGCGGCCTGGAAAAGAGACTCTCAGCACAAAATTCCCAGGGTGCGCGTGGGAAAGGGTCCGCAAACCCAGGGTGCTCCTGGGAAAAATATATGCGAAACCCAGGGTGCTCCTGGAAAATGACTGGCGCGCCTGGAAATTCCAAAAAGCTCCTGGGAATCCCAGGGGTTACTTTTGCCGTGCGGCTGTTGCCCTGTTGCCTACCCCGAGTCTACAGGCGCCAGGGCCAGCGCCGGGATGCAACCCCGTCCAGGATTTTAAGACGGCTGGCTCCAGCTGCCGGATTTTCAAGCAAATTTGCTTGGTTTCCAAGCTCTCCGAGGCGGCCTGCTTGAAAATTGGGACGTCCCGGCCGGCCGTCCTGGTTTCCAAGACGTCGACCAGGTTTCCAAGCAGACCTGCTTGAAAACTGTCCAGGTTTCCAAGCAGCGAATTCGGGGTTGCTTGGTTTTTCCAAAGCCGCTTGAAAAACAGGAATGGCTGCTTGAAAATCTGGACGAAGTTTTTACCGTGTAAGTTGGCCACGACGTCCAAGGCACGCTGCTGCTTAACGAGGAACATCCAGGACGTGCCGATGACGGCGTACATGAAGGTGACGAGCCGGTAGCGCCCCATTTTGAAGAGAGCGGAAAGCGACACCACCAGTGCGTAAGGAGGCTAGTGGATGCTCCTCCTGGCCTGTGAACACCGATAAGGACATACGAAATAACGCCATGAACATCATGCACAAGAATTCATGAGTGTCTTGAGTGTCACTTTACTTTTTAGCGCTCCTTGGTGAGTGAATTTCTGAACACACAAGTAAAACACTGATCAGCGATTTTTTTATGAACGAGAATTGTGCGCAAAGCATGGAGCTTGACACTGTTCATTGTGTTACGAAAGCCGTTCTAGATTGAACGAAATTCGTGATTAACATCCCATTATTGTCTCGTAAACTGGGTAAAAATCTGAAAATGGCAAGCTACGCAATTTTCACGGTCCCAAAGAGGCTGGGTGGCTGAACGATATTGAAGCCAGGAATGGAGAGAGGTCGAGTTACCAAAACCGTTCCGAATTGAATGAAAATCGACATCACCGCCTTTTTCAGCCTCTCCATTATTTGGGTAAGAATCCGAAATGTCATGAAAGGTGCCTTTCACGGAAAGAAAAATGATCCGCACCCAATTGGAATTCTACCCAGCAATGAAAAAAGGTTGCGGATAATTTAAGAAAAAAATAATTAGGGAAAGAAAGGGGACACTCAAATGAAATTCAGCACTTACCCCATCCTCACGTAGGCTGGATGAAAATTCCGAAAACTGCACTCTCTTCTTTTGTCTTTCAGACGATCGTCTCCTAATCTAAATAAAGATTTGTTCGTTAAAAAAGGTTTACATTAAAACTAAACCTGATACCCATACCTTTCAAACATCTTCTACGTTAGGTAGAATCTGGAAACTGCGCAGTAGGTACAATTCTTGCTCCCAAAGACGCTTAACACCTAATGCTGCAAAATAGTCGTAAGATACGCTACAGTCTGTCTCAAAAGTAAAATTTTTCCTGAAGTTTTTGTTGCATGTTTTCCTACCTGAACCAGAGGGATTGCCTTCATTTTCTGCGCTCTGGTAGTTACGAGGAAGGGTGGCCATCATATTTAATCCCATATCAAAAGCGTTGCATTTGTAACGTTTTCTTTCATCATACATCATTTCGTCACGTATTCTACGTTATTACCTTCTCTATCACATTCCAAGTCGTAACATTTCATTCCATCTGTTCACCCTCGATCAAATTTATTTCATTCCGGCACATTCCCATCCGTCACATATTAAAGTCACACACCTGACAAGTTGTCACATTCTATTTCACCAAGTTGCACTCCATAACATTCCAGTCCGTCACGTTGAGTTCTAATTAATTGCAATCGGTCACGTTCCTCTTCTATCACATTCCTCGTCGTAACATTTCATTCCGTCTGTTGAACCTTCGATCGAATTTCATTCCGGCACATTCCCATCCGTCACGTATTAATGTCACACACCTAACAGTTTGGCACATTCTATTTCATCAAGCTGCACTCCATAACATACCAGTCCGTCACGTTGAGTTCTATTTAATTCCATTCGGTCACGTTCCTCTTCTATCCCATTCCATGCCGTAACATTTCATTCCGTCTGTTTACCCTCGATCAAATTTCATTCCCGCACATTCCCATCCGTCACATATTAATGTCACCTTCCTTACAGTTTGCCTCATTCTTATTCTTCAAGTTTTTCTCCATTACATTCCAGTCCGTCACGTTGAGGTCTGTTAAATTCCATTCGGTCACGTTCAATTCTCTTTGATTCCATTGTATCCCTTCCACTACTTCACATTTCAATCCATAATACCCCACCGCGTATTGCTTTTTCGTCTGCCGTATTTTATTCCTCGCCCAGTATCCCTTGTTTTTGCATTCGTGTTTCGCTGGTTCTTTATAATTGCTGAAAACTGAACTGAAACGTGTCAGTCACCTTTCACTCCCTTACAATCCAATTTATCAAATTCCGTTCCATCTCGTGAGATTCTGTTAAATATCTTCACATTTATTCTTTCTTGGCTCGCTTCCGCGGGTGATGGAAGTAAATTTTCTGGCAAAGTTCACAAGAATACAAAAAGTCCTCTTCCTGGATTTTTTGGAGGCTCGTACTTTGAAGTTGCGCGTCACACCGTTTGTGGTACCATCTGTGGCAGTCATTGCACTTCACCATTTGGCCAATATGGCCGTCGCCGTCACGGATGTTCCTATATTCATCCAAGCCACACCTTGGGCACAAATGTTTCATTGTTGGCGATCTTTCCAATAGAAGCAGTGCCAAGAACCTTCGAAATTTATCTGCATCACACTTTGCAGAATTCCTCACGCTTTTTATGAAGAGTAAAGCATAAAAAATTACGTAAATGCCACAGTTTGAGGTGTCTGTCTGACGGTGCACATTTGTCTTTTCGTCAACTTTCCAACCAGAACAATCAATTTTGTCAGAGGCATATCTGTTTCTTCTCTTCAAAAATGCAATAAATTTTTCAAGATAATGTGACCGAGAGTAGTTTTGAAGTGGGTCATAGAACGCATACTTCTTTTTGGCAGTATTTGCAACAGCGATGCACCAATGATCATTATTAATAAGCAGTGGCATAAGAAGTGTTTTACCGCTGACTACTATATGACACAAAACGCTGGACTGCAGCAAATTATCCGAAAACACATCACTCGAGGAAAGGCAACTTAACAAAAAAAAGTTTGTCTCAAAACATCTGTCATGTGAACATGAATGGCAATATCAATAGCGTAATTATGCAGCCACTTTCCTTTCACAAGTGCACTGTACATTTGGGAAGAGAACGGCTTCATGCCTAATCCCATTACACATACTATGAACTCATTTTCATCATCAACTGCATAGTAGTCTACGTTCTTAAATAAACCATTGTCAAACCTGCTGCATAAAAGTTTCTTCGTAGAAACAGCAACTTCAGACTCACTCATTAAGTCCTTTCCTCTGTCTACACATAGGCGCGCAAGTGACACCCAAAACTCGACAGCGTTGAAAGGAAGAACATCTTCTTTCATACTGAGAACAGCCTCAACAAATTTTAAGATGTAAATGCCACAGTTAATGTTGTCACTCTGCAGAGGGTAAGTGTACTTATTTGATGTGTGCCAACCAACATCTTTGTAGCCACGGTTTTTAAGGTATTGCTTGAAAAGTGAAAATAAATTGTCTTCTTGTGCGTGGTCTGTTCCAGCAGGATCCAGCAACTGAAACGACTTGACTTTAAAATCAGCGACAGCAACTACCCAGTGGCCGGGATAAAGGTAGGGGGCAACAACTTTTGAATATTGATAAAAGTCTTTTTCATTTACAGATAGTGTGCACTGATATTCACGGTAAAATATCTCCATACCTTCAGTAGAGGACAACACACAAACCGTTCCATCTGTTGCGTTATCCAAGCAGTGCAAACATGCGTCAACTGTTGAACTTGACAGTGCAACGTCTTTGAGTAGCTCTGCAAAATCTTCAAATGCCAAACACCTGTCAGTCTCCCCGTAAATTAGCAGCGGTCGCTGACGGTCTCCCCGGCATGTGTTTGAAATATAAAGCATTTCATCCTTCTTCAAAAATTGTGCATGAGGAAGGTCATTAAGAAAGCTTACCGGTGGCACAGTATAGTAGCCGTAGTACGTATCTCTCAGTGTCTCCATCACACTGACACTTCCCATAACAACATCATTACTGTCGGTGCAATTCGAGGTATTTTCAGAACTATTAAATACCTCGGTTAGTAATTTGCGTTTAGTCTTCTTACCTGTACTTAATTGTTTCGCTTCTGCAGGGCGCTTAACAGCCTTTTTCTCTTGTTGGGGAGGACTGTTCCAGATTTCCTCATGCTTATCGGACATGTTACTTAATTCAGCAAAGCTTTCGAGGGAGTTTTTAAACAATGAACAGTCATTCCTCTCGCTGAACACAGCTTTTAATTTGTTTTTGTCGAAGTAGGAATGTTTTTCCAGAAATTTGTTAGGTTTCCACACCTCTTCCTGTTTCTCACCTTTTCGTCCCTGACTGAGCCCAGATGCATTAAGTTTTTCTTTGGGTGTGGAAGTAAACAGTTTTATGAATTCTGCATTTGTGTAAGTCGACTGACCACGGTGTTCATTTTCAGAAGTTAGTTTTGTCTCATTTCGGTACTTTTGGTACGTTTTGCTGTTTGCTATGAGGTTGAAGTTTATTTTTTTAAGTTTTGTGTTGATGTACTCACGTTCAGTAGCAATATACCGACCCAACTTATTGTGCATTATGTCAACATTATTCTTCTCGATGTTAAAATAATCTTCAACATCGGCATTAGATGCCGGCTCATACACAAAACCATTTCCTCGGCAAGAAGACATCAATTGACACCAAAGAGGTACTATTGGTGCGCACTTCGGCATGAAAACAGCCTGAAGAAACCTCTTGCAGTAGCCTGGATTTTCCTGCAGACTTGACTCATCTTGGTCACTCAGCTTTGCTGAAATATCTTGCAATGATTTTTTCACATCTACGACGATATCACAGCACAGAAGGAAAAAAGGGGACTCAGCAAGTGAATCCTGTTTGTTGAAGTGTTCCTCTTCGATGTCTTCCGGATCTGGACCCTGTCCACAAATAACTTCAGTATATCTCGATCCAATAACTAATGTCCTCACGGCTTTCGAAGTTTCAGGGTAAATTTTCTTACTTAAGAGGAGCATACAAAATGCAGCAAATCTTTCTTTAAACGTGGACAGTGTAGTTGCTTCTGAAATTGCAGCAATTCCTTCCAGTATTAAATGCTTCTTTTCTGCTTTAACTGAGTGGTTCTTAAGATTTGTTGCCATCATCTTTTGCCAGTGATTCCTACACAGTTGAAGAATGACGAGTTTACCAACATCAGTATGAGTGAAACTATCAGAAACATGTTTGAAGCACAGGCGAAGGTAGGCCTCTAGGGACATTTTGTTGAATTGTAAAACAACAGCATGCATTGTAGCAAATGAACAGTCAGAAACTACTCTTCCAATGCATGGCCATGCTTTTGAAAGAGACTTCACCCAAAAAGAACGAAAAAGCCCTAACATGTTTCCTATGGCTTGTTGGCAATGTTTGATGGAAATCATTTCAAATAACGGTAATATTGTTCCTGATGCATTTATCACCCCGGCGAACAAATAAATACGCCCCTTGACATGTGGGGGGCGCCTTATCAAGGACCCTGTAGCATCAATATGAAGAGTAATGAATTTCCAGGATTTGAAATGGCCAATAAGTAAAGTTACTTGTTCTTCGGAAAAGAGAATAGCACAAAATGGTTCACCTATAGATTGGATAAAAGCCGGTATTTTCTGCTTGATGTCCTGTCGCATACGGAGCATGCAATCAAAAACATCATCGATGTGCATATCATTCTTAGCCAGTTCTTCGCAACGAGCATTTTGAATAACTGCATCCGACTTTACGGAGCCTGTATTGCCTGCCTGAGACGCTTCACTTAATAATTTGATGTTTTCATCCTGGTACTTACTAACAGTAGTTTTTGCAAGTTTGCGCCTAGCTCTTCGTCTACGCCGTCCATTCAGCTGGCGTGTTGACATTTCACCCGCAGGATGGTTTGTCTTTCCCCGTGAATAGACTTCTATAATGGGTACGCGCTTCAACTTAACTTTTTCGCAAACAACAACAAATTTCTTGCATTCACCTGATCTGCAGTAAACGTAAGCATCAATTGTTTTGCCACGTTTCGCACTAGGAGCAATATTTCCAGTACCTTTAAAATTAATAACGTGTTTCTCTTTATCAGTCTTTTCAAATTGAGAGAGGAGGATATATGTCCACTGCTCACGGTTTATGCACAGCTCACCACTTTTATTTTTATACACACACTTCCGCCATTCCCTTTTGCTTAATTTTAAAGAGAATTCACATTTTGTGTAAGCTTTCGCACTTAACCGTAATGTATTCCCTCGCTTTAAAATTTTCTGCCCATATATAGTCCGATTTCCTTTTTTCGGGGGCTCCTCATTCGGAGATCGTGTTTCCCCGTTCTCAGATGTTGACAAAGAGTGGTTGCTTCGATCGCTTTCAGAATCTCGTTCACTGTCCTCACACTCAGGGATCGTAGAATCGCCGCTTTCACTACTCTCCTCAATGCTACTTAAGCATTCGGATTTTCCTCCTACACTTTTCTCATCATCACTCTCAGAGCTTTCCTCATCAACTTTTTGTATTTTATCCTTGACATTGATGTCTTGTCAATGATAAGTGATTTACCTTACCAATGACCTTGTGTACCTGATCTTGACTTACCCGATTATGACTCTACCTATTTTGAGCTCAGGATTTCTTTGCGCGTTTCCTTCCCAGCCAGCATTGGCACCAGGAAACCCGCTTCAGAAACAAACTGAGTGTTAGTTACCATTTTATATTGATGGCACCTTTTTGCCTTTAATTGTTGTACATATTATTTTATTTACTTTTAATTTTTAAGAGCTTGAATCTATCTTTGTTAATTTTCAAAGACTTTAATGTCAAAGAGGCTGTCAGCAGATGACTCCTGACTTTGACTACCCGGTTATGACATTCTCTATTTTGATCTCAGTACTTTTGAGCGCGTTTCCATCTTAGCCAATATTGGCACCAGGAAACCCGCTGTTATACTGATAGTTACCATTTTATATTGTTGTCACCTTTTGCATTTAATTGTACATATTACTTTTGTTTTTTATTAAAACATATAGGTGTATATAGTAAAAAATATCAAAAATTCAAAAAAAAAATCTTTATTAGCTATTGTAGTGACATATTTTCTCTAATAAGTTATCATCTTATTAATTGAAAGTTATTTTGTATTGAATTGTATAAATACTTCTGTTTTCACCCATTCACTAGACAATGATGACACACACTGACATCTTCACAGTAGATTAGTCTCCCTTGCTGAGTCTTGTGCTTTTGGTGTTGGATTTGACTTGATTAATATGTATGCTTAGTTTGTTGAAGCTTTTTTCATCCCATCATCCATGGACACCACCATCCAACTTCCAACCAACTACCAACCACCATACATCACAAATTAAGTTAAGTTAATAAATTAAAAAAAAAACCCTCCTCTCATTTCCACAATTTTACCAGCCTCTGTATTTTTTCACAATTATTTGTAATAGTCCACTAACGCTTGTTCTTCTTTTCTTCTGTTGCAGATATCATGGCTCCTGTTGTCGAGGTTTGGGGTGACCTTTTCACCATGCCCACAGCTCTGGCTCATGCGGTCAGTGTTGATCTTCACATGGGAGCTGGGATTGCAGTCGGCTTCAAGGAGTACTTTGGAAGGGTCGAAGAACTTCTGCAGCAGCGCAAGAAAGTTGGTGAGGTGGCCTACTTTAAACACAACGGCAGCTTTACCTTCTACCTCATCACCAAGGAGCGCTTCTCAGACAAGAAGATCTCCCCTGACAATGTACTCAACTGCCTTGTCAACCTCAGTGCGTTGTGTACTTCTCTTGGTGTAGAAGAAATCTCCATGCCCCGGCTGAGCTGTGGTCTTGACTTGCTCAAGTATGAAGATGTGCTGCCATTAATCCAAGCCGCTTTCTTCGACTGCAGTGTTAAAGTCAACATTGTGACTCCGCCTCCAAGTGTCAACAGCATGGCAGTGCTTGGTGACAGTCAAGGACTTCGGCTGCTTTTGAATCGTGGAAAACTTCCTGCTGGCTTCAAGACAAAACCTTTTCCACGGTCTGCTGGTTTCTCTGTGTCTGGGCTCACATCGGATGGACTTCTCCAAATTGTCGATAAAGTTCCAAACAACAGCCTAGATAATGCTCTTGTCTTCATTGGCACCAATGATCTTATTGAACTGGCAGCTATGAAGTCTGGACAGGTAAGAACAGCAAATAAATAGTAAATGTTGTTACCCACAGCAGGATAATTATAGAGTTTTATTTAATTTTTTTTTTTTTGTTTTGTCTGTTACAGCGTGCAGAATTAAAAGCCCTCAGGAATACTCTCAGTATCCTGAGAACGGTTTTATCCAAGAAATGCAAGTCTTACGCCAGAGCTGTTGTGACAACTGTGCCTCCTCTTCCCAAGCTGCTTGTGCCGAAGGAAGGAGATGCAGGACTCAACCATCACCTCTGGACCAGCTTCAACGAAGCCCTGCTGCGTCTCAGCACACCCAGATTCTTCGTGCTTGATGTGGAGCAGTACTTCATGAAGGATGGGCTGGTACGGGAAGATCTGTTTGAAAGGTAAGCAGCTTGAGTTAATATTTTTACACTAAAAACACTGTTAAAAAATTAAACACATAATTAATGGTGCTTTGTTTTATTAATTTGTTTCAGTTTCATGGGCCAGGATGCAAAGAGGCGTTCAGACCGAATTCACATAAATTCAAAGGGGATGGATGTCATAGAAGAAGCTCTAAGGACCATTCCGCCATTCCAACCCAATAACAATCAGTAATATATATCTACTGTGCATCACTTTAGGTGTCTTTTTTTTCTAGCTACTAATCTTGCAGTAAAAGGCCATGTTGTCTCTGGGGGTATTTTAAGTAGACAGTGGTGAGGTGATATTACTTAATAGAGTCCTCTACCTAGACATATCAAATGATTATTTTTTTTTTTAAATAAGAATGTTGTACTTAGTTGATAACTATGTATAACATGCCTCTCCAGCCAATCACAATCACATTATTCTGTAATCTGTTTACTCTATTAAAAAGTTTCACACACCCCTATCCTAATTAACTTGTGCCCCAAGAAAAAGTCAACTGCTAATTTCAGATTTGTGTCTAGGCAACTAGAATGGTCATGAAGAACTCAAGTTACTTTTATTTATCAACTTGTTTTGAATTGTGATATTTTTGCTCAATCTGTTGTACAATGAGTGGTTTTATTTTTTATAATTCTGATATTTTTCTTCAATCTTTAGTTATGTTGTATACTTGACTGCCCTGACTTCTCACTCCTGTGATATTTTTGTACTATTTTAAGATGTTATAGCTCATTGTACAATGACTGGTTTTATTTTTTTATTAATAATTAATAAAATAACTATTTCTTAATACATATGCAATCTTCTGATTTGTCACTACCCTTTTACTGAAAGCCACATTCGCTGCATCCAGGTGAAAAAAAAAGGAAGGGGTAAGCAAGCTGGCAAATCGGCCGAGATGCAATTTTGCCCTGCGGTTGAAGCGGGACTGGAATAATGGATCGTTTTCGAATTACGGAGTACTCAACATGGACACACTGCCAACACACTATAACAACCAGGACTTCACAATCTTAAACAGTTTCGGAATAAAAGACCTTTACAAACGTGAAAAGAGCCCAGGCGCCTGAGCCTGGACCGGTCCAGCTGGCCAGCCCCGCCCAGCCTCTCCCCCCTCCCTCCCTCCCCGCCCGCAGGCGACCGAGCGAGCGCACGAGCGCCCCGATCGTACTTTCAAACGGCGCGCGTCGGCGAGTAGTGACGCGAACGCGCCACCAGGTGGCGCTAGTGAGCTCCAAATCGCGCCGGCCGCGCAGCACGGCAGTCAGGCCTCTGTCCTTCTGTACTTTGTGGGAGGGGGCACCGGCCGCGGCGGCCTGAGAGGTGGCGTGGAGTTGTCGGGGCTAGGAACAGTGCGCGCGGGGCTCGGTGCGCGCGCCGCGCCTCGCGCGCAGACATTTTCCCCCCTGTATATAATATAATGCCACACTAGCTGCTCGCTCTGCCGGTTGCTCTCTGCTCGCTGCGCTGCTCTCCGCAGGCTGCTCGCTGTATGACAGTACAAGCAGGCTGATACATTCGTATCATCTACTAAACATTGATGGGGCAAGTCAATCTGTAAGAGCTTAGAAGCAGCATTTCGAGGATGTATGCTTAATTGCAACAGTTTGAGGAGATACGCATTTAGTTATAAACAGCAATTCGAGGTGATACATCTGTTTTATCAATTTGTTTATTCCCACGACATAAACACGTAGCATGGACCTTTCCATAACCCAATTTTATGGAATGGTCCTTTTGCCGTGTTAATGTCATCGGAATAACCAAATTTAAAATGCAGCAGTATCACCTCGGATTGCTGGTTATATCTAAATGTGTATCTCCTCAAACTGCTGTAATTAAACATATCATCTCAGAGTGCTGCTTTTAAGCTAATATGTAACTCCTCGAACTGCTTGGTTTCAACGCACATGCACGTGCTCTGATAATATTTGTATGTAGTAGTTTGCCAGTTTAAACTGCGAAACAAAAGTTTTGCAGTTCTAACTGCGAAACTTTTAGTTCTGCAGTTTAAACTGGCGAACTCTTTAGTTCTACAATTACAACTAGCGAACTCTTTAGTTCTGCAGTTTAAAATGGCGAACTATTTTTTTAGTGTGTAGTAGTTTGCCAGTTTAATCTGCAGAACTAAAGAGTTCGCAAGTTGTTACAGCAGAACTAAAGAGTTCGCCAATTTAAACTGCAGAACTAAATGTTTCCCAGTTAGAACTGCAGAACTTTTGTTTCGCAGTTTAAACTGGCAAACTACTACACACTCAAATAAGCAGAGTATCCAGCCGCGAATAAGGGGGTGGGGGGTGGGGTGTGTGGGAGGGGGGGGGGGGGAGTGTCATTGCGCGATTGGGGGGGGGGGGGGGGATTAAAATTTTTCGCTTTTTTGCAAAAACTTTTAAACATGGTTTTATTCTGGTAGTGAAGTAATGTGGAGCGAGCCGTGACCGGCCGTTGCGAGGCGTGGCAAGCGCTGTGCTGCGCGCTGCGGAAGCCGGCGCAGCGCTTACCGCCAGCTCACTCGGTTTCTCCGGCCAGTTGAGCGATTAGTTCGCCTCTACTACGTTTGTGCATGGCGATTTTTACACATGGCGCAGGACCAAAAGAAAGGGTCATGACCCCCTTGACCCCCCCTCCCGCGCCTGCAACGCATCAGTCTTCATTTGAAAAGAACGTTTCTCAGGAAAGCCTCCTAGTTCTCTTAAACCTAGGGGGCCGCTTGACGCGTTAGCGTAAGAATTCTTTGTTTTTGGGCTTTCTTAATTTGAAACATTTTTATGTTGACATTGAGCTTATGGTTTACGCGAGGGGGAATGCACATTGAAAAATCTTGTACAGACTACTCGGTATTACACGGTATTACAGCTGTATTACGCAGAACATTTGATCAATGAAGGGCATATTTTTGTGTTTTTCGGTATTACATTACGGGTATTACACCGTAATACATGGATCAGGTGTACAGTGTATTACGGAAGTGAATTCCCCCTCGGGTTTACGTTAATTAGAATGATCTCGATCGTTTGTCTCCTCGGATGTTGGAGTATGATCTTGACTGTACTGATCCCGGAGTGGCTCGCAAGCGCTACAGATCACAAACGCTACAGGTCACAAGCGCTTCGGCTCGCTACCGATACGGCTCGCTAGCGCTACAGCTCGCTAGCGCTACGGGTCACAACCGCTACAGCTCGCTAGCGCCACGGGTCGCAAGCGCTACAGCGAGAATCCGAGCGTTAGGCGGTGCCGACTATTTACGGGGTCTCGGGCGAGAACGATCTATCGATCTCAGTGCGTATGAGAAATAGATTGCTCCGTTGAAGTCTCCTCTCTCTCTCTATCTCTCTCTCTCTTTCTGGCCGAGGCCGGTTCCTGTGCCTTTTGTTGATACATAGGTTGTTATAGTCAATAGCCGCCTCTATTAATTGTTTTAAGTCAATGAACAAATCATCATAATAATTTCTATAAGTTTCAGTAGGAATGGGAATACTTCGTGGTGAGTTGTCGTGTTGAGTTTCGCCGGCGTCTGCCGTGAAACTGCGTGAAACCCTGTTTGTTGTTTCTCACAAACCCTCGCAATGTTGATCTTCACCGGCACAGTTACTAGGGTGCTGTGAACTGCACACTTTTTCGATTCTGATATCGGCTCGGGTGGACAAATGTTCTATCCAATAACACAATTAACTGTGCAAAATCTCATTTCGATCGGATTTGATCTTCAGCCTCCACAAAGGCCTTGAAAATCGGAAGAAACGGTTAAAAACGCCTGTTAGGTAGGCAATTTTTGTACACGCTTCCAGGCTCTTCCGGAGGTGTCAACGGTGAGGTAAGGTCGGTGGAAGGTCACCTGAAGGTAAAAAAAAATGTTTGGACCAACAGACACCCCTGTTCGAAGTCTCCAGGAAGCGGTGAAATATGACTAATTTAGTGAAAATGTCACATTTGAGTAGCTTTTCGCTCTTCGTTATAAAATTGAAAAAAGACCCAGGATTCCCACAGTAAATGGCTATGGACTTTTTTTGTGGACAAATTGGAAACATCATTGAGCATTTCCAGGGCTGGTGACAAATTTGTTGACAATTATCGACAACTTGTCCGCACAATATTAGACAAATTGTGTACAGTTGGACACAAAATTTATCCATAGGTTTGGTAACACACAGAAATATGGACAGCCTGGCTGCAAAATTGCGTCTAATCTGTCCGCAAAAAAGTCCATAGGACAATTTTGTTGACAGCTACGAACATATTTGTCTATAGCTGTTCACAAAATTGTAGACCATGTTATTGGTAACAATGGACTTGTAACTATAACTGTAGACGAAAAAAAAAAAACACAGAAAAAGTCTATAGACTTTTTAAGTGTACCACGTGGAGGTGGCTACTCACAGAATACAACCCACTCCCTACCCAACCAACCATCCATGAGGGAGTTTGTCACTACTGCAGTGCTGCAAAACTACGTTTATTTTTGAGACATAGAATTTCTTTTCTAGACTCCAGAGTGTTCCTAATCAAGCCGTCTCGTGCGTCCTGGGTCTTTTTCCAATTTTATAACGAAGAGCGAAAAGCTACTCAAATGTGACATTTTCACTAAATTAGTCATACTTCACCGCTTCCTGGAGACTTCGAACAGGGGTGTCTGTTGGTCCAAACATTTTTTTTACCTTCAGGTGACCTTCCACCGACCTTACCTCACCGTTGACACCTCCGGAAGAGCCTGGAAGCGTGTACAAAAATTGCCTACCTAACAGGCGTTTTTTAACCGTTTCTTCCGATTTTCAAGGCCTTTGTGGAGGCTGAAGATCAAATCCGATCGAAATGAGATTTTGCACAGTTAATTGTGTTATTGAATAGAACATTTGTCCACCTGAGCCGATATCAGAATCGAAAAAGTGTGTAGTTCACAGGACCCTAACAGTTACACGGGTGCAAACAGCCCTCCACATCAAGCCTTGTGCATTCGTTGAGCTGCCTGTAAAATTGAATCCATCTGAAAACCGGCAGAGTGAGGAAATGATACAGCAACGCGACTTGACGTTGTAAGCCGGGCACTCTAATCACTCCGCGTTGTCACTTCGAAATATTATGCATTTCTTTCAATCAACTTCTACTTTCTGACATCGTGTGTACCGGCACACAGAAATGCATAATATACCGAATAAGTGAAAGCGCGGAAATTAGAGTGCCAGGCTTACAACGCAATAGTTTACCTGTTGAACAGTGAGTGTAAAAACCTTCCTTTACTCTCAGTCTTTCTGGAGGAGCAAGCTGTCGACGGCATCGTTCTCGACGAAAACGGCTTCCGCCCGCATATGAAAGAATAAAATTGCCTATCCTCACACCACCGCCACCCACCACAAAAGCTTCCTACATTTGATATTTTCTGCTCAAATGAGTTCCTAAACAGGCTTTTGCACGTTCAAGAGTGGCGCAACGCAGCTTTGGAGACGATGAGATCCGTCATTTGCGGCATATCAACACATAGAAACGATGCGTCGCACACCTGTCCTTAAGAAAATTACAATTTGTTCAACTCTGTGTTCTGGCAGTATTCCGTTCAGGCTGAGGTGCGTTCGAGAGTGACGGGAGGCTGTTTCTGAGCCCAGAAACGCCCTCAGCTGACCAGTTTCACATCAAAACGACGTGCCCTTACACCGGCCTGAGAAAAATGTGCATTTTGTTCAACTCTGTGTTCCGTGCACTGATCGGAACATAGGGTTAGGAGAGCTAATAACGTTCAGTTGACCTCACCCTCTAGGTGTTGCGAGGTCGGCATACTCAGAAACTGGTGTAAATGATCTTGCTGGTAACGTTTTACAGAACGCAGGAAAAAGGGTTTGAAAATGTACGGAAATGTTCAAAAGAGATGTTCAAAAGTGTTCGAATCGTGAATTTGATGGTTACATCGTGTTCAGCACGACAACATCATGCGGGACAGATGCTTTATACGAATTTTCAGCTCACTTTTGGGCGCTCCTGTGGCCACTGCCCTAATTTTGTTCAATTTGTACGAATTGAACGATTTGAGGGTGAATGGGTCAAAAAATTCCAAAAGGTTTCGTACAGAATTGTTCCTTATACCCCCAAGATCACCTGTGCAAATTTGCACGCTTTTTTCACAAAATGCGTGATTCTTACAGAACAAGGCGTGTACCTCGCCAACCTCGTCCATTAGCGGGCGGCAGCGGGCGGCGGGCCGCGCGGCCCTGCACGCCCACGCTCGCAGACGCCTAGCGCCCACATTACTTGTGTCACAAAAAAAACATTAACACCTTTTCTGTTCACAATTAAATTTCCTACAACGTTTATAAAAGCACAATATTAGGTATCGGCACTATTTTACGAGTTGAACGGGTATGAACACTTTTCGTACATTTTCAGAAAAAAAAGTTCAAATTTCGAACGCATTTTAAAGATAGAAGATCAGTTTCAAATTTAAAAACTGATACACCGTTTGAAAGCTTGTTCTTTTGCGCATCAAACGAGCTAAGGCCCGTTTCTGTGGTACAAACGGTTCGCTCACAGGACATGTGCAAAGCTTCAAACTCGGAAAACTCAGGTGTTCAACTTCTGTTCCACACAGCGGGATGTGCCCACGGCGGAATTCGGAGGAATTTTGATATGTTATTGTGCGCACTTAGACCTATCCAACGAGCCCAAGAAACCTTTGCCTTCAATTTTTTTGAGGTTCAAAGCTTTATTGACTGGACTAGAGGCCGTGAGCACGCCACACCCGCCTGCCGAGGTTTCCCGACGTGACGGGAATCTGGCGGCCACCGCGGAGGCCTCGTCGCGGAGCTCCCGAGGCCCTCTGAGCTCCCGGACGGCGGGGGCGGGACCGGGGCGAGCGCACGCCGGGCCTCGTCGCGGAGCCTACGGACGGTGAGGGCGGATTCGGGTTGCGCGCGCCGCTACGAGCCCTGAGCAGACATACCGCGGCGCCCCCGCCGTCCGGGAGCTCCGCGACGAGGCCTCCGCGGTGGCCGCCAGATTCCCATCACGTCGGGAACCTCGGCCGGCGGGCGTGGCGTGCTCACGGCTAGGGACGTTTTAGGGAAATTGCAGTGAAAACACCTCAAAAACCTTAAAATGCCCCTATCTCCGGAACCCTTTGAGCTACGGCGCCCAGATTTCGCAAGGAAGTGCCCCTTGATAAGTCCGATAGTTGATGTTAATATATAAGAAATCGGAAGGGGTCGATGCAAATCGTCGAAATCTAGTTTGGAATGACCATGGAATGACCCTATGCCTTCTAGGCGGCGGACCGAATTAGAAAAACCTAATTATCCGCGTTGTCTGACGTTTGCACCCACTACACACTAAAATACTAGGGACAATTTTGTTCCTAATTGAGCACGAATCCGTGCATATGCAACATGCGTACGATTTCTTTCCTAAATAAAGAAGTAAAAGTGCACTTTGCACAAGTAGTCTGAATCCTAGTTCTTTGACCTTTTCACATACAGCTTTGGCAAAATGGAAGTAACAACCCTGAACTTCAGTGTGGGGGTGTACGTTACGCCATGCTGCCTTTTGAGGTTTCTCAAAGTCACAGATGACTTTACGGGGCTGGAAACCTGGCACCAAACGTCGCAAGCCCTCCAAGGCCGCCATGTAAGCACCAGTGAGGCGGCTCCTCTGACGGAAGTAAGAGCATTTTATCAGGATTCTGAAAAGATCTTGAAGAGCATTTCAGAGTGTTCTCCAATCCTCTCCTTTCCTCTCAAGAGGAATCCAAGAGGAAAATTTGCAACATCAAGAGCATTGTGAAAGTCTCTTAGGAGGCATTCAAGAGGAAAGTAGTGGTTTGTTGAGGCTACGTATGATGATTTCACAATCACGTTGGAAAGCGCTACAATTCTCTAAAAGCCTGTTGCAAGGCTGTGAATGTCTCTTGTTTTGCTGTTGTGATGTTTGATAAAAATTAGAAAATTTGAGGTCGATAGTACACTTTGCCCCATCCGCGGAAGTGCAGTATCGACCTCCTTATCGACCTCCCCTCAGCGGAGGTCCAGGGGGCGGCAGCCCCCTGGTATAGCCTTTGAAAAAAAAAGTGATTTTTGGTGAATTAAGAAAATTGGAGGTCGATAGTACAGTTTGCCCCCTAGTATAGCTTTTGAAAAAAAAAGAAAGTGATTTTTGGAAAATAAAAAAAATCTAAGGTCGATAGAACACTTTGCCCCATCCGCGGAAGTGTTGTGTCGACCTCCCTTCAGCGGGGGTCCAGGGGGCGGGAGCCCCCTGGTAAAGTTAAAAAAAAAAAAAAAAAAAAAAAAAAAAAATTGTGATGTTTGATAAAAATTAGAAAATTTGAGGTCGATATTACACTTTGCCCCATCCGCGGAAGTGCAGTATCGACCTTTTTATCCACTTCCCTTCGGCGGGGGTCCAGGGGGCGGCAGCACCCTGGTATAGTTTTTAAAAAAAATGTGATTTTTAGTAAAAATTAGAAAATGAGGTATTTTCCGAATTAGAAGAACAGGAGGAATATTGTCTGTTCCCGGACCATCATAAAGACTCGACCAATCAGAGAAGTGCTCTCTGGACCGAATGGTCCAGGAACATACGATACTTCTCCTGTTCTTCTAATTCGGAAAATACCTCATTGGCAGTCGATAGTACACTTCCCTGGGAAATATTTTAGGTGGCAAAGTGGTTGGTAAAATGGATTTCGACATTTTAAGAGGCAAGTTACCAGTAAAATGTCGAAATCCCTTCTAGTGCTACTTTGCCACTTAAAATTTTCTCCAGGGTTTGAGTGGCAAGTTGCCACTTTAAATGTCAACATCCACTTTACTGCCACCTTGTTACTTAAATTTGTTCCCAGGGTTTACCCCATCCGCGGAAGTGTAGTATCGAACTCCCTTCAGCGGGGGTCCAACCGGGGCTGCCGCCCCCTGGTAGCTTAAAAAGAAATTGTGATTTTTGGCAAAAGTTCGAAATCAAAGGTTGATAGTACATTAATGGCTATAGTTTTGTTAGGTTTGGTTTGCTTAATTGTGCGTAGGCTGGTTTCCCTGGTCAACTATAAACAAGGAGGCCCATAGTAGAATTTAGCCGGACGCTAGCAGCAGAGGTGTGACTGAATTGCAACTCGTTTTCGTTTGAAATGGATACTGTGATACAGGGAAGATACTTGTGGTGCAATGCAAATCATTGTCGCCATTTCGTACTTTGCCCGAGCTCTTCACGAGTCCTGAGTCATTCCCGTGATGCAGTCGTACAGTGTAAGCGTGTAGTACGGAATTGACTCGGGACTCGTGGGAGACCCGACCCAGCTTTACTGGCGAAAAATTTCGTTTCGTATGTGCATTCGGTACTTTTCAAAGTGGCTGTTGTATGTAGCGAATGGATTCATATCACAGCCAGCTTTGAGAGTAACTGCGTGACACAGCGCCGCCGCTCGTTGCGTAAATTAAGCAGCGCATGCTAAGTCAAGTCGCGTTGCTGTATCATTTCCTCACTCTGCCGGTTTTCAGACGAATTCAATTTTACAGGCAGCTCAACGAATGCACAAGGCTTGATGTGGAGGGCTGTTTGCACCCGTGTAACTGTGCCTCGGAAAATCCAAGTTACAGGGTGTAAACTCCACACCACGCCATGCCGCGTGCTGCAGCTGACGGACGCGGTGGCCCCAGACGAGCACGTGGCCCCAGACGAGCACTGCTCAGTGCCGAGCGGCGTCTTGCCGAGTCTACCTGGTCTGCCAGTTGGCGACGTAAAGGGTCAGTGTGTTGGCAACGCTTGTCGAGTGCGGAGGCCGGAGAAGACGCTCCCATGCGAACGTTGCTGCTCGGAGTTAGTGCGTGTCAGCTCGCTGCGCTTGTTTCGCGTGTCACGCCGAGGATGCTGAGTCGAGTCGCGTCTCTGAGATATTTCGTGACTAGACCAGTTTCTTCGGCGTGAGCGTGGAAGCCGGCGCCAAATGAAGTTTTGCAGGCTTCTTTCCGGCAGCCCCGGACATGATGTGGTGGGTTGTTTGCACCCGTGTAACTATGTGCGTCGGAAAATCCAAGTTACAGGGTGTAAACTCCACACCACGCCATGCCGCGTGCTGCAGCCGACGGACGCAGTGGCCCCAGACAAGCACGCCTTGCCTGCATGACGACTTTCTGCTTGGCGAGTGTATCGGAGCAGCTCGTTTGCGACGCGTACGCAGTCTCTTTCTGAAAAACGCTTGGCCTTTGCGTGGCAACGTTTCCGCCCACGTTGCCGTAAGTAAATTGTGATACAGGGAAGATACTTGTAGTGCAATGCAAATCATTGTCGCCATTTCGTACTTTGCCCGAGCTCTTCACGAGTCCTGAGTCATTCCCGTGATGCAGTCGTACAGTGTAAGCGTGTAGTACGGAATTGACTCGGGACTCGTGGGAGACCCGACCCAGCTTTACTGGCGAAAAATTTCGTTTCGTATGTGCATTCGGTACTTTTCAAAGTGGCTGTTGTATGTAGCGAATGGATTCATATCACAGCCAGCTTTGAGAGTAACTGCGTGACACAGCGCCGCCGCTCGTTGCGTAAATTAAGCAGCGCATGCTAAGTCAAGTCGCGTTGCTGTATCATTTCCTCACTCTGCCGGTTTTCAGACGAATTCAATTTTACAGGCAGCTCAACGAATGCACAAGGCTTGATGTGGAGGGCTGTTTGCACCCGTGTAACTGTGCCTCGGAAAATCCAAGTTACAGGGTGTAAACTCCACACCACGCCATGCCGCGTGCTGCAGCTGACGGACGCGGTGGCCCCAGACGAGCACGTGGCCCCAGACGAGCACTGCTCAGTGCCGAGCGGCGTCTTGCCGAGTCTACCTGGTCTGCCAGTTGGCGACGTAAAGGGTCAGTGTGTTGGCAACGCTTGTCGAGTGCGGAGGCCGGAGAAGACGCTCCCATGCGAACGTTGCTGCTCGGAGTTAGTGCGTGTCAGCTCGCTGCGCTTGTTTCGCGTGTCACGCCGAGGATGCTGAGTCGAGTCGCGTCTCTGAGATATTTCGTGACTAGACCAGTTTCTTCGGCGTGAGCGTGGAAGCCGGCGCCAAATGAAGTTTTGCAGGCTTCTTTCCGGCAGCCCCGGACATGATGTGGTGGGTTGTTTGCACCCGTGTAACTATGTGCGTCGGAAAATCCAAGTTACAGGGTGTAAACTCCACACCACGCCATGCCGCGTGCTGCAGCCGACGGACGCAGTGGCCCCAGACAAGCACGCCTTGCCTGCATGACGACTTTCTGCTTGGCGAGTGTATCGGAGCAGCTCGTTTGCGACGCGTACGCAGTCTCTTTCTGAAAAACGCTTGGCCTTTGCGTGGCAACGTTTCCGCCCACGTTGCCGTAAGTAAATTGTGATACAGGGAAGATACTTGTAGTGCAATGCAAATCATTGTCGCCATTTCGTACTTTGCCCGAGCTCTTCACGAGTCCTGAGTCATTCCCGTGATGCAGTCGTACAGTGTAAGCGTGTAGTACGGAATTGACTCGGGACTCGTGGGAGACCCGACCCAGCTTTACTGGCGAAAAATTTCGTTTCGTATGTGCATTCGGTACTTTTCAAAGTGGCTGTTGTATGTAGCGAATGGATTCATATCACAGCCAGCTTTGAGAGTAACTGCGTGACACAGCGCCGCCGCTCGTTGCGTAAATTAAGCAGCGCATGCTAAGTCAAGTCGCGTTGCTGTATCATTTCCTCACTCTGCCGGTTTTCAGACGAATTCAATTTTACAGGCAGCTCAACGAATGCACAAGGCTTGATGTGGAGGGCTGTTTGCACCCGTGTAACTGTGCCTCGGAAAATCCAAGTTACAGGGTGTAAACTCCACACCACGCCATGCCGCGTGCTGCAGCTGACGGACGCGGTGGCCCCAGACGAGCACGTGGCCCCAGACGAGCACTGCTCAGTGCCGAGCGGCGTCTTGCCGAGTCTACCTGGTCTGCCAGTTGGCGACGTAAAGGGTCAGTGTGTTGGCAACGCTTGTCGAGTGCGGAGGCCGGAGAAGACGCTCCCATGCGAACGTTGCTGCTCGGAGTTAGTGCGTGTCAGCTCGCTGCGCTTGTTTCGCGTGTCACGCCGAGGATGCTGAGTCGAGTCGCGTCTCTGAGATATTTCGTGACTAGACCAGTTTCTTCGGCGTGAGCGTGGAAGCCGGCGCCAAATGAAGTTTTGCAGGCTTCTTTCCGGCAGCCCCGGACATGATGTGGTGGGTTGTTTGCACCCGTGTAACTATGTGCGTCGGAAAATCCAAGTTACAGGGTGTAAACTCCACACCACGCCATGCCGCGTGCTGCAGCCGACGGACGCAGTGGCCCCAGACAAGCACGCCTTGCCTGCATGACGACTTTCTGCTTGGCGAGTGTATCGGAGCAGCTCGTTTGCGACGCGTACGCAGTCTCTTTCTGAAAAACGCTTGGCCTTTGCGTGGCAACGTTTCCGCCCACGTTGCCGTAAGTAAATTGTGATACAGGGAAGATACTTGTAGTGCAATGCAAATCATTGTCGCCATTTCGTACTTTGCCCGAGCTCTTCACGAGTCCTGAGTCATTCCCGTGATGCAGTCGTACAGTGTAAGCGTGTAGTACGGAATTGACTCGGGACTCGTGGGAGACCCGACCCAGCTTTACTGGCGAAAAATTTCGTTTCGTATGTGCATTCGGTACTTTTCAAAGTGGCTGTTGTATGTAGCGAATGGATTCATATCACAGCCAGCTTTGAGAGTAACTGCGTGACACAGCGCCGTCGCTCGTTGCGTAAATTAAGCAGCGCATGCTAAGTCAAGTCGCGTTGCTGTATCATTTCCTCACTCTGCCGGTTTTCAGATGAATTCAATAGATAGTTCCCACAGTGCGTCTTTCGATAGTGAGAAGAAGAAGGAAGGAATCCAGACCGGAACCAGTATGAGAAATCCGACGGAACGTAGTACCCGCGTCGCAGCGGCCATATTGGAAGTGTTTTGAAGTCTCTGCGAGCTTTGCAGAGTAATGAGAGCGCATTTGCTGTTAAATATGTGTTGACACTAATTAATTATAGCCAGAAATCAAAAATTATGTAGTATTTAGGAGTTATGGAGCGTTTTCTCCGTAATATTACATGTGATTCTTCTCAAATACGAGTGTAAGGGACGACCTAACCCTGCCGCGGCTGTGTTTCGGGTTTATTTTTAACGCTATTTTATCATTTTACATAGTTTGTCAACATGTATTTAACAGTCAATATTTTAAAGAAAAAATTCAGTGCTCTGTAAATCATATAAAGTAATATCGGTTGTGTCATAATAGTTTGGGAAATGTTTATGTCTCTATGACTATGTTACCTCTCTTGCCAAGAAAAACTTTGTATCCTTTCATGGCAGCAGTAACATAAAATTGAACTCCGTTTTAACGTCGCACCCGAATATGTAACATCTCTCATCAATATTTTGTGATCTTGCAGCAAGGTTTCATAATGTCAGCGACTCAGGTAACAACGTCAACACTTTTGCTGTAGAAGGGTCAAAGAGTAAGTGTGTTGCACTAAATGTTACTTATGGAAAACCTTCTCATTTCAGCAACTGGACACCATTCGACCGCCAATTGCAAAATTAGCCAATCTTGGTAGCACATGCTACCTTAATGCTACATTGCAGGTGAGTTTTATTTTCCTTTTATGTAAAATTATTTGGTGTTGTAAATATTATGATCATTCTCAGTACCAACCTAAAGTATGGCTTAAGCTTATAATGACGCAAAGAGGTGTGTGAAATATTGGTATTATGAAATTCTAGAGTTTATTTCACACAAGGCCATTTGTTCAATGGCTGTCTAAAATGGCACATAAATGCAAGGCCAGTTTGTGTCTGACATGTCGGCTGAAGAATACATTTGACGCTATGGTCACAGCCAGCAACACTTGTGCAGTGCATAAGCCTGTCATTTTTTTTGCAGTAGTCAGAGGTAATGATTTTGGAAATATTCATATCAGTCTTCTGTTACAAATACTTAATTTTTCTTTGTTCCTATTGTTTGCACAGTCTTGTTGAAAGACATGGAACTGTCTGTTAACAAGCAGGAGGATGCCCATGAATTTTTCCTGAACATTATAGAGCAGCTGACAGTGGAATATTTTGCTGAGACAGGACTAAAGTAGGGTATTAGCTGTATAATTTGAAAAATATATTAACTTACACATTTTAATATATCAAATTTTTTAGGCGTACTCCTGAGGAAGACAGAAATTCACCCATGGGTTCCATGTGGCAGGGATGCTATATCAGTACCTGTGAGTTACTGTGTCTTTAAATTTGTGTTAGTTTCTTCATATTTCTGTCCCTTTTACTGTGCACTTCTGACTCTCTGTATCATCAGGCTCTTGCTCAAAGTGTAAGACATCATCTTCTAAATTTGAGCCATTCAATTGTTTGAGTTTGTCTATCACTAGTGATGAGGTAATAGATGTAGAAACAGCCCTGGAGTCAAATTTCAGTGTTGAGACAATTCAATACAAATGCGACAAATGCAAAAATTGTGATAACAATAAGAAGTCATTCAAAATTTATCATCCACCCAATGTTTTGGCTATTGTATTGATGAGGTTAGTGATTTTCACTTCCTCCAGAATAATAATAACTGTGTCATGATAACATTTTCCTGTTTTCCAATGTAGGTTTGATTCTAAAACAAATTCTAAAATAGCCAAACCAATTCCCATAAATCTTTCTCTAAAACTAAATCAAAATCAGTATACGTTGAGATCTGTTGTGGTCCACATAGGACAAACAAGAGCCACTGGTCATTACTACACTTATGCTAAATGTCCAGATGGTTCTTTTGCTGTACTAAATGACAATGAAGAGGTAATGCACATATATTATTCTTAGGTAGGGTGACAATTCGCTTAACACTTCTTTCTTTCCAGATTAAATATGTTTCATACCTTCCTCGAACCATTGATGGAAATGGATACTTATTTATGAGAAGTATACTCGAGAGGTATGAGTAATAAGCTATCTGATTGATCACAATTAGTAAACATTGTAATTATTTACAGTAGTATTCTTTCTTTCTAAATTTCAGATTACACCGACATATAGTAGCACCCCAGTAAAAGTTCCAGCATTGAAGAATTTACCTCGATGCCCACTGTCTCCTGTACTGAAAGATGCTCCTGGCCAGCAAAGGGAGAGCCAAAGTGGTACATCAAAAATGACAGTGAGGTCTACTGCGGCGCAAGGGACAAAAGTAACAAGTTCATTGTTGTTACTCATATGAGAAACATTTCAGTTTGATTCATAACCAGATCCTTTATTAACAGATACATCCTGGTCTTAGCACCTATACCTCACAAAGTGCTCTAGCACAAGTACCTGCTTCTGTACCTCAGCTCTCTATTCTCAAACCTGCCATAAATATGAAGCGGAAGGACGGAGATATTTATAGCCACAAATTTTCACCAACCAAAGTCATGCACTGTGAGGCACTTGACTCAAAAGTAAAGCCCAACTTTGTTGTTGCACACCTCTCTTAATTTGCCTTTTTCTAAATTTGTGCTTTCTCTATTTGCCAGATTCAACCTTCACATAGCAGCAATACTTCACTGGAAGCTGTTCTTTCCCCTGTCTTGATACCTGTTTCACCAAACCAGAAAAAGGAGGGGGTAGTGGGATCATGTAAGGTTTCACCTATCAAAACAATAAGATTAAAGAGATTAAAGGTACTGTTCTGATTTTATATTATACATGTGGGACATAGAGCTTCAACACACCTTCATTCATTTCTTTTGTAACAGAACTCCCCAACTAAGTCTGCTCATGATTATTTTATTAAAACGAGTGAGGGTTTAAGAAATAAAGTATCGCCGTTAAAAATAATGAGAAAACCAAGAGTGAAAAAGGTACTGATTTCTTTGTGGATTGCCACTTTATTACCTCAAAATTCTTCTCATATCTTTTCTCATATTTTTTACTCGTTTTTTCTTTCAGGCTACCTCAACCCAGTCTTCAAATGAATATTTCCTAAAACCTAATATAGTACCTGCTGAAAATCCTGAAACTGCAGAGGTTTGGCACATTTATCTCTGTAAAGCAATGCTTCATTATATATATATTTTTTTTTTCATCCAACAACCTTTTTTCCCCAGCCTTCTGGTGGTCTACGAAGTCCCATGAGCTTTTCTGAGGATACTTATGGACCGAATATCCCTGCTGATGTTGTTCTACATCCGGAAGAGGTTGAAGGTGCTATTCTTCCTAATCCAATTATTAGTGAAAATGCTGTGATCATCCTGAGGCGCTGGTTGAAATGTTATGGATTTCCTTCCACTGGGAATAAGAAACAGCTTATTTCAAGGTGAGCATTACTATTGATATAGGTGATCAGAATCCAGTATAGTTGTTTTCACTGAACTCAAACTATCTTCCTTGCAGAGTTCAGTCAGTGATGGACATGGGTCTAAACAAACATGTGGTACCAGACATCGATGGTGGGAAATGTTACAATGAAAAGCTAGCTGCTCGTGCGGGATTTGTATGTTTTGTTTTATATGTTTTGAAGTTTACTTGTAGTTGACTTTCAGAGCTGATTTTGGCAATATGTTCAAAAACAGGGACCCAGCCAACAGCAACCTGTTACGTTCCCTACCAGTGGATGGCAATCTTTTCCAAGTGTTCGAATTCCTTTGAACTTCAACTATGGCCATATATACTACTATCTCGTAGAGTCCATGCCTCATGTGACAGATCCTGGGAACAATCAACTCGACTCTGGCTCTGACAGTTCTGATCTTCAAGAAGAGGAAAACTTTGACTTTGCTGATCCGTTATCTGAAGAATCCACAATGAACCACCACAAGAAATTTAGGAGGATTAATGTATCTAAAAAGTGGTCATGTAGGAAGAGTACAGAACTATCTTTCAAACTCAGTATACTACGTCAGAAGTCAGGTGAAAGCATCAATGGAGCTTACACTCTACAATGTTCACATAGCTCTGTCAGCTGTGTCAGGAAGTATTAAAAGTTGCTCTTGTGACTGCAAACAACGTGCACTTGGCAGGTGCAGTCATATCAGTGCTACCTTGCTGTATATGTGGTCGCATGTACAGTTAAATGGTTATGAAGGTAAGCAAACAAGAAAAGTATGTTATCCCTCAAGAATGAAAGTGGACAGTAGAATGGTTTTGGGTGCATTTTATTGTAAGACATATGAAAAGGTTTATGAGGCACTCACATATACAACTTACTGGGAAGGTAGTTTGATAACACTACAACAGAATGGTGAAAGTTTCAGATCAAAAGAAGCACAGAAGTCAATGCACAAATTCTTTACGTACTGGTTCAGGCACAGACATTTTTCTTCCAAAATTCACTTGCTACTGTTAGTTTTGATTTGTGTTACTTCTCCATAGTATGTAGAGTCTTCCCTAGGTATTAATCCCACTAAGTACAATTGTTTCATAAAATGTGGGTTTTGGAGGTCTTCTGAACATCTAATCAATGGTTTCTTTTTCATCATTCATTCATTTCCTGTGGTTCCTGAGTCTTCTACACACTTTTTACTCATTCTTCTTCTTGGGTCACTCTGTTATAATTTATGTGAGGTGAAAGAATTTTATCCTTCTTTTTCAATCTGAGCTCTTTAGCGCAGGGGTAGTGCTTGCTGATGCTGGTCTCCAAAAGGTAAATTTCTTTAAATTCCTTTCTCTGTATGTATTACTCATTGACGGCTGCAATAGGTAAGTACATGCCTTTACTAACTGGGAACGCCAAATAATTTGCTTACCACTAAAGCATGGTGCATGTATTTCAGGAACTTTGTACTAACATTTTTACTTGATTTAATTTTTGTAAAGCAAATGTATTACATTCTGTATGTATATTCTGAGTAGAAAGAAGAATAAAAGTTCAAAGTATCAGGTACAGTAATATTTCATTTCTACCCCAAGAATCACTCTGCTGCGGAGGCTGCGAATCACTTTCATCATAGTAACATCAGGTACCATTACTTTGCTGTTCCTGGTGCTAATTTTATGAAGGGTTTGTTGAAGTTAGTGAGATAGGCAGCAATAAATACCATGTCTGGTAGTATGTCATGCAAAGACATGGGAATGATATTCCTCAAAAGGCGCCAGTCCTTGATGGATTTAATGGCATGCTCAACGAAAATTCTAGCACTTGCAGTATCTTTAGTAAGAACTTCTTCACTAGGTTTGAGAAATTGTTTGGATTTCTTGAAGTTTGATGGTTTGATAAGGTTCACACCAATGTCTGCTAGTTCTGACCGAACATTGAAACCTCTGTCAGCCATTACACTGTCTCCTTTTTGTAGATACTTCATCATACCAGACTCATTCAAAATTTCTTTGTCTGACTTGTTTCCTTCAAATCCACCACTGCAGAAAATGATTGAGCCGTAGCAGGATATTCCAATTAGATATTTCTGAGTGTTGTAGTGTTTGTAATTGGAAAATGTGTTGCCTTGCTGTTGAAAATCAGAGGGCTTTTGAATATGAAACTCAGCACAGTCAATAATGACTCTTAGATTCTTGAATGCTCTGAATGGGGCAGGCATATTCTTCTTCTGTTGTTCTGCTGTAATAAACATATAGGGCTCCAGCAGAACCAAATATTCATAAGTCAGTCTTATCATAGCATAGCATATAGCTTGACAACGTGCTTTAGATATTCCAAAAATGTATGCTAGATCTATAAGAGGTACACCTCTTCGCATCCTTACAAGCATCATGAAAAGTCTGTTCTTTGATGAAAACTTTCTGAAAGGAAGGGATCTCATGGGTGTCTTCTGATAATAATCATATTTCATGGAGCGAATTCCCTCTTCTCCTCCAATCAAATCAAAAAGCACATTGAAATGGTAAAAAACTTAAACTTTTTTCCAGACAAAGTAGAGCTGCAAGTTTCGTAACACACTATTACTCGAGTAGGTATTCCAGTTGGGCGCATTCCAAGTCTTCTAGACCTCAGTCTTTTTACAGGCTGCAACAAAACAATTGAATTACATACTTCATCTAAGTCAGTAATTACACTTGATATTTAAGAAAGATGAGTCATGTTTGAGGGTGAGTGAAATATTAGGCTCCACAAACAGAGTCCACAATAGAGAGCCTAAAAATGATTCATGTGCCTTTATTAGTTTCCCTAATGTGAGAAGTGCATTCTTCTAAAATATTCCTTCATCGTCTCTTCTAGCTGTGACCTGTACTTCCCGTCCATGTGAGTGGAATCAAGGGAGCTTGAAACGAAACCCTGGAAATGTGAAAGAGAAGATCTACCCCGCTTACAAAATAGATGTGAGGAGACGACAGAAATTTGATCCAAGAGCTACAAAATTCAGGCAACAAATAATGACGCAAAGCCAAATAAACCGCTTTCTTGCTGATTTGTCCGGAGGCCCTGAAAAAACTCGATTTGAGTACCACCTGACAATGGTTTATGAAGACTATACCTTGGACATGAAACAGAGGCAGAGGCTGGAAATGCTTTGTAGGCAGTTCCTAAGAAATCAAAAGTACCTCATCTGCAAGGAAATTCCTCCAACAGACGAGAACCCATTGCCTTCCTATGTTTATGAAGAACTACCCCCAGACACTGTCTTTGAAGTTCCAGGAACTGGACTTCAAGGTCAAAGTGATGTGTGGCTTGGGCGGAGAAGTGTTGTGCTTGGAGCTTCAGTGTCTCACAGAGTCTGTCATTTAACAGACGAAGGTGTAAGAGGCTTTCTCTGCTCTGTGCTATGGGGTATGAATAGGAATCCAACAGCTGCCATGAAATACGGCACAAGGATGGAACAATTGGCCAGGGAGGCCTACCTACAAGAAAGGAAGAAAATTGACCAAACTGCACGCATCAGCTGTAATTTGGGATTTCACATCAATTCATCATTTCTTGCTGGCGGTTGCAGTCCTGATGGTACTATTCAAAGTGAAAAGTATGAAGACTTATTGTTAGAAATCAAGTGTCCTTTCATTTTGAAAAATGTAGACCCAGAATTATTTGACTCACTCTTAAGCGAAAAGCAATTGAAGCGATTCTGCATCGAAAGGGACAGGAATGGTGAGTACCAGCTCAAAAAGGACCATGAGTATTACTACCAAGTGCAACAGAGCCTAGGCATTTTAAAAATAAAGCAAGCAGATTTCGTTGTTTTTTCTAAACATGGGAAGATTGTTGCAAGAGTTAATTTTGATGAAGGAGTGTATCAGAAAATTGTCAGCAAGGTCACAGCTTTCCAGAGAGAATATTTAATTCCTGAGTATTTTGAGAAACGAGCTCCTCGGAATTTGAAACCCTTATCATTACAGTACTGAAATATTGCAGTTGCATTTGTGTAATACTTCAATACATTGTGACATCTATCTTCCTCCTGTAATGTTCATTTTAATAATTGTCAATATTACCTTTTTGGTTTTTAATGGAGGTGGAGGAGGAGTGGTGGTTGTTCCTGTAAGTGTCACTGTAAAACTGCCACTTAAGTTGTGTATTATTGGGCCACTTTTGTTCAGGAGGTTGGCACTTTCATTTAAAATATCATCACTTGTATTTATTTCCATATTGAGAGCTCTAGGCTTCAAACGCTGACGTCGCTTTGCTGAGGTGATCTGAAAATATAACAAAAATATTATGTTCACAATTGTCACTTCCCACATTCTTTTTAATGTATGTACTGACCTGAGGTGGAATAGGTGAAATATTAGACATGTATGAGGTGATACTTCTATTTAAATCTCTATGATCGATCAGAAATGATTCATTCGTAAATTGATTGTTTTCCTGTAATCATAATTATTATTTTTATAAATTATTCTTCAATATTTTATTTGTGTTGACTTCAAATATATAGGTTTTATGGCAGTTGTTACCTTCCTGTGTAGATGAGGACTGTCAGTACTTTTATGGCTACCTCTGTCTTCCTCAGAAATAGGAGTCAAAACCTGTAATTAATAGAAAAATGTCAAGCATATGTCTGGAATCCATCTTGTACATAACATAATTTTAATAGAATTTTACATTACCTTGGTAGTTATTGCTGTGTGAGGGAAAGTGAGAACTCTTTTCACAGAACCAAAGACATGCTCCGGGCTTGACAATGCTTCCCTATCAGTGATGGGACTTACTATCCATGATCTGTGAGTACTGACACTAGGTGAGACCTGCAACAAGTAAACAATATTTTTCTTGGAATGTAAAGTGCGACAAATATAAAAATCTGCATTTGCTAGCAAGTATTGACATTGATTAAAACTTGACCCCTGCTCAGTCACCAAACAGGTGTTCTCATCGGATTCCAGTGAGATCTGTTGGGTTATGCCAACAAACATTGGATTTCTAAACAATTCTCAGAAGAAACAGTCATATTTTAGAAATAAAATACCTGCTCAACCACAGCTGACATATCCAGTGACACATGACTGGTATTGGGATCCTGCAAACTTTCACTTGTGTTCCGCTCATATATTATCAAGTATGATGCTTGTCTGATAACATCACTTGCAAACACTGATTCATGTGATACATTCTTGACCTAAAAATGAATAATTATTACTGATAGTAAAGGGCACCACATTAACATTTCTCTACTGTACTATTGCCTTTACTTGGGAATCACTAATTAGTCTGAAGGATCCATTGGTACACTTCAGTAACATCATACTCTGCCCAGTGTACAAGGTGTCACCCAGATGCAAAGCAGTTCCCATCAAATGGTATTTTGTTCCAGATGGTAAAATTATTGATTCGGAAAGTTTTATTGGAGTCCTGTCACGGATACCTGTCTCTTGAAACCTGCTCATAAATCACAATGAGAGTAATAATTCGCTTGGATTATGCAAACAAATAATGCTGGAATGGGCATTACCTAAGGAGCCTAATGCAAAGCATTTTAGGATTCTTCTCCAAAGTTTTTATAACCATATGATCGGTGCATGATGAACACTTATCACACCACAGTAAATCAGTCTTATTGTGAAGAAGCAATTTTAAGGTAGCAACAGTGACAGTGTCCTCATTTGCAACTGGTACATCGATGCTGATTTTTGTTGCAGTGAAAACATTTTCAAGACCACAACCAAGACAGGTTTCTAAAAGAGAGAGAGCAGCATAAAACTGTAATTTCATTCAGAATAAAAGATAGACAGAAAAGCAAAATTTATGTTACTCACGATGACATTTTAGTCCAACATCAAATGTCTGGATAAATGGCGCAGTATCATAATTATAGTTGCTTCTGTAAAAAGGGCCAAGCTACATTGGTGGAGATGCTCTACATGTGCATTACTAACCAAATGTTAAAGATACTTACAAGCCTTTGAATTCATGGCTCAGTTGACACAAAACTTTTAAAATATAACTATAAGTATCACCATTGAGCCCACCAAAAAAATTACTGTGGAAGTCTGCAATGCATAGTTATCCATTTCACACCAACGTAATAGGAAAGGAACACAGCTGACATTTTAAGAATACACACCTTCATCGACATTAACCACACCACTAGTGCACGTTTTTATATCCACCAATACTTCGATTAATCTGCACCAGAGGCACAAGTCACCTGGACACTGGTGATCTTGAATTTCAGACAATGAATCAACAAAATCCTTTGTGTGAAAGAGTAACTATAAAACAATAGACAAGCATTAAAAAATACAATGTTGTTACAGGTAATGCACTTTAATGTTCAATACCAAATACATATATCACCTGCAGGCAAACGTTAAGGGCACTACTTCCTCCTGAAGTTGAAAAACCAACATACGGTATTGCATTAAAGCTCAGTTGCTGTTGAAGGAAAATAACATTTAGTGCAACACACTTACTCTTTGACCCTTCTACAGCAAAAGTGTTGACGTTGTTACCTGAGTCGCTGACATTATGAAACCTTGCTGCAAGATCACAAAATATTGATGAGAGATGTTACATATTCGGGTGCGACGTTAAAACGGAGTTCAATTTTATGTTACTGCTGCCATGAAAGGATACAAAGTTTTTCTTGGCAAGAGAGGTAACATAGTCATAGAGACATAAACATTTCCCAAACTATTATGACACAACCGATATTACTTTATATGATTTACAGAGCACTGAATTTTTTCTTTAAAATATTGACTGTTAAATACATGTTGACAAACTATGTAAAATGATAAAATAGCGTTAAAAATAAACCCGAAACACAGCCGCGGCAGGGTTAGGTCGTCCCTTACACTCGTATTTGAGAAGAATCACATGTAATATTACGGAGAAAACGTTCCATAACTCCTAAATACTACATAATTTTTGATTTCTGGCTATAATTAATTAGTGTCAACACATATTTAACAGCAAATGCGCTCTCATTACTCTGCAAAGCTCGCAGAGACTTCAAAACACTTCCAATATGGCCGCGGCGACGCGGGTACTACGTTCCGTCGGATTTCTCATACTGGTTCCGGTCTCGATTCCTTCCTTCTTCTTCTCACTATCGAAAGACGCACTGTGGGAACTATCTATTTTACAGGCAGCTCAACGAATGCACAAGGCTTGATGTGGAGGGCTGTTTGCACCCGTGTAACTGTGCCTCGGAAAATCCAAGTTACAGGGTGTAAACTCCACACCACGCCATGCCGCGTGCTGCAGCTGACGGACGCGGTGGCCCCAGACGAGCACTGCTCAGTGCCGAGCGGCGTCTTGCCGAGTCTACCTGGTCTGCCACTTGGCGACGTAAGGGGTCAGTGTGTTGGCAACGCTTGTCGAGTGCGGAGGCCGGAGAAGACGCTCCCATCCGGACGTTGCTTCTCGGGCGGGAGTTAGTGCGTGTCAGCTCGCTGCGCTCGTTTCGCGTGTCACGCCGAGGATGCTGAGTCGAGTCGCGTCTCTGAGATATTTCGTGACTAGACCAGTTTCTTCGGCGTGAGCGTGGAAGCCGGCGCCAAATGAAGTTTTGCAGGCTTCTTTCCGGCAGCCCCGGACATGATGTGGTGGGTTGTTTGCACCCGTGTAACTATGTGCGTCGGAAAATCCAAGTTACAGGGTGTAAACTCCACACCACGACATGCCGCGTGCTGCAGCCGACGGACGCAGTGGCCCCAGACAAGCACGCCTTGCCTGCATGACGACTTTCTGCTTGGCGAGTGTATCGGAGCAGCTCGTTTGCGACGCGTACGCAGTCTCTTTCTGAAAAACGCTTGGCCTTTGCGTGGCAACGTTTCCGCCCACGTTGCCGTAAGTAAATTGTGATACAGGGAAGATACTTGTGGTGCAATGCAAATCATTGTCGCCATTTCGTACTTTGCCCGAGCTCTTCACGAGTCCTGAGTCATTCCCGTGATGCAGTCGTACAGTGTAAGCGTGTAGTACGGAATTGACTCGGGACTCGTGGGAGACCCGACCCAGCTTTACTGGCGAAAAATTTTGTTTCGTATGTGCATTCGGTACTTTTCAAAGTGGCTGTTGTATGTAGCGAATGGATCCATATCACAGCCAGCTTTGAGAGTAACTGCGTGACACAGCGCCGCCGCTCGTTGCGTAAATTAAGCAGCGCATGCTAAGTCAAGGCGCGTTGCTGTATCATTTCCTCACTCTGCCGGTTTTCAGATGAATTCAATTTTACAGGAAGCTCAACAAATGCACAAGGCTTGATGTGGAGGGCTGTTTGCACCCGTGTAACTGTGCCTCGGAAAATCCAAGTTACAGGGTGTAAACTCCACACCACGCCATGCCGCGTGCTGCAGCTGACGGACGCGGTGGCCCCAGACGAGCACTGCTCAGTGCCGAGCGGCGTCTTGCCGAGTCTACCTGGTCTGCCAGTTGGCGACGTAAGGGGTCAGTGTGTTGGCAACGCTTGTCGAGTGCGGAGGCCGGAGAAGACGCTCCCATCCGGACGTTGCTTCTCGGGCGGGAGTTAGTGCGTGTCAGCTCGCTGCGCTTGTTTCGCGTGTCACGCCGAGGATGCTGAGTCGAGTCGCGTCTCTGAGATATTTCGTGACTAGACCAGTTTCTTCGGCGTGAGTGTGGAAGCCGGCGCCAAATGAAGTTTTGCATGCTTCTTTCCGGCAGCCCCGGACATGATGTGGTGGGTTGTTTGCACCCGTGTAACTATGTGCGTCGGAAAATCCAAGTTACAGGGTGTAAACTCCACACCACGACATGCCGCGTGCTGCAGCCGACGGACGCAGTGGCCCCAGACAAGCACGCCTTGCCTGCATGACGACTTTCTGCTTGGCGAGTGTATCGGAGCAGCTCGTTTGCGACGCGTACGCAGTCTCTTTCTGAAAAACGCTTGGCCTTTGCGTGGCAACGTTTCCGCCCACGTTGCCGTAAGTAAATTGTGATACAGGGAAGATACTTGTGGTGCAATGCAAATCATTGTCGCCATTTCGTACTTTGCCCGAGCTCTTCACGAGTCCTGAGTCATTCCCGTGATGCAGTCGTACAGTGTAAGCGTGTAGTACGGAATTGACTCGGGACTCGTGGGAGACCCGACCCAGCTTTACTGGCGAAAAATTTTGTTTCGTATGTGCATTCGGTACTTTTCAAAGTGGCTGTTGTATGTAGCGAATGGATCCATATCACAGCCAGCTTTGAGAGTAACTGCGTGACACAGCGCCGCCGCTCGTTGCGTAAATTAAGCAGCGCATGCTGAGTCAAGTCGCGTTGCTGTATCATTTCCTCACTCTGCCGGTTTTCAGATGAATTCAATTTTACAGGAAGCTCAACGAATGCACAAGGCATGATGTGGAGGGCTGTTTGCACCCGTGTAACTGTGCCTCGGAAAATCCAAGTTACAGGGTGTAAACTCCACACCACGCCATGCCGCGTGCTGCAGCTGACGGACGCGGTGGCCCCAGACGGCCCAGTTTCGCGTGTCACGCCGAGGATGCTGAGTCGAGTCGCGTCTCTGAGATATTTCGTGACTAGACCAGTTTCTTCGGCGTGAGTGTGGAAGCCGGCGCCAAATGAAGTTTTGCAGGCTTCTTTCCGGCAGCCCCGGACATGATGTGGTGGGTTGTTTGCACCCGTGTAACTATGTGCGTCGGAAAATCCAAGTTACAGGGTGTAAACTCCACACCACGACATGCCGCGTGCTGCAGCCGACGGACGCAGTGGCCCCAGACAAGCACGCCTTGCCTGCATGACGACTTTCTGCTTGGCGAGTGTATCGGAGCAGCTCGTTTGCGACGCGTACGCAGTCTCTTTCTGAAAAACGCTTGGCCTTTGCGTGGCAACGTTTCCGCCCACGTTGCCGTAAGTAAATTGTGATACAGGGAAGATACTTGTGGTGCAATGCAAATCATTGTCGCCATTTCGTACTTTGCCCGAGCTCTTCACGAGTCCTGAGTCATCCCCGTGATGCAGTCGTACAGTGTAAGCGTGTAGTACGGAATTGACTCGGGACTCGTGGGAGACCCGACCCAGCTTTACTGGCGAAAAATTTTGTTTCGTATGTGCATTCGGTACTTTTCAAAGTGGCTGATGTATGTAGCGAATGGATCCATATCACAGCCAGCTTTAAGAGTAACTGCGTGACACAGCGCCGCCGCTCGTTGCGTAAATTAAGCAGCGCATGCTAAGTCAAGTCGCGTTGCTGTATCATTTCCTCACTCTGCCGGTTTTCAGATGAATTCAATTTTACAGGAAGCTCAACGAATGCACAAGGCTTGATGTGGAGGGCTGTTTGCACCCGTGTAACTGTGCCTCGGAAAATCCAAGTTACAGGGTGTAAACTCCACACCACGCCATGCCGCGTGCTGCAGCTGACGGACGCGGTGGCCCCAGACGAGCACTGCTCAGTGCCGAGCGGCGTCTTGCCGAGTCTACCTGGTCTGCCACTTGGCGACGTAAGGGGTCAGTGTGTTGGCAACGCTTGTCGAGTGCGGAGGCCGGAGAAGACGCTCCCATCCGGACGTTGCTTCTCGGGCGGGAGTTAGTGCGTGTCAGCTCGCTGCGCTTGTTTCGCGTGTCACGCCGAGGATGCTGAGTCGAGTCGCGTCTCTGAGATATTTCGTGACTAGACCAGTTTCTTCGGCGTGAGCGTGGAAGCCGGCGCCAAATGAAGTTTTGCATGCTTCTTTCCGGCAGCCCCGGACATGATGTGGTGGGTTGTTTGCACCCGTGTAACTATGTGCGTCGGAAAATCCAAGTTACAGGGTGTAAACTCCACACCACGACATGCCGCGTGCTGCAGCCGACGGACGCAGTGGCCCCAGACAAGCACGCCTTGCCTGCATGACGACTTTCTGCTTGGCGAGTGTATCGGAGCAGCTCGTTTGCGACGCGTACGCAGTCTCTTTCTGAAAAACGCTTGGCCTTTGCGTGGCAACGTTTCCGCCCACGTTGCCGTAAGTAAATTGTGATACAGGGAAGATACTTGTAGTGCAATGCAAATCATTGTCGCCATTTCGTACTTTGCCCGAGCTCTTCACGAGTCCTGAGTCATTCCCGTGATGCAGTCGTACAGTGTAAGCGTGTAGTACGGAATTGACTCGGGACTCGTGGGAGACCCGACCCAGCTTTACTGGCGAAAAATTTCGTTTCGTATGTGCATTCGGTACTTTTCAAAGTGGCTGTTGTATGTAGCGAATGGATTCATATCACAGCCAGCTTTGAGAGTAACTGCGTGACACAGCGCCGCCGCTCGTTGCGTAAATTAAGCAGCGCATGCTAAGTCAAGTCGCGTTGCTGTATCATTTCCTCACTCTGCCGGTTTTCAGATGAATTCAATTTTACAGGCAGCTCAACGAATGCACAAGGCTTGATGTGGAGGGCTGTTTGCACCCGTGTAACTGTGCCTCGGAAAATCCAAGTTACAGGGTGTAAACTCCACACCACGCCATGCCGCGTGCTGCAGCTGACGGACGCGGTGGCCCCAGACGAGCACTGCTCAGTGCCGAGCGGCGTCTTGCCGAGTCTACCTGGTCTGCCAGTTGGCGACGTAAAGGGTCAGTGTGTTGGCAACGCTTGTCGAGTGCGGAGGCCGGAGAAGACGCTCCCATGCGAACGTTGCTGCTCCTCGGAGTTAGTGCGTGTCAGCTCGCTGCGCTTGTTTCGCGTGTCACGCCGAGGATGCTGAGTCGAGTCGCGTCTCTGAGATATTTCGTGACTAGACCAGTTTCTTCGGCGTGAGCGTGGAAGCCGGCGCCAAATGAAGTTTTGCAGGCTTCTTTCCGGCAGCCCCGGACATGATGTGGTGGGTTGTTTGCACCCGTGTAACTATGTGCGTCGGAAAATCCAAGTTACAGGGTGTAAACTCCACACCACGACATGCCGCGTGCTGCAGCCGACGGACGCAGTGGCCCCAGACAAGCACGCCTTGCCTGCATGACGACTTTCTGCTTGGCGAGTGTATCGGAGCAGCTCGTTTGCGACGCGTACGCAGTCTCTTTCTGAAAAACGCTTGGCCTTTGCGTGGCAACGTTTCCGCCCACGTTGCCGTAAGTAAATTGTGATACAGGGAAGATACTTGTAGTGCAATGCAAATCATTGTCGCCATTTCGTACTTTGCCCGAGCTCTTCACGAGTCCTGAGTCATTCCCGTGATGCAGTCGTACAGTGTGAGCGTGTAGTACGGAATTGACTCGGGACTCGTGGGAGACCCGACCCAGCTTTACTGGCGGAAAATTTCGTTTCGTATGTGCATTCGGTACTTTTCAAAGTGGCTGTTGTATGTAGCGAATGGATTCATATCACAGCCAGCTTTGAGAGTAACTGCGTGACACAGCGCCGCCGCTCGTTGCGTAAATTAAGCAGCGCATGCTAAGTCAAGTCGCGTTGCTGTACCATTTCCTCACTCTGCCGGTTTTCAGATGAATTCAATTTTACAGGCAGCTCAACGAATGCACAAGGCTTGATGTGGAGGGCTGTTTGCACCCGTGTAACTGTGCCCTCGGAAAATCCAAGTTACAGGGTGTAAACTCCACACCACGCCATGCCGCGTGCTGCAGCTGACGGACGCGGTGGCCCCAGACGAGCACTGCTCAGTGCCGAGCGGCGTCTTGCCGAGTCTACCTGGTCTGCCAGTTGGCGACGTAAAGGGTCAGTGTGTTGGCAACGCTTGTCGAGTGCGGAGGCCGGAGAAGACGCTCCCATGCGAACGTTGCTGCTCCGGAGTTAGTGCGTGTCAGCTCGCTGCGCTTGTTTCGCGTGTCACGCCGAGGATGCTGAGTCGAGTCGCGTCTCTGAGATATTTCGTGACTAGACCAGTTTCTTCGGCGTGAGCGTGGAAGCCGGCGCCAAATGAAGTTTTGCAGGCTTCTTTCCGGCAGCCCCGGACATGATGTGGTGGGTTGTTTGCACCCGTGTAACTATGTGCGTCGGAAAATCCAAGTTACAGGGTGTAAACTCCACACCACGACATGCCGCGTGCTGCAGCCGACGGACGCAGTGGCCCCAGACAAGCACGCCTTGCCTGCATGACGACTTTCTGCTTGGCGAGTGTATCGGAGCAGCTCGTTTGCGACGCGTACGCAGTCTCTTTCTGAAAAACGCTTGGCCTTTGCGTGGCAACGTTTCCGCCCACGTTGCCGTAAGTAAATTGTGATACAGGGAAGATACTTGTAGTGCAATGCAAATCATTGTCGCCATTTCGTACTTTGCCCGAGCTCTTCACGAGTCCTGAGTCATTCCCGTGATGCAGTCGTACAGTGTGAGCGTGTAGTACGGAATTGACTCGGGACTCGTGGGAGACCCGACCCAGCTTTACTGGCGGAAAATTTCGTTTCGTATGTGCATTCGGTACTTTTCAAAGTGGCTGTTGTATGTAGCGAATGGATTCATATCACAGCCAGCTTTGAGAGTAACTGCGTGACACAGCGCCGCCGCTCGTTGCGTAAATTAAGCAGCGCATGCTAAGTCAAGTCGCGTTGCTGTACCATTTCCTCACTCTGCCGGTTTTCAGATGAATTCAATTTTACAGGCAGCTCAACGAATGCACAAGGCTTGATGTGGAGGGCTGTTTGCACCCGTGTAACTGTGCCTCGGAAAATCCAAGTTACAGGGTGTAAACTCCACACCACGCCATGCCGCGTGCTGCAGCTGACGGACGCGGTGGCCCCAGACGAGCACTGCTCAGTGCCGAGCGGCGTCTTGCCGAGTCTACCTGGTCTGCCAGTTGGCGACGTAAAGGGTCAGTGTGTTGGCAACGCTTGTCGAGTGCGGAGGCCGGAGAAGACGCTCCCATGCGAACGTTGCTGCTCCTCGGAGTTAGTGCGTGTCAGCTCGCTGCGCTTGTTTCGCGTGTCACGCCGAGGATGCTGAGTCGAGTCGCGTCTCTGAGATATTTCGTGACTAGACCAGTTTCTTCGGCGTGAGCGTGGAAGCCGGCGCCAAATGAAGTTTTGCAGGCTTCTTTCCGGCAGCCCCGGACATGATGTGGTGGGTTGTTTGCACCCGTGTAACTATGTGCGTCGGAAAATCCAAGTTACAGGGTGTAAACTCCACACCACGACATGCCGCGTGCTGCAGCCGACGGACGCAGTGGCCCCAGACAAGCACGCCTTGCCTGCATGACGACTTTCTGCTTGGCGAGTGTATCGGAGCAGCTCGTTTGCGACGCGTACGCAGTCTCTTTCTGAAAAACGCTTGGCCTTTGCGTGGCAACGTTTCCGCCCACGTTGCCGTAAGTAAATTGTGATACAGGGAAGATACTTGTAGTGCAATGCAAATCATTGTCGCCATTTCGTACTTTGCCCGAGCTCTTCACGAGTCCTGAGTCATTCCCGTGATGCAGTCGTACAGTGTGAGCGTGTAGTACGGAATTGACTCGGGACTCGTGGGAGACCCGACCCAGCTTTACTGGCGGAAAAATTCGTTTCGTATGTGCATTCGGTACTTTTCAAAGTGGCTGTTGTATGTAGCGAATGGATTCATATCACAGCCAGCTTTGAGAGTAACTGCGTGACACAGCGCCGCCGCTCGTTGCGTAAATTAAGCAGCGCATGCTAAGTCAAGTCGCGTTGCTGTACCATTTCCTCACTCTGCCGGTTTTCAGATGAATTCAATTTTACAGGCAGCTCAACGAATGCACAAGGCTTGATGTGGAGGGCTGTTTGCACCCGTGTAACTGTCCCTCGGAAAATCCAAGTTACAGGGTGTAAACTCCACACCACGCCATGCCGCGTGCTGCAGCTGACGGACGCGGTGGCCCCAGACGAGCACTGCTCAGTGCCGAGCGGCGTCTTGCCGAGTCTACCTGGTCTGCCAGTTGGCGACGTAAAGGGTCAGTGTGTTGGCAACGCTTGTCGAGTGCGGAGGCCGGAGAAGACGCTCCCATGCGAACGTTGCTGCTCCTCGGAGTTAGTGCGTGTCAGCTCGCTGCGCTTGTTTCGCGTGTCACGCCGAGGATGCTGAGTCGAGTCGCGTCTCTGAGATATTTCGTGACTAGACCAGTTTCTTCGGCGTGAGCGTGGAAGCCGGCGCCAAATGAAGTTTTGCAGGCTTCTTTCCGGCAGCCCCGGACATGATGTGGTGGGTTGTTTGCACCCGTGTAACTATGTGCGTCGGAAAATCCAAGTTACAGGGTGTAAACTCCACACCACGACATGCCGCGTGCTGCAGCCGACGGACGCAGTGGCCCCAGACAAGCACGCCTTGCCTGCATGACGACTTTCTGCTTGGCGAGTGTATCGGAGCAGCTCGTTTGCGACGCGTACGCAGTCTCTTTCTGAAAAACGCTTGGCCTTTGCGTGGCAACGTTTCCGCCCACGTTGCCGTAAGTAAATTGTGATACAGGGAAGATACTTGTAGTGCAATGCAAATCATTGTCGCCATTTCGTACTTTGCCCGAGCTCTTCACGAGTCCTGAGTCATTCCCGTGATGCAGTCGTACAGTGTGAGCGTGTAGTACGGAATTGACTCGGGACTCGTGGGAGACCCGACCCAGCTTTACTGGCGGAAAATTTCGTTTCGTATGTGCATTCGGTACTTTTCAAAGTGGCTGTTGTATGTAGCGAATGGATTCATATCACAGCCAGCTTTGAGAGTAACTGCGTGACACAGCGCCGCCGCTCGTTGCGTAAATTAAGCAGCGCATGCTAAGTCAAGTCGCGTTGCTGTACCATTTCCTCACTCTGCCGGTTTTCAGATGAATTCAATTTTACAGGCAGCTCAACGAATGCACAAGGCTTGATGTGGAGGGCTGTTTGCACCCGTGTAACTGTCCCTCGGAAAATCCAAGTTACAGGGTGTAAACTCCACACCACGCCATGCCGCGTGCTGCAGCTGACGGACGCGGTGGCCCCAGACGAGCACTGCTCAGTGCCGAGCGGCGTCTTGCCGAGTCTACCTGGTCTGCCAGTTGGCGACGTAAAGGGTCAGTGTGTTGGCAACGCTTGTCGAGTGCGGAGGCCGGAGAAGACGCTCCCATGCGAACGTTGCTGCTCCTCGGAGTTAGTGCGTGTCAGCTCGCTGCGCTTGTTTCGCGTGTCACGCCGAGGATGCTGAGTCGAGTCGCGTCTCTGAGATATTTCGTGACTAGACCAGTTTCTTCGGCGTGAGCGTGGAAGCCGGCGCCAAATGAAGTTTTGCAGGCTTCTTTCCGGCAGCCCCGGACATGATGTGGTGGGTTGTTTGCACCCGTGTAACTATGTGCGTCGGAAAATCCAAGTTACAGGGTGTAAACTCCACACCACGACATGCCGCGTGCTGCAGCCGACGGACGCAGTGGCCCCAGACAAGCACGCCTTGCCTGCATGACGACTTTCTGCTTGGCGAGTGTATCGGAGCAGCTCGTTTGCGACGCGTACGCAGTCTCTTTCTGAAAAACGCTTGGCCTTTGCGTGGCAACGTTTCCGCCCACGTTGCCGTAAGTAAATTGTGATACAGGGAAGATACTTGTAGTGCAATGCAAATCATTGTCGCCATTTCGTACTTTGCCCGAGCTCTTCACGAGTCCTGAGTCATTCCCGTGATGCAGTCGTACAGTGTGAGCGTGTAGTACGGAATTGACTCGGGACTCGTGGGAGACCCGACCCAGCTTTACTGGCGGAAAATTTCGTTTCGTATGTGCATTCGGTACTTTTCAAAGTGGCTGTTGTATGTAGCGAATGGATTCATATCACAGCCAGCTTTGAGAGTAACTGCGTGACACAGCGCCGCCGCTCGTTGCGTAAATTAAGCAGCGCATGCTAAGTCAAGTCGCGTTGCTGTATCATTTCCTCACTCTGCCGGTTTTCAGATGAATTCAATTTTACAGGCAGCTCAACGAATGCACAAGGCTTGATGTGGAGGGCTGTTTGCACCCGTGTAACTGGCCCTCGGAAAATCCAAGTTACAGGGTGTAAACTCCACACCACGCCATGCCGCGTGCTGCAGCTGACGGACGCGGTGGCCCCAGACGAGCACTGCTCAGTGCCGAGCGGCGTCTTGCCGAGTCTACCTGGTCTGCCAGTTGGCGACGTAAAGGGTCAGTGTGTTGGCAACGCTTGTCGAGTGCGGAGGCCGGAGAAGACGCTCCCATGCGAACGTTGCTGCTCGGAGTTAGTGCGTGTCAGCTCGCTGCGCTTGTTTCGCGTGTCACGCCGAGGATGCTGAGTCGAGTCGCGTCTCTGAGATATTTCGTGACTAGACCAGTTTCTTCGGCGTGAGCGTGGAAGCCGGCGCCAAATGAAGTTTTGCAGGCTTCTTTCCGGCAGCCCCGGACATGATGTGGTGGGTTGTTTGCACCCGTGTAACTATGTGCGTCGGAAAATCCAAGTTACAGGGTGTAAACTCCACACCACGACATGCCGCGTGCTGCAGCCGACGGACGCAGTGGCCCCAGACAAGCACGCCTTGCCTGCATGACGACTTTCTGCTTGGCGAGTGTATCGGAGCAGCTCGTTTGCGACGCGTACGCAGTCTCTTTCTGAAAAACGCTTGGCCTTTGCGTGGCAACGTTTCCGCCCACGTTGCCGTAAGTAAATTGTGATACAGGGAAGATACTTGTAGTGCAATGCAAATCATTGTCGCCATTTCGTACTTTGCCCGAGCTCTTCACGAGTCCTGAGTCATTCCCGTGATGCAGTCGTACAGTGTAAGCGTGTAGTACGGAATTGACTCGGGACTCGTGGGAGACCCGACCCAGCTTTACTGGCGAAAAATTTCGTTTCGTATGTGCATTGGGTACTTTTCAATGTGGCTGTTGTATGTAGCGAATGGATTCATATCACAGCCCTGGCGAAAATCGTGAGTTACGATCCAGTTACAGAAACTTTTAATGACGGGTTACTAGCGAGTTATTTGCGAGTTTTCGAAAACAGACAGGATGGCGTTTAAACAATGTGAAAACTGGACAAATAATAACAAACTGGTAACAGACAGCTCCAAGTTTACAGAAAGTTTCTATTCGGTTACGGCAACTGGCCGTTGCCAGTTTACTGCCGGTTACGAGCTAGTTACCGAAACTGCACTTCTCAGTTTCTTGCGCGTTACTAGCGGGTTACCGCAACGTGTTACATCCAGTTTCTACCGTGTTTTCACTCTGTTTCAGTAACGCGTAGGATTTTGTTCCTTGAGAGTTTCCTGTCGGTTACCGCAACGTACTACATCCAGTTTCCATCGCGTTTCTACCCAGTTTCCGTAACGCGTAAAATCGTGTTTCTTGAGGGTTTCCTGCCGGTTATGGCAACATAGTACACCCAGTTTCCACCGTGTTTCCACCCTGTTTTAGTGACCCGTTGGATCGTGTTTCCTGATGGTTTCCAGACAGTTACCGAAACAGTTTTTACTGCGTTGCTGGTCAGTTTTTCGAGTGTTATGAAAACTTGCTATTCGTAGTTACGAATAAGTTTCATTGACGTTTTTACGCTGCCCAGGGCTGTCCGTAAATTTGTGAATAGCGGGCCCGCCAGTAAGCCTCGTGTACAAAATATTTCAGTGGATAAAACGTAAACACAAAGAAAAATATTAAGTAAAAACATTTAATAAACTTATTTACATCTAATCGTCAATACCCCACCCCGTTAGAGCGCCGGTCGAAACCAGCACAGCCGAATTGGGGACTGGCCCTGGCCCACTCTGCGCCAAGGCAGAATCCAGCCAGGATGGGCTGCTGGGGCCGGCGGGGATGCTAGGGCCGGCGGCGATGCTGGGGCCGGCGGCGATGCTGGGGCCGGCGGCGATGCCGGGGTCGGCGGCGTTGCTGGGGCCGGCGGAGTAGCTGGGGCCGGCGGCGGGCTGGTGGCTTGGGCCGGTCGAGGAGCTCTGCCCAGAGCTGGTCGTCGAGAGGCTCTTACGCGGCCGCCCACCTTTCCCTTTAGATGGCCGGGATGCTTTCCAGGCGGCGACGGCCTCCTCCACGCTTTTCTTCTCCTGCCGCGCCTGGTGTTTAACCAGGTTCACGCCCCTCAACCTAGAGTTTTGGCTACGCAGCGATATCCTTTTGTGGATATCGCGGCTGAGCCGCGTAGCCTCCACCTCAGATATCTTTAGGTCGGGGCGTGACCTTATAAAGTTCATTACATGCGCTGAAAAAGACGAAAATTTCGAAATTACTTCGAAGGTCTGATTTCAATTACTGCAGTTGCAGTTACTGTCATGGTTAAAGAAAATTTAGTCACTTTTAAAAGTTCTACATACTCTGTGCGCCTAAAACCCATGCTGCTGGGATTTTGTTTGGACCCTTACAGCGCATCCGCTCAGGGTCCTCAAACGAGGCTTCCGCCAAAAGCCTCTCAAAGTCCTGAAGAGAGGGAGCGCTTGCCATCCTCTCTTCATACTGAGCTTTGATCCGGAAGCCCGGATATATCTCCTTGTACACCTGAAGAGAAGGCAAAAAGTTTGGTTGAAAGAACTTAAAAGTTGAAAATCAGTGGAACTATGTGATACAAGTACTCACATCTGTATGAGATATGCTCGAACCACTAACACTAGAGTTACTGACAACTGTAACATACAAAAGGGCCTTATGATAAAAACAATCCTCACAGGTCTAAAAATATTTGGTTACAGAAGCTTCCGTTTGCTCAAATTACATCTAATATTTATTGAAGAATTCTCACCTCATGGGGGCAGAACCGCTAGCATCAGCTTTTGAAAGGCAACTCTCATGCTCCCCAATCATGCTGTGACATGTCTCCATAAATAGAAGTAAATACATAGATGAAAGAAGTAGGTTCTGCTCATGCATTGGTTTTCACACCCGTGTTCTTGGAACTTGGGAATTAGTGTCTAAATTATTCCTATATTAGTCACTACACACAGCATGCCATTTAATGTTTCGCAGTAGGGTCGAAGAAAATGAAATAAATTATTTGTTTTCCCGAAGCTTTATCAGGAAGTATTTTACAAGATTAGAAATGTTTATAAATTAAAAACACTGGAACATTTCAAACCAGTAATAAATTAAAATTTGATATGGGAAATATAGATTTATATAAATATATACACATATAAATATGAAAAATAAAAACTTCGTATCCTTTAATAACATGAGGATATGTTAGATAGCTCCAAAGATAAAAAACGTAACTTAATTTGCGTACTGACATAGATTTTAAAATACCCTCCTTGCACGCTCATAGCTCAGTAAGGAAGTGAAAGTACGGGATGCAAAATGTTTTTTAAATACATTTTAAAACACACTAATTATAACTAAAAGTATTGCAACATAAAGGTAACATACGTCAGTGAAATATTTAACTTGACACTCTCTCGCAGCCAGAGAGTTTTAATTACTTTCAATGCAAATCGTTGAAGAACTAATCTCAAGTAGAGGGAGGTATGCCAAAACACTACATAAAGCTCAGTCAGAAGGTGAAAGTGATTAGAAATGGTTTGGAACCAATGAATATGGTAATATGTATGTAGGTTTGATAGATCAGTATACACATGTGTGTGTATATATATTATATATATATATATATATATATATATATATATATATATATATATATATATATATATATTCATACAAAATAATTAACTTTATACTCTCTTACCTTGGAGAGTGTTTAGATTATTAAACAGGCTAAAAATTTTAATAATGTATCTTGAGTACGGACAATGATACTGAAAGTCATTCCTTGCTCCCTCAAAGCTCAATCAGTGAGGAAAGGTCCGGAATCAAATAATTAAACGGCCAATTAATGTAAGTAAATGTATGAGAAAATACCATTAAAAGATGTGAGAAAAATCAAGCAATACATACACAGACAAGAAAAACTATATCCCTCTCACATTCTTAATCATAAAGTTGATATAAGAGGTTAATTTTTTAAAATATCACAGTCTTTTTCATGTACAAAACATAAAGCAACAAAGTCAAATATTAACCAGTCTCACTGTTGACTAGAGTGATAAAAGAAATAATGACTAGCAAGGAATGTTATCCCTTCAGTACCTTGTGACTCAGAGTCAGTGTATTTAAACGCGTTTAGGTAATCTGTTCACCCATTCTTGGACTCGATGAAATCGACAATTGGTGATCTTACCTGAGCGACTTTCTTCTCGGTATGTCTGCATTGCTTGCTGCAACTCTACTTTCACGAGTTCTCTCGTTTCCATAACTACTTTCTTAACAATGTCGTCTCTCTCCTGTTCATAAACTTTCTTTTGGTGTTCAAGCATTTGCCACATCTTATCTTCCATCACTTTAAAATTATTATCTCTCTCATTCTTCTTCCTCTCTGCTTCCAACTGTCCCTCTAGCTCAGCAATTCTTTTCATGTACTGCTCCTGAGCATTGCGTTCTTGATTCGAAGGACTTGCAAATCTGTCCTGCATGCTAAAACTTGTCACAAAGCTATTGAGAGATACATTCTGAGCACTTAGTTTCTGTTGAGCAGTATTTTTCTGTAAAGGAAAATTACAAAACCATGAAGAGAGGTTGAAATATACTTGTGCTCTAAAAGTTTTACTTTCTTTATAATACACACCCTTTTCCTCCCTTGTTCGTCAAGTACATGCAGCCCTTCCTTTTCATGCTCTGAATATGAGGAATCAGGATCAGCAGGGAAATTTGGAATTAGACGCCACTTAAGCCGTTTATCTGACCGAATATTTTCCAACTCCTCTTTACATCCTGCAAAGAAAGTGATGAAATGTAAGCATGTGGGGCATGAGAACTTTAACCTCTCCACCTAATACAACTTACTTGATAACATGTAAATTTGGCAGCAATAAGGATGCTTGCGTCCATCTGCACTATTTAGTGCAGTTTGGCAAATGTACACTAAATTATCCTTAAAATCAGAGGCGTCATTAGGGCAGTACCGGACCACATTGGACTGTACTATAACTTTAGTGATTTCTTGCGTGTTTACAATTTGAATCTCATTGTTCCAATTGGTGAATCGAATTAAGGCCCAAAGAGTTGTTTCAGAAGTTCTTTCTTGGGCCATTTTCTACCCTAAAACAATATTTTCGAAGAAAACAGACAAACCACTGGCCGGCTCCCTTCCCGCACAAAAACAATCACAAAGATGGCGTCACGGCATCACCTCGAGCGGCGTACGGCGTGGTGGGTGCGTTGCATCATGGGAATGCAGAAATTTCTGCCGGCTTAATAAGAAACTATTTCTATTTTATTTCGCGTCTCCAGTTTAACCATAAACGATAGATTTGCTGTTTTCATGATTTAAATTTGCTGAAAACGTACTACAAACGTCCAAAACGATGCGTGCATAGTGTTGAGTAAAAACCCTGGGTGCACAAACATCAGAGTTCTTTATGCCAGCATGGCCCCCCCACTCTCCCAGACACTCCCGCCGAGCGCCGAGCAGCAGAAGGTAGAAGTGATGCAGAATTGTTATTGTTTACTTCGTGGTTAAAGAAAGCTTTACTAATATGGACTCAAGACTTAAATGGCAAGTTGGGAAAAGAAAGTGGCTCTCTGAAGGTCGACCTGTGCCAAGATCTACATTATACTATCGAGAGAAGTATAGAAAGAAGAAGGTAAGTTTATTTACCTTGCCTTTGCAGTGATTCATGGCTGAAACACACGAGTTTGCTAGGCAACATTCGTAATTTTTAACGACGCATTTAGGCTCTTCTTATTTTTTATTGGTTTAAGACTGAGGGTATTTTTCTATTATTTTTTTTTAGGGCGGTGCTGTTTCCATTGACAACTGTTCTCAGCCGAGTCCAGCACAGGCAGACCCTTCTGGAGAGCAACAGGAAGAGAACTCCCAAACCTTCAGTGGGAATGCGAGTGAGCCAGCACCAGATACTTCACTTCTGCAGCATGTTGAGCTGCCAAGCCATGCAAGTGATACTAGTCATGATAGTACAGGAGAAGAGGTTAGTGGTCAAAAAGCACATTATACATTTCTGGGAATTTAGTCCCATAACAAATACAATTATGTAAGCAATTTTGTGCACATTTGGTTGAAAATATTACATTATTTAAATCATTTTTAGGTTGAACCTCTGGTTGCACCAACTTTAGCCAAACGCAGAGCTCGCAGAAGAAAAATAGTTGTTAGAGAAAATGTGGACAGTGATGACGCTCTGTCATCCTCCAGTGTGTCTAGTGATTCGGAACCAATGTCTTCTCGAGAGAACTGCTCTCCAGAACTAGCATCTCCTGACCCACCAACAGATTATCAGCAAAAACCTACAAATCAGTTTAGTGCTGTTTTCGATGAGTTTGAGGTACTGGAACAAGAGAACCAGCAAGTAAGACCGCCCGACCTTCCAAATCAACGTGAACCTTTGTGTCCATGCACAAATATTACTGCGGAAGAAGTCATGTTCATGACATTGACTCTGGGAGTGCGTCACGGGTTGACTTGGGTTGCACAGGTTGATATTTTAAGAATAATAGCTTCCATTTTTAAAAACAGTTCAATTCCAACAACAAAGCATCAGTATAAAGAGAAACTTAAAGTGAAAGATGATAAAGATATTTCATATCATGTGTTTTGCTGTGAGTGTGATAGTTACATTGGTAAAAAAGGTAAAAATACAAAAATTAAGTATTGTCAAAATTGCAAAAAAAATATTAAAGTCAAATCTAATCAGAACTGCTTTGTTTCTCTATCAATTGAATCACAGTTGCAAAAATTTATGCGAGATGAGTCTTTTGTGTCAAACATTATGACATACAGATTTAAACAGCCATCAAAGGCTGGTGTGTTCTCTGATATTTATGATGGGAATGTGTACAAAAGCTTAAGTGCAGAGGGAGGTATTTTATCATCTCCCTATAATTTTTCAGTCACGTTCTTCACTGATGGTGTCGCTTTTGGAAAGTCATCTAATAAAACTATTTGGCCGATATATTTAACTGTTAATGAGCTACCTTACCATATTCGCTGCCAGTATTTGGTGTTGGCTGGTGTTTATGCCGGCTCGCATGATCCTAATCAGTTGTATTTCTTAAAACCATTTGTGGATGCAATGAATTTTTTGTCTTCAAATGGGATGAAATGGATTCACGATGGGGTTCAAGTAACTAGTCTTGTCTTACCTCTGTGCTGTGTCGTTGATTCTGTTGCGCGATATCAAATATTAAATTACAAACATTTTGGTGGTGATTACGGGTGTACCTTTTGCTATAGAAGATCTCAGTATGTCCTTAAAACAGGTAGCCGGTACCCTATTACAGAAGAGCCTGCTGAAGCAAGAACAGAAGAGAGCTACTGGGTTGACATTCATTCAGTTCAAGCAAAACCTAATACTATTGACAGAGCTCACAGGGGAGTAAAAGGAACCTGTAATTTGTTCAGTTTAAAATACTTCAGTATCTTTCACTCCCTAGTTGTTGACTACATGCACAATGTACTTCTTGGTGTTACTAAGAGACACACTGACCTAATATTTCAGGCTTCTTATAAAAAAATGTGGATTGATGTTCGTGAAAATAATATTGGTGTTGGCACTTTAAAGGCAATTATTGATGACAGAATTGATTCGTTCCAATCCAGCACTGGTATAATTAGGGATCTTAGAGGTATATCTCATCTTGGTTTATGGAGAGCTAGTGAGTGGAGACTGTGGTTATTGTTTTACTTTGTCACATGTTTGAAAGGTTTGCTAAAAGAAAAATATCTGTTGCACTTTGCCCTGTTAAGTAAGGCTATTAATCTCTTGCTGAAAAGGTCAGTCTCAGAAGCAGAAATAACGTTAGCCCACAGAATGCTAATGTGCTACAGTTATTACTTTCAAAAATATTTTGGAGAGGCCAATATGGTTTACAACATTCATCTCCTCTCTCACATAGGACAGTGTGTATATAACTTTGGTCCAATATGGGGACACAGCAGTTTTCCATTTGAATCAGCAAACCGACATCTTCTTCAACTTTGCAAAAACCCCAACTCAGTGGCACTAGAAATATCCCGCAAATTTGTTGTTTTTCAATCCTTACCTAGTTTAACTCTTACTTTGAACTGTTCAGACATAGTTATAAATTTCTCTGAGAGTATTTTGAATTACAGGAAGCTCAATAAGTGCCATAGGGCTGCTAATAATAAATGTATTCTATTAGGAATGCCACATTGTCAAGCAATTCCATCTACTTCTAGACAACTGGTGGGGTCAACTTCTGAGAATTGCTTTGTGTATGAGAGAATGATTTACAAGAACAACAGGTTCACAACTGTGCAGTACAGCAAAGAGCTTAATACTAATGATTCCTTTGTTTATTTGAAAAGTGGCGCTTGTGTTGCCATACACAAGATTATTAAGATCCCTGATGGAAATAGGGTTATGTGTTTAGTGCAAACTGTGGTGAGTGAAACAAACTGTCTGTTGCAGAACAGCGTTGTAAAATATGATTGTATTGCAAAAGTTTTAAAATTTGACGGTTATTATTTTGTTCGGCTAGAAGAAATAGAAGAGCCCTGTCTATTCATTGACATCAAAGGTGCCAAATATGTTGCTCGTATTCCCTATGGCTGCACAGTTGAGTAAGGTTCTTGTGTCAAACCCCAATTTATTTAAAATATTGGAACTGTTTATAATTTTGTAAATACTTATTAGTTTATTTATGAATATGTACAAATAAAAATATGTAAAAATTTGCAAAATTGTGATATTGTTAGACGAGTTGTCTAGCATTCTATTGTATTCTATTTAAAATACAGACACTACAACATGATTCCTTTACCTGTTTTAGTTTGTTTTAACCCCGAGAACTAACTTTCATACATATGAATCTTCTCTTGTCAATGAAAACTTTTTAATTTCTCTAGCTCAGCCAAGTTTGGCCCAAAAACTACAAAAAAAAAAATTGGTGAAGGTTTTGAGTCAATACTGAACAATCAAGCCTGTTATTGGAAAAGTCTGAGAGGTTAAGGGGTCGGACCCCGTTAGAATCGGGCCAGAGATGCTTACTTCTTGACCATCAATTTTAGAAAGATGTTGAAGTGATAGGCATGGACAGTGTCAAGCCAGAAGGCTGTTCTAAGATAAGACCATACAAAGCCGGGCAAAGCCTGCATTAAAAAAAAACAGCTGGAAACACGCACTGCCCGGTGAAAAGTCTGTTTCCAAACAGTTATTAGGTAACTCATTTTACTCGGTTACCAGAATCGTCTTCGAAACCGTTAGTAAACTGGCATCCTTGTCTGTTATTACCCTGTTTTCGGTAACTGGCTAGAAACACGCTCTGCTCGGTGGAAAGTCCGTTTCCAAACAGTTATTAGGTAACTCATTTTACTCGGTTACCAGAAACGTCTTGGAAACCGTTTGTAAACTGGCATCTTTGTCTGTTATTACCCTGTTTTCGGTAACTGGCTAGAAACACGCTCTGCTCGGTGGAAAGTCTGTTTCCAAACAGTTATTTGGTAACTCATTTTACTCGGTTACCAGAAACGTCTTGGAAACCGTTAGTAAACTGGCATCCTTGTCGGTTATTACCCTGTTTTCGGTAACCGGCTAGAAACACGCACTGCTCGGTGGAAAGTCTGTTTCCAAACAGTTATTTGGTAACTTACTTTACTCGGTTACCAGAAACGTCTTGGAAACCATTTGTAAACTCGATTCTTTGCCGGTTATAACCCTGTTTTCGGTAACCGGCTAAAAACACGCTCTGATCAGTTGTAAGCCTGTTATCTTAATGTTTCGGTGCACTGGCCCTTTACAGTTTCCACCCAGTTACTATAACGCATAGATAACGTTTGAATGCGAGTTTGTTAGTGGTTTGTTGGGAAACTGCTCAATGAAGTTTCTAGACGGTTACAAAAACTGTCAAAAAACGCGTTGTTGTCCGTGTTTAGCACAGTAAAACAGTTTCTAGTGGGTTACTGCGTGATAACTCGTTGGAAACTGGCTTGTAACAGACTAAAAACCGGCACTTACATGCACGATTTTCGCCAGGG